>CM074682.1:12566194-13166194 GCA_037355405.1 Vitis amurensis | reverse complement strand
TTTGAGAGTTTGCCTTATAAGGTCAGCTCCACCACGGGCTACATTGATTACGATCGCTTGGAGGAGAAGGCCTTGGATTTCAGGCCTAAGTTAATCATTTGCGGTGGCAACGCCTACCCCAGGGACTGGGATTACGCCAGGTTCTGCTCTATTGCCGATAAGTGTGGCGCTTTGTTGTTTTGTGACATGGCCCACATGTGTGGCCTTGTTGCTGCTCAGGAAGCCGCAAACCCCTTTGAGTACTGTGACATAGTCACAACTACAACCCACAATCACCAGACTGCTGCCCTAGCTGTTGCCTTGAAGCAGGCCATGGTTCTCGGGTTCAAGGCCTATGCTAAGCAAGTCAAGGCCAATGCAGTTGCCCTTGGAAACTACCTGATGAGCAAGGGATACAAGCTTGTTACTGGTGGGACTGAGAACCACCTTGTTCTATGGGATCTCCGCCCTCTCGGTTCGACTGGCCACAAAGTTAAGAAACTTTGTGATCTGTGCAACATTACAGTGAACAAGAATGCTGTGTTTGGTGACAACAATGCCTTGGCTCCTGGAGGTGTACGCATTGGTGCTCCTGCCATGACTTCGAGGAGTTTGGTCGAGAAGGACTTTGAGCAGATAGCAGAATTCCTACATGGCCACCTTAGCATGGCCACCCTTATGCCACGTTTCACTTCCTTTCAAATCCCTTCCCTGTGATTTCAAAATAATAATTTCCTAACCCCATTTTCAAATGATTTTCCAATTTTTGTTTTTAAATGATTTCAAGTCATCAAATTTTCCATCCTTAGAGTTTTTAGATACCAACACCCCGTTTTCAATAAAATTTGGTCGTCATTTTCTTTCCAGCAAGTCACTTTCAAATTTTCTTTGATTTTTAAAATGTTTTAAAATAATTGTGAATTTATTTTCGTAATTCTTAATTATAGAATTTACGAAATTAATTTACTAAAAAATAAAACGGTTTTGATGGGAACCCAACACAAGTGATTTTATAATTGATTGATTGATTTAATTGTCATGCATGATTGATTTTATTATGTTCTATGACAAACTCGAAATTATTCCTTAATTGTGTACTAATCTCACTTCTTGATAGCGCATTGAGGATTGTTGCCCAGGTACGCATCTATTCCTATTCTGGTCTTTCTATATGCATGTTTAGATTCTCACATGTGCATTATCACTCTGAGTATTCATTGATTCTCTCATCAATTGCAGTGATTACTTCATTTTATTGGTAGAGACCCGACTTTTGAGACTTAGAAGGGTGCTACAGTCTTTACCATACCTTCCCGATAAGTAACTTGACCCTCGAGCTCATTTTTGGTTTTCACATACCACATTTTCCAAATAAAGAGTCACACTTAAGGTTTTTCTTTCTTATTTTAATTTGTTTATCCTTTAAAAATAAAACAAAAATAAGTAGCAACTCCAAGTCATTTTTTAAAAGATAATAATACATCATTTTCAAAATAAAAATCGAGTTCGCTATCAAGTGGAAAGTGTATGAGCCGAAATGCGGGGTCCACAATAGTATAAGTTTGTTTTGCATAGTTGTACTTATATTACAAAATTTTTATAATATGAGTACCGATTGAAAACGGATCATTATACTTAATAATTTTGCCCATACAAGAACATAAAGTGTTTTTGGTAATGCTTCTGGTAGAATTGTTTTTATTAGAAGTGTTTTTTTTTTTTTTTTTTTTTAATGTTTCTATGAAAATACACTTTTATGATAATCTAGAAAACTGATTATAAGTGTGTTTTTCATAATGTGTTGCATAAGAATAAAAATCTTTTTAATATTAGTAAATTACAAAAAGGACATATAATATAATTACAAAAAGGAAATATTATAATAAACTAAGAACTTTTCATCACAAAAGAATATATAAACATTTATGTTAAAAGAATATACAAACATTTATATTGATAAAAAAAATTAAAAATAATAATTTTTATGATTACAAGAAAATTTTGAAAAATATTTACAAAAAAGAAAAAAAAAGAAATTTGATCAATAAACAAACATCAATTATGACATAACAATTTTTCAAAATAAAACAAATTATTTGATTATGGTGGACTAAAAATAATAAATTTTTGTCACTATAATAAATTTTTTAAAAAAAAAAATACTAACAAAAACATTTAAATCAATAAAAAGAAACATTGAATAAAAGATAATTTTTCAAAGTAAAATAATATATGATTACATATAAGTTTAGTTTCTTAAAAGAAAAACTTTTCTAGTTAAAAGTAAATAAGACAAATGTTTTTGTACCCAAAAAAAAAACAAAAAACAAAGGAAAAAAACTATATTCTTACATATTGTATTCATTGACAAGTCCAGTAATTTTTAAAAATAATTTGAAACTCAAATAATAAAGTCATTAATACATAAAATTTATGGATAAAAACTAGTTTATAATAACTATATTATATTTTTTTTTCTATAAATAATTATATTTTTATAAATTTTCTTACTAGGAAAATAAACTTCAAATCAACCAAAACTTTGTATTGAATTTATTAATGGGTTTAACAATTTTTAAAAATGATTTAGAACTCCAAAAATAGATGTAATCACTATATAAAAAAAATGACAAATGATGTATTATGAATTAGGTAAGAAATAATTAATAATATTTAAATTATTTAACAAACTTTTTATTTTTTAAAAATAATTTGGAATTCAAAAAACTAGTCAAGGGAGTTGTAGATTGAATTAAAACATTATAGAATATTATTTTCATAATTGAGTACTAAATGTATCCATGTAATGAAAAACTTGATTCATTTCCATGTTTAAAAAAATGAACTTTTTTCATCATTCATTTTAAAGCATATTATTAACTATTATTATTTTTAAATTATTATTCATTTTAAAAAAAAATTAGGAAGATGTTAATATCCTAATATTGTTAACATATACTGAAATAGTATATTTTTTTATAAAAAAAATATAATTTATAACTTTATTACAATATTATTATTCTTGTTTTATTAAAAACTATTTGTTTTAAATTTATTTTTAATTATAAAATTGTTTTCATTTTAATAAGACTTGAATTAAATTTAATTAATATTATATCAATTAAATTTATAATATGAGTACTGATTGAAAACAGATCATTATACTTAATAATTTTGCCCATACAAGAAAATAAAGTGTTTTTGTCTTGTATTTTTAAAGACAACTTTCCAAACACTCTTGCTTCTATAAAATAATAAAAACTATTTTTAGTCCTTATCTTTAAAACGTGATTTAAAAACAAGCATCTAAAAACATGGCTGAATACCCTATATTTTAAATTTTTTAATGAAAAAATTTGTCTAAAAAAATTAATCATTTTCTCTATTTTTAAGTTGTTTTTTTGTCTTTTTTTTGCGGCAATAATAACATTATATCCCTCATGATATATGTATCACCTAAGAGCCAAGTTAGCCTAAAAATAATAATAAAACCTTAAAACACGTTTTATCCTTTCTTCACACAACCATGATGCAAATGAATGCCACAATTCCAAAATTACCAATAATTTCAACAATTTCAACAATTCCCAATAATCCAATAAAATAAATTTTCCATATTAAAATTTTCGAAAATATCTCATCAAATTTTCAAAAATTCACATAGCAATAAACTTGAAATTATACCACAATTTCGGAATTTTCCAACAATTCTAATAATGTCCAGTAATCAAGTATAATTAATTTTCCACATTAAAATTTTTGAAAATACTCCAAAAAATTCCCAAAAATTTACATATCGAAAATTTTGAAATTATACCACAATTTCGGAAATTTTCAACAATTCCCATAATTTTTAACAACCCAAAACAATTATTTATCAACCCAAAAAGAAATTCCTGAAATTACAAAAATTCCAAAAAAAATCCAAATCATCCCAAAAATTCCTATGACACCAATATTACATACTTAACTCATAATGACAAGATTTACCATTTTTGTTTCAAGGAAAAACACATTCAATTAAAGTTTTAGGGTTAGATTCCTCTACCACAGATCTAAGAGTTCGACCGTTAAAATCACGATCGACCACTATAGAATCATTCCTCTCGTCGAGTAGAACACCTCCTCAAAATTTGAGCAAAAACGGACATCGTTCAGCCGTCCATACGGCTGGCCAAAGTTCAAGCGACAAGAATTCTCCCATAATCGTCGATGTTCTCTCTCTCTCTCTCTCTCTCCCCTTTCTGCCATTTTTTCAAATCCTTTCTCTTTTTCTTTTTTTTTTCGTTTCCGAAAATTTTAAATTTCTAAAATCCTAAGAAATTTTCTACCATAAGGCTGATGTGACACAAAATTTTCAACTCCCCTAATTGACCAACAAAATAATTTGAATTTCGTCAATCCAAAATTAACATGTGTTCTCCAAATACTTTTCTTTTTTACTTTTCAACCACCATTCAAAAGAAGACTTTTCAAACTAAAATTTCGAACGTGACCTAAAATACCCGGTCATTACACTTTCTCTCGTTATTATCCCACCACATTAGCTCTTTTTTCAGGTACCCCATTTTTTCAAATTTTTATTAATTTATTTTTTGAAAATTTTACTTTCTTGATCATTACCAAACAAGTATGGCGTTGTCATATTGATTGATCTATTCCTCTGCGTTGTTTCACAAACCGACATGATCAAGTTCTTCGATGAAATTGATGAGAATGGAAGTAAGAATATGATATTTGTTTTTTGAATTTTTATTGGCCCTATTTTTGAAACAAACTGATTATTCGATTTTCTAAACAATCTATTTGTTATAAATTTGGTGTAGATGTTTGAGACACCTTGGGAACTTCTCATGGTGTTAAGGAAAAGCAACAAACACAATGTACATGCAAAGAGATGAAGAGGTTAATTGAAGTTCTAAAGCTAGAAGAACCCTCAAGCAAGCTTGAGGGACATTCAAAACCATGCTCCGACCACATAGCTGATGACTAGAAGACATGCCGAGATTCAACCTCGGTCGTGGGAGATGAAAAAGGAAGCTTCAATAAAAAAGGGATGATGCGAAAAACAAAATTAATCATGAAATAAAAGGTGGCAATTCCCTGGTAAACAAGTACATGGCTAAGGTGGAAATGGAATCCAAATTTGAATCTACAAAAAGGAAACTCCAAGAATCGTACAAAAATATCGACAAGGTATTTTTTTTTATTTTTTATTTCTCTAAAAAAAAGACTTGAAACTTATAATCTGATCATGGCCTTGAAATTTGTTGTCCAACAGCAAAGAAGCAGAGAAGAATTCAAGTGATCGGTTTCAACCTCAACCAATGCCTAAGCAAGTAGCTTGCCATAAAGTCCGACGTCTCACATCCAAGAAGTGTAATTCCCGTCTTCTAATCCGCCAACATTAGCCAAACTAGGCAGTTTGTTATTTATTTTTCTTTAAATCCTTTCTCTATTAATCATGGACCATTCATCAATGGATTATGGATTATTACAGTATAATTGTACAAGTATGTCTATTCACTATACTCTAGAAACTCATTAGACCACTAGTTGTTAATATAAATACAAATTAAATTTCCATAGGATGTGTAGATGTTAATTAATTTGAATTTTTATAAGACTATTGTAGGGTTAAAAAAAATGTATACTTAAAGTATAATATTTATTAGAATTATAGTTTGAAGGATTCTCTAAATCTCTCATGTGATCCATAGGAAATTTCCATATATCTGTGCCCTAGGTAAAGGGATTATGATATATATATATATACTTATATATGTTTTTTTTTGTTATAAATGATATGTTTAGATAAGGTTGAAGTACTAAAATTGAAAATTACTTTTTATTTAACTATAGTTTTGCCTTCATGTACATTCCAATCATTCGGCTCTAGTCCACTAGAGAAAAAAAATCTTAATCTTTAATTATTACTCTTAGTGAGGTAATGATGATCTGAAAATCCAATCAATAGGATAGTTACTTCTAGTGTACTATTAGATTGGTTGTGATTTCCCCTACTAACATATAAAGAACATTTGAGATTAACCATTTTTATAAGTCTCATTGTGATGAATGGGTATTCTATTAACAATAAAAAAATCAACTTGATATTTTTATAAAAATAATATAGTACAAGTTTATTTTGTATGATTGTACTCATGTTACAAAAATTTTATAATATGAATATAGTATCTACATGATTGAAACGGATCATCATGCTTACTCAATAACTTTGTCCATGATTATTGATGGTGCAATGGTTATATATTCTTCTTTTTTGTAAAGTTTAGTTGCACTTTTATAACTCTACATCGATGATTAGAGCAAAATGTTTGTTTTGTAATTATAGGTCATAGCTTACAAAAACTTATTTAATGTAAAAAAACAAAAAATAAAAAAATGTGGATGCAAGTCTATTTTTCATTGTATAGGAAGGTGTCTCTCTTGTCCTTTTTATGTGCTAACTAATTAGTTTCCTTTATGGGGTGGAATGTAGAGGTGATTCATTGGAAAGATGGTGAGACTACTAGCCTCTAAGGGAGAGAACCTTGCACTAAACCTAGCTATATTGCTCTAAAAATCTTGGCATATTCTCTCATGATAATGTCACAATGGCTCCCTGATGCAGCTCCCTGCCGCATAATCTAACCATTCTAAGATTCGCCTCTATCTCCATCCATGAGTCCTCCAAATAGCTTCCATGTTTTGTCCAATGGCGTTTCCCACTCTTTGCCATCTAGAGACAACAAACATAATTTCTATTGATTGTATCGATTATTATGATGTAAAAACCTAATGTTTTTATATGTTGTTACAAACTCATTTTACTTATTTTAAATCTCCCATATAAAGACTAAATAATTTAAAAATATACCCGATTTTAACTAATTTGAATTATATTTAGTTCTCTTATATTTTTTAATGTAAAATCAAACAATCATTTTTCTTATTAGTTTTTTTCTTTCCTCACTACTTTCCAAAAATCAAGCATAATCTAATAGGTTGTCATTCTTGGTTTTGGTATATCATAACTGATATACAATTCTTGGAATTTTGCATATCAACCTAAATGACTTTGATTTTTATTTATTTTCTTATTTTGGTTCTTGGTTTTGTTTCTCATGTCAATTTTTAGATAAAATGAATGTATTTGGAGAGCATACCTTATTATATAGGTGTTGTTTGCTATTGCTTAGGCACAACTACAACTTTGAAAAACATCCCTCTAAAATATCTTTATTTTGAAAGAGATGCAAGCACTTTCTTTATAAAAATTAAGTATTTAATAAA
This sequence comes from Vitis amurensis, assembly GCA_037355405.1. NCBI lineage: Eukaryota > Viridiplantae > Streptophyta > Magnoliopsida > Vitales > Vitaceae > Vitis > Vitis amurensis. The sequence continues at coordinate 13,158,919 of CM074682.1, read as the reverse complement.
ATTTTAAAAATCACTTCTAAAAGCATGGAGAATCACCTAAAGTAATTCATGGATAAGCACTTCATAGCTACAAACTAAAAGTGTTTTAATCAAAATCCTTGTGTGGACCCCGAATTTCGGCTCAATGCGTTCCCCACTCGATGGCGAGCTCGATTTTTATTTGAAAATTATTTTTATTTATCAAAAAGAAATGACTTGGAGTCGCCACTTATTTTTGTTTTATTTTTAAAGGGTAAACAAAATAAGAAAGAAAAACCCTAAGTGTGACTCCTTGTTTTGGAAAAGATGGTCTGTGAAAACCGGATCGGGTTCGGGGGTTAGGTTACTTATCGGGAAGGTACGGTAAAGACCGTAGCACCCTTCTAAGTCCCTGAAAACGGGTCTCTACTAATAAAATGAAGCAATCGTGGCATCTAATAAAGAGATCAATGAATACCCGAATTGATCATACACATATAGGAATCAGTACATGTATATAGAGTGACCAGAGTGAGAATAGGTGCGTACTTGGGCAACGATCCACCATGCGCTATCAATAGAGAGGTTAGTGCACAATTTAGGAATAATTTCTAGCATGCATGTCAGAGAGCAGGATAAATCAATCATGTATCATAATCAAATCGATCTATTAGTCAATCAATCGATCAGTCACATATGTGGGGCCCCCACCAAAACCCGTTTATTTTACATGAATTAATCCCATAAATTCCATTGTTTGGAATTACGAAAAATTCGTTCATGCCTATTAAAAACAAGAGGAGCAGAAGATTGTTTGAAGACCAGAATGGAATTAAGCCATTTGAGAGAAAATTGGATTTTTGAAATTCATTTGAAAAATTGGAGTCTCGAAAGTTATTTAAAGAAAATTGGGATTTTAGAGTTTATTTGAAGATCAAACTTTCAGGAATTAAATGCGGGAATAAGAATTTTTAGAAATTAAATTTGAACGAGGTTGGAAACTTTGAAAATGATTTGAGAGTTCGGGATTTTAAATGAGGGGATAAGTGGATGAGTGAATAAGTAAAGGGATGGAATAATAACGATGGTGAAGTAACAAAGTTTAGGTAAATAATTGCGAAAGATGGAGTTTTAGAGATTTGAAGATGTGAATTTAGAGATTGAAAACTTAAAAATTTATTTAGAGATGAGATCTTTGATATATGAATAACTGAATAAGCGAGTGGATGGGATAGCGTTAATAACGAGAATAATCATTAAACGGCGATATATGGACGACGGAGCTTTTGAGGTTGGAAATTAGATTTGGAAGTCGGGTTCTGATGAATTGAACTTTAACAATTTGATTAAATAGATAATATGGAATAATAATGCTACTTAATGGAAACAATATTTTAAACAAATAGAAAGTGAGTAGTGGAATTTTTAGGATTAAAAATTAAATTAGGACGTTGAATTTTTGAAGAGTTGGACCTTAAATAAATAAATAGATAGGGGATAAGAATTCTAACTACTGAAAATAACATTTAGGCGGATAATGGAATTTCTGGGATTGAAAGTTAAATTAGGACATGGGGTTTTCGAAAAATTGGACTTTAAATATATATGGGATAATGATTCTACATGATGAGGATAACATTTAAACGAATTGTAGAATTTTTAGGATTGAAAAAATTAAATTAAGACATGAGGTTTTTGAAGAATTAGATTTTAAATAACTAGATGAATATGTGATAATAACTCTAATGGATGAAGATGAGATTTGAACTAATTATTGAAGAATTAAATTAAGACGCGGGATTTCCTTGAAAGATTTAGATTTTAAATAGCTAGATAAATATGGGACAAATAATTCTAAAGGATGAAAACGAGATTTGAACTAATTATTGAAGAATTAAATTAAGACGCGGGATTTCCTTGAAAGATTTAGATTTTAAATAACTAGATAAGTATATGATAATAGTCCTAATCGATGAAAATGAGATTTAAACTAATTATTGAAAAATTAAATTAAGATATGGGGTTTTTGAACGATTAGAATTTAACTTTAATGAGTGAGATTTTAAAAGATGATAAATAGATGCGTACAAAGTAATAATAATAATTAACAATCATAATGTTTAAACTAGTGAAATTGAGTAGTATAAATTCCAAGATAAAAAAATATAATTAACAATAATAATTTGTCTTTTAATTGTCTTTAAGATGAATTAAATAAATTGGTAGGAATAGAATAAGATAACAAACAAGAGGGAATGATTGAATTAATTAATTATGGATATTAGAGGCTCTTAAGAGAATTATTTGGATTTGGGCAACCTAATGGGCCAAATGGATGTAGGCATGGGCGGGTGGCTAGCATAAGGGGCATGGGGCCTTTCATCAACATGCTTGGGTTGGGCTCCAACTCAAGCCCAAACCCGTCACCAAGAGCTTAGGTCTGGGCTCCAACTTAAGCCCAAGGCACCATCACCATAAAATCTTGGGCCTGGGCTACAACTTAAGCCCAAGGCACTATTACCATAAAGCTTGGGCTTGGGCTCCAACTTAAGCCCAAATCAAGGCAAACCCAAGGCATCATCTTAACATCAACTTGGGCTGGGTGTTTTAACTTAAGCCCAAATCAAGGCAAGCCCAAGGCATCATCTCCTTCAACTTGCCCCTCCGCCTGGAAACGCTACATGCTTCGCGCCACCGGAGAGAAGATGCATGGAGAGGAGGAGGAAGAGGAAGAGGAAGGGAAAGAGGAAGAGAAAGAGAGAGAAAAGGTGGCAACATGCATGGCTATCATATAATTCGCATGGGAACCAAAACATGGACCAAGCAATTCATGAAATGAGGAGCAAATTTAACGCGTTAAATAATCCGGAAACATCTAAATATCAGGAAGAAATGAGATATGGCTGAAAATAGAACAAAATGAATAATAAAAAAAAAATGGAGAACCTAGGGTACAAAAGTAATCTAACCTGAGCGGTCTCCCTTCTCCTTCTCTTGCGTTTCCTCTCTTCCTTTCTCCAGGCTTTTTTTTTTCTCTTCAAAGAATCCTCCCAACTGCTACCCGTTTTCCTCTCTTTCACCCAGCTCAAGCTATCACCCTCCCCAGCCAGCTTTATCTTTTCTTCCCTTGGTGCCCTTCTCCAGATCACTTCTTTTCTTCCTTCACTTCATGCAGTTGTTCTCCCTTTTTTCTTTCCGTCGTTGCCTCCACCCTCCCTCTTCCTTCCTTTCACTTTTTTTTTTTTCCTTTCTCTCCAGTCGGTTCCTACCTTCTCGGGCAAGCCATCACCTGCTTCCCTGTTTCAATAGTCAGCAGCATGGCTTCCTTCATCAGCAGCATGGCGTCTCTTGCAGCTGGTCCCACACATGGAGAGGGGTCCCCCACACACTTCTCGGGTGCTGCCAGCTCCTCTAATATATATAAAAAAAACTAAATACCCCTTGGCTCTTCAAAAGGGGGTCCTACACCTTGTTATATGAAAATCTGGGTTGAAAATTTCAAAATCTCTTTTAGAAAGCACCTTGATAAAAGCATCTTGTATCTAGGCTTTCCCATAGTCTTTCCAAACCTCATTAGCATAGTGATCAATAAAAAATAATCATAAATAGTAAAAATAAATATTTAATAAATTAATAATCAATCTTGCTTAAATAATAAAATCTTTTTATCACAATTTGGATCAATGTACTAAATTACTAACCTCCTTAAATGTATAAGATAATAAGTTTTCTAAAAACCCTTAAGGATTTAAGGAAATATAAATTAATAATTGATGAAGTATACAAAAATAGTAAATAAAAATTTATAATATAATATTAAGTAACTTTTAACAATTTTTATTTTTCACATTCAGTCATCACATACTTAAAACCTTTTTTTTTTTCTTTTCTAGGGCATTAAGTTTTAACGGACATTTCTTTCTTTTAGGAATCTTTCTATCTTCTATAATTAATAATCATATTTTCTTTTTTGAAATTTCTTATATTTTTATGTATTAACTTTTGACCATAGCTATATTTTTTTAATATGTCATATATGATACAAGTATTATATAATAGAAATATAATATTCTCTTTAAATTAATAAATACCCATTCATTGATAAATCAATAACTTTTTTGGTATATATGTATTATCTTATAGGGGTTTCCTACTAAATAATAAGTTTCTCACGAGCGAGGTGAATTGTTGGAGATGATTTTTTCCTACTACTTTCTAATTGTCATAGAGAACCATACCGGCAAAGACAAAGTCAATCTTAAAGAAGCATATCTATAAACATTCAATCCTAGAGTGGTTCCTAAAGATGGTTTTTTAATATTTAAGTCAATTGCTTTCATAAATAATATCTTACAAGATTCATTTCATTCATACTTCTTAAGGTTCGGTATAAATACATCGAGTCATTATTGTTTTCAAATTTTATGAGATAAGATCTCTATACAAGTGTTTCAACCTTTAAAATTATTTTTTTAGATAAATGTTAAACATATCTATTTAAAAATTTTATACTGAAAACCTGTGTAAAAAACAAACTTTGTAAACAAAATTATTCATAGGGGTTTTATCCAATAAAATTTGAAATTCGCATAATTGAATTATGTTCGGTCCCAAAAAACTTGAGAGAAAATATAAAGGAAAGAAAACTTAGAAGAAAAATAGAAAGAAAGAAAAGTTAAAGGAAAAAAAAAAGATTTAAATCAATAAATCATTTATGTTTTTTTTTAAACTCATTTTATTTATTTTCCTTCATTATATAAAGATTAAATAATTTAAAAAATACTATTTTTTTTTTCATATTTTTCGCATAAAACCAAACATTAAAAAAAATTATTTTCCTTAATATTTTTTTTTCTTTTCTTAGCATTTTCACACAAACCAACACATAGCTTACTTGTATTTACATGAAATCTTAGAACATTTGAATGAAATTAACTTGTCTTATAATTATAGTTTGTTCTTATAATCATAGTGTTGTTGTATCGTTTTTCATGAGTATTGAAAATGAATGATGAGACATAATTACTTAAGTGTTTGAGAGAAAGTTTGGGCTCAACTTGAGAATTGTTTTCTAAAATAGTCGTGAAAATTAGTTTTTGAAAATAATTTAAAAAAGAACTTTTATATTCTTTGAGAATTGTTTTCTATGATTTTTAATATATTTTTTATTTTTTAAATATGTTTTGAAAATAACTTTTCTATAGTGCTTTATTTATTTATCATTCTTCATATTTGGATAATTAGTTTTTTAAACAACCCTTAAAAACAAATGAATACAATTAAAAACAACTAAAAGATGTTCTCTAAAAATATCATGTTTTTTTGCTTTAATTATCAAATATTTTTTTTTTATTTCTTTTATTTAATAGAAAAATATTATCGAAAATAGCTATCAAACAAACCCTTGAACTATTATATTTTCCCCTTTGAAAACGGCTCTAGCCATTACAAAATAATGCTGGTCTTCTCACTTCTTATATGGTCTTGAAGGATTCCCATAGCACATGACATCACCTTTTTAGAGGTTTTGCATTTAGAGTGCATTTGACAATAATTTTAAAAAGCATTTTTTTTACTTTTTTTAATTCTTAAAATATACTAATTTTTAAAAGTATGTTTGATAGTGATTCTAAAAAATATTTTTAATATTTCTAATACTTGGGAAATAAAAATTTTATAGTATTAAAAAATTTAGAAATACTTAATAAAATTATTATCAAATACACTCTAAGTGTTAAAAATGTTATAAATATTTTCTAATACTTGAAAAATAAAAATTTTCTAGTATTGAAAAAATTATAAACACTTTTTAAAATTACTATTAAACGCACTTTAAGTATTAAAAATGTTACAAATATTTTCTAAAATTACTAACAAACGAACTCTTAGTCAATCAAATATTACAATTTAATACGATACGAGACCAATATTTGTGTTGAAAGTAAAATATAATAAGCTAATATAATATAAGCACAAAAATGAATGTAATTTAGTCAAAATCTTAATTTATAAATATAATTTCTTTTAATATAAGTCTAATTTTCATTAAAAATGTTTAGAGAGAAATTAATATGGATACCTAGAACATGTAATGGAGAGTGGTATACTGAGAATTTATCCAATGACTTTAGATTGGTTATTTTATAAACATTTATTTAGGAGTTTCTTTGTGTATATTTTGTGTTAATAAAAATATTTTTTTTTTTTATAATTTTATTTCTATTTAAGAAGGTTATGTTTGGTTTTAGAAAACTTGAGGGGATATGTAATAGAGAGAAAATGTAGAAAGAAAAAAAAATAGGTTTAAACTTAATAAATTATTTTTATATGTTTTTAAACTTCTTTTAGTTTTTTTTTTCCATTACATAAAAATTAAAAATTTTAAACATATATAAAATTCTAATTAATTTTAATTACATTTTATTTCTTTCGTTTTTTTAATAGTGAAATATGTACAATAAAACTATTTTTTTTCTCTTTAGGGCATGAATGTCTCATTCTTTTTCTCCCTCATTCTCATATTTAAATAATTTAAATAGAATAAAAGTGATTTGATTGAATCACCCAAATTAGAAGGTATTTTGATTCCATGTGCAAGTTATTTTTTAAAATATTTTAATTTTTTTAAAAAAACTAGATCAATTATTTTTAAAATAATTTTTTATTTTGATTTTGTAAAAAATAAAAACTGTAAATTTAATTTATAGAATGTAAACTAAATTTATTTCACATCTTATTAAAAATAAAAATAATTTTTTAATTACAAATAAATTAAAAATAAATATTTTTTAATAAAATATGGATATTGATAATATAATAAAATCATAAATTATATTTTTATAAATATTATAAAATATAGATATTAAAATTAATTGATTTGCTTTGTTAAATATAAATAATTATAAAAATATAATTAATTAATTTTATTAAAAATAAAAAATAAATATTCAAAATTAATAATAGTTAATACTATTATATTTTAACCTAATATAAAAACAAATAAAATTTAATTTTTTAAGGTATAAATAAGTCAAATTTTTTTACAAAGATAGTATTCTGAATTATTTTATTTAATCCATAATTAATTAGTCCATTCTTTGAATTTTAAATTATTATTAAAAATGATAAGATTTACTAAAGAATTTAAAGTATTTAATTATGTATGTTATTATTTATATTCGTAGCATTTTTTTTTTCAAACCGAGAGATTGTGGTTTAAACTCTTTCGTCAGCCGAAACGACGCCGTCTTGCACTGCATCCAGGTAGCCCTAGCCCTAGGCCCTTTCCTCGTTCTGTTGTTTGACTTGTTTCTCAGCAACAAAACGTTGCAACGAAAAGAAAAGAACAAAGAATTTTTCTGATTGTTAGGTTTGATTGCAGATGAATTGAGCGAAAATGTTTAAGAACACATTCCAGTCAGGGTTTCTATCCATTCTATACAGCCTCGGGTATGTTTCTTGCATTATTTATTTATTTTTTTAATTCAAATTCTGCAACTCTTCAAAGCTCTGATTTTTTTTTTCCCCGATTTTTTTTTGGGGTATTATAGGAGCAAGCCTTTGCAAATTTGGGATAAAGAAGGTGAGTGGTTCTTCTTGTCTTTACCGGTGATACTGTTTATATTCATGCTATTAGAATGGGGGATTTGGGGGAAAGTAAAGGAATTGGGAAGGGATTTCTAGGAATTCGAGTTCGTGTTAGATTTTTGGAAATTTAGATATTTGGAAATTCAAAATTCTTGCACTTTGCTATTATTTTTGTGCAAAAAGAGTTAATTGGAAATTCTTCTGTGTTTTTGTTACTATGATGAAGGAAATGAATTCCAATTCCCTCTCTCTCTCTCTCTCTCTCTCTTGCATTAACTAACTTTCTTTCTTTCGATATTTTTCCCAATTGATTGTTAGTTGTCAGCTGAATTTCCTCATCCTGTTGGCTTTTTATCCCTTTTCGTCCCTATTAGAAAACTTATCATGCATGGAAAAGAAATGATAAAAATCTATTTTGCATGAAATGAGCTTGAAAATTTTTGCAAGTTTCTTTTGTGTAGGCAATAAGTTGTTTTATTTTTATAAATCCAGTTGTTATTTTGATTGAAGTCAGAGAAGAATGTAAGAATTATATTTTTCTCACCTTATTTTTTTATTTTATTAATTGTGGAAGGCATTCTAGATAGGGTGAAGATGTTTAGTTCGATAATTTATGCCTTGAACGTGCTGGTATATAAATGTGTAAGGATTCTATTGACAACCAAAGAATTGTGGGAAGAGAGATATGTTGAGGCATCTAGAGGTAGAGTAATGAAAAGTAGATAATCACATGCACACACAGAGAGAAAGGGGGGGGAAAATATTTGCTTCCCATCAGTGCCTTGAACTGAAAAGTTTCAATCCAATATAAACATAGTTGGGTCTTAGGTGCTAAGTAAGAAAGGAGGTTGCTTTGTGCTAGGTAATCAAGGAAGGAAGTGCCCTATTTTTCTGGATTCAACAACTAAAGCTTTTAGACAACTTAGTGATAACTAATTTTCAATTCGAAGCAGCCAAAGGTTGTATTTATGAAAACTTGCCTAATGCATCTAGAGCTTCTAAATTGCAAAAACATTTCATTAAAGTAAATTTTACCTTTTGTTCCCTTAAAGTGGTATTTATCATGTGGCGTCCATGATGGACCAGTGGTACCCTGGGCTTTGTGAATTTTCACCACACCACCTTCATCATGACATTCATGAGTGCTCCCCCCGCGTCATTGGTGCTCTCCCATCATGGTTGCCATGGGCTTTGTTGTTCGTATTTCCCTTTTAGCCTTTTGGTATCCTTTGTAGCTTGTGTACTTTCTGTTTCCTGCTTTGCACCCTCTTTTTCATTAGGTGCATCTTAATAAATTCATTTTTTCCAGTCAATTTCTCTCTCTTTTTTTTTTTTTAAAAGACAAAAATAAAAATAATATATTTTGTTAACATATAATTACCACTTGAACTCAGATTATGAAACCTGTTCCCAATTCTCTAAGTGCAACTTGATGTTAAAGCTTCTGCAAGTTCAAACTTCAATTTGGTTTGTGGGTTACACTTGGGTAACCTTTTCCTATGAAGCATTCCATGTATTAAAGGGAAAACATATTTTATCTATTTCAGATGATATGCTTTTATTGGTGTTGTGCCTTTAAGTTATTTGATTTGATGATGACACAAGTATTTAATTTGTCAAATCAAATGTGCAAAATGCCCCCTTTTCTGGATTTTTTGCAGTTGTCAATGGCCAGATAAAACGAACTCAAGATGAAGATATACACTCCAATGTCCTTGAAATAGTTGGGTTAAATGTCCAATCCACATACATTACATGCCCAGCAGATCCTGTTGCAACACTTGGTATAAAGCTACCAGTCTTGGTTATGATTGTAAAGAATCTAAAGAAATATTTCACGCTTGAGATTCAAGTGCTGGATGATAAGAATGTCAGGCGACGTTTTTGCGCTTCTAATTTTCAAGTGTGTAAGTCTGCCCAATTGTTTTAATACTGTGCTATTTTCTCTTGATTTTCTTGTTGTGACAAGAATTTTCACTTGACAGGATCTTATTAGATTAATTTAGTCTTTAAGGAATATTCTATTATTAGCAGCATGAATTATTTAAACCAAATGATCGATTGCTAAGAAATTAATCCTAGGAAGACATGTGATCAATTGTATTGGCTGGATACTATGGTTTCCCAACACCATCAACTGATATACATATAGCCTTTAATTGAGGTTCTCCTATTTGTTTGGTTTCTAACAAAATCTTATGAATAGCCCTACCATTGTTTGGTTTGGTTATGCTATAAAAATTGTAATCTATGTATTTTCCTTTTCCATCTAAGATTAGCCGATCTCCCTTGAGTTCCCATATGCTTCAAAGTTCAAAACAAGTGGCTGTCCATGTTATCAATAACATTTTTTCTTAAGCATCATACCAAGAGTTTTATGGACCAAATAAATGTCTCATGTGCCCTTTATTTGACCTTTGGTTTTACTGAGATGGCATGCTTGTCTTAAGCTTTAGTGGAGTTTGGAAGGACATGTTTCTGTTCCAGCTGGCATCCACAATGGGCTGATAAGTGAGTAGATGGAAAACTTAAGGTGTTAAGACTTAAATATGTTTGTGCTTGCTCTTTTGTTTCCCTTGGAGATGTCACCAAATAGCTTTTACTCTTGTTTGTGAATCCCTTGGAGATTGTCCGCAATGATAGGTGAGGAAACCTGTACACACAAGCACAGGCAGTCTAGCATACCCCCACACCTACCACACTCACATACGTATTTTTTATGGGCACAAACACACACACATGCAGGAGTATGATAAAGAATTCAACTCATGACTTTTATGAATGGTCTAGAATAGTTCAGTTTCTCTATTCAAGCAGTTGAATAGAACTGGCCTCCATATCTGAGTGGTATCTCATGGCTCCCCACTAGGGAAAGGCTTCGGGTTCTACTCTTGGGAAGGTGGTCTTGGTCTATGGGGTAGGTAAATGGGTTCTCTAGTGCTAAAAAGGGAGGGGAGTGAAGAGCTGTCTTCCATGTGTTGTCTATGTGTACTGAAAGAGAACTTTATTCTAGTATTATTCTATGAATGCTAAGATATTTGGTGGAGGTATTATAGCCATTATTGAATGATGGAAGAGCAGGGTGTAAGATGATAGTTGTATATTTTTACTGCAAAAAAAGTATGTGTTGGCAAATGTTCTTGCTTTAGTAGTTAGGTACTGAAATATGAATTGGGCATGGTGATTTTGTGATGTGCAATCCCCATTCATATTCAACTTTCCTCTTCCTTTTTAAAAACTTTTATTCATGAAATTTTTAATTCTATATTGAAATTTATATAATTTCATTACTTTTTTGTTTAATTTTTGGAATCTTAAATTTTTTATTAATAGGATTAGATTTTGAATTACATTTTATAAAATTGATATGCATCCCATGTTGCATTTCACTTCACTTAGGTGCGTGCCTCTGTTGTGCCTTATGCCTAAGCTGTAGTAGACTTTTGTGCCTTTTAAAACTGCATATAGCAACATAAGTAAAAATGATGCAAGTATGAATTTGGTTTTCTATGCTATAGGCTGTGACTCGAGTGAAGCCATATATATGCACTATGCCATTGAGGATGGATGAGGGATGGAATACGATCCAGTTGAATCTTGCTGATTTTACCAGAAGAGCATATGGAACCAACTATGTTGAGACATTGCGAGTTCAGGTTCATGCAAATTGCCGGCTGAGAAGGATTTATTTCTCTGATCGCCTTTACTCAGAAGAGGAGCTCCCACCAGAATTCAAACTGTATCTCCCAATGCAGGTACCATAGCCAATCACCTGCTCAATAACTATAAACTTGGCTTTTACCACCTTCTCATTAGCTGTCAATAACTATAAATCACTTTTGCTGCAGAAAGCATGATGAGTCTCAGCAAAACAATCACTTTTGGAAGAGCTGGCCATGGTTGATATTCATGTTTTGTGCATTTCCTTTGAGTCAGTCAACTGGTTATATCCAAACTGCTCTCTGTGACTTCAGAAAACATGAATAACCATAAATCGCTTTTGCTGCAGAAAGCATGATGAGTCTCAGCATAACAATCACTTTTGGAAGAGCTGGCCATGGTTGATATTCATGTTTTGTGCATTTCCTTAGAGCCAGTCAACTGGTTATATCCAAACTGCTCTCTGTGACTTCAGAAAACATACAGTAATGTATCAAACTCCTAGATCCATTTTGTGGTGGTTAAAAAAAGTTTATGTTCAGCAGCTTATTTGACAGCAGGGAATGGGAAGATGGAGCCCATACTAAAGTACTGTAGCTATTTTTCTAGATCCCATAACCTGTACCTTTTATTTATACCATCTACTTACGAGTTCTTCGATATATTGTTTTGATATTAGTGGTTTCCAAATGGATACAACTCCCAGGGTTCTACAGCAAGATTGTTTTATTGATTGATTTAGAAGAGTTAAATAAGGGGCAGGTAGTGTGTATGCGTCAAGGGAGAGGGTTTTTTTTGTGAGTGGTTTGCGTTCTTTTGTAAAAGGGTGAGTTGTTCTTCTCTGTTTAGCGCCTCTTTTGCAATACAAAAAAAAGAAAAAAAAGGGGGGATAGGTAGTGTGCAACTGAATGGGTTTCTATTATCTACGGAATTAAAAAAAGGTTATTTTGCATTTTTGGTTTTTTTTGTTGAGAAGGAGCGCATACCAAAATCCGCTTGTTTCTTCTTAATTAACTTCACCTCTACACTAGTCCTAACAAATGTCCCTCGTAAATATTTACACCAATAATAAAAGGGGTTATTTGACCAAAATTATATTAAAAACTTAAATTCTATTTTGGATAAAAAAAAAATGCCTTCGAATAATTTGTTTGAACTTTTTAGATAAAAAAGTTTAAAAATAAAAATGTTAATAAAATTATATGTACAACTTTTAATGCATAAAGGTTATTTTATCAAATTAGGGTGTTATTTTATTTCTTTTAATCAAATATTTCTTATTAAAAAAATCATCAAAAATTTTCAAAATTTTACCTACTGACAAGCATGAAAACTAAAATGGGGTTGACTCATAAAGTGGTGAAAAAATCAATGGGATTATGGGAAATTTTCTAAAGGAAATAACCGCAAAATGGGTTGAAAAGAATGGAACCGTAGCCACTTTTAAATGGCCTTGCTACCATCCTATGCTTTCATACGAATATTACCACCTATTTAGCATTATTATTATTATATCGTGTCCCTGCATACACTGAACGCCCACTCCCACCAGCACCCATGTGCTGGCACCGGAATCCGAAGCCATCTTCACAAACTGCTTCACACCCATCTGCTTCTTCTTCACTTCCTTCTCATCCCTCTTTCTCTGCAATCTGCATTTTCCCTTCAAACAAACCCATTTCCCATGAAGGTCGTTGGAGAGTTGCTTCTTTTTGCCGCCTTTCTTGTGCTGTTTGATAAGTTGGCCTCTGCTGATTTCCACGACTTTGCCGCCAACACCACATTCATTCTCAACTCAGCCAATGGAAGACTCAACTCTTGAGTTGAGTATTCATGATGTGCTCAACGACGCCGTGGAGAAGCAGATTACGAGTCCCTTTGTCAAACTCTGGGTTTCTGACCTCCGAAACTTGGCCTATGATTGAGCTTAATCACTTTATTCCTCACAACTTCTTGCATATGAGGATTTAATGTTCTTTAAGGTTGGTCAATAACATTAGCTCCTTTGTCCAATGATGTGTATATATCTACGGGCTTATTGCTTTCAAGTTTTCAATTCACTGACCTATGGTTTTTTAATAACTTCTTAAAGTTTTCATCAGCTTCACTTCTTGTTCAACCTTAAGCGTTATAGGCATAATAACCGATTTGTTTTAACTAGACACATTTCAACTTATACTAGAGGGATTGGGAAGTTTCACAATCAACTCAATTTTTGTTTGTCCTACTTCAATTCTCCTTTCGAAATTATATCATTTCTATGAAAACGTCCATTTCACTTTCTAACAATTTGGAAAACATATTGATCATGCACCTTTTAAAAGTTATAGAGCCATTCCATAACCATAAAGGCATATTTCTATATACATATATCCCAAAAGGAGTGAGAATAGTTTTTGCCCAATCGTTCAGAGTTATGCCAATTTCAAAATATCTAGAATAACCATCTAAGTAATAGAAATGATATCCTACTACCTTTCCTACTGTTTGGTAAAGGAATGGTAGAAAACAATAGTCCTTCCAAGCTACTGTACTATACTTTTGTAATCAACCCATACCCTCCAACCAATAGTTAGTCTCGTAAGAATGACTTCCTCTTTTTCGTTCATGACTATTGTGATACCAATTTTCTTTGGCGCAACTTAACTCAAACCACCCCAAGTGTTATAAAAAATAGGGCAAATAATTTTGGGATTAAAGAGCTTAATCACCTTAGCCCTCACAACTTCTTGCATATGAGAATTCAATGTTCTTTAAGGATGGGGAACAATGTTAGCTCCTTTGTTCAATGATGTGTATAGATCAATGTGCTTATTCCTTTTAAGTCTTCAACTGACCAAGGTATAATTTTTTGATAAGTTCTTCGAGCTTTGATCATCTACTCTTCTTGTTCAACCTTAAGCTTTAGAGGGATAATCACCAATTTGTTTTAAAAAGACATTCCAACTCATACTAGAGGGATTTGGTAGTTACATAATCAACTATACTTTTGTTTGTCCTACTTCAATTCTCCTTTTTTAAATTATGTCCTTTCTATGAAATCTTTCATTACTCTAACAAGTGTGAAAATATATTGATCATGCACTTTTTAAAAGTTTTAGGAGCATTCCAAAATCTATGTACATATATCCTAAAAAGAGTGATTAGTTTTCACCTAATCCTTTAGAGTTATGCTAATTTTAAAATATCTAGAACAACCATCTAACTGATAGAAAGGATATCCAACTACCTTTTCTAGTGTTTGGTAAAGGAATGGTAGACAACAATAGTCCTTCCTAATCTAATTTACAATTATACGCATAATTTTAAATACATATATATATACAAAAAACCTCAAATAGTAAAATTCAAAATTCTAAGACTCCACCTTAAGCTAGGGAATAGATATCATCCATTTCCACCTTACTTATAATCGCTTGAAATGTTGTGCTCACCAAACTCTTGATCAAAAAATTTGTAAGTTGTCTTCTAGATGATACAAATAAAGTGCAAATCAAACCACTTTCTAGCATTTTCTTTATGAAGTGTCTATCAACTTCAACATGTTTTCTTCGGTCATATGGTTCTAAATTATGAGTAATGTTTATGACTAATTTGTTATCATAGTACAACCTCATTAGTCCTTCTCATTTAATTTGTAGACCCTCAAGAATAATTTGAATTCATAGTAACTCACAACTTCTTTATGCCATAGCTATAAACTTTGCTTCCACACTAGACCTTGACATAACTAGGCTTTTTTTACTCCTTTAAATTACTAAGTTTCCTCCAAGAAAGGTATAGTAACTGATTTGGATCTCATGTCTACCAATGATTCAATATAGTCAACATACATGTAGACTTCAAAGAATTAATTCATATCTTATCTCAAGAGAATTTTCATTCCTAATCTTCTTTTAAGATATAGTAAAATTTGATGGACAACTTGTAAATGTACCTCCTTTGGATTATGCATAAATTGGCTCACCATACTCACAACATAGGCAATATTCGGTCTTGTGTGCAACAAATAAATCAATCGTCTCACTAATATTTGATGTACACCTTGATCCACTCCTTTATCTTTCAATGATGCTTCCTCAAGCTTATGGTTTTGCCTTATAAGAGTTTCTACAGGTTTACATCCAATCTTTTCATCTCCTTGAGCAAGTCAAGGGACATTTATGTTGTGATACAAAATATATCTTTTTTTTTTACCATATCACTTCAATTCCCATAAACTTCTTTGCAAGTCATTGTCAAAATGCCTCTTTTTCTTTTAGATCATTCTTTATCACGGTTATGTCATCAACATACACCAATATTCCTATAACTCTCCCTGAATTAAATTTTAATGAACAAAGTATGATTACCTTAGCTTTGTCTAAAAACCTTAATATAATCTTGTAAATCTTCCAAACCACGCTCTAAAAGATTATTTCAATCCATGCAAACACCTTCTTTCTTCAACCTACACACCTTATTCTTGTCTAAACTTCTCGAGAGAAACTTCTATATAGATTTCTTCAACAATTTCACCACACAGAAAGACATTCTTTACATCAAATAATTGTAAATCCCTATCAAAACGAGTTACCAAAGACAATAAAATTCTCACTGTATTCATCTTTAGTACGACTGCAAAATTTTCTTGATAGTCCACTTCATATGTTTTGTATGCATTCCTTTGCAACCAACATTCCTTTATATTGTCCAAGGGATCCATCGACCTTGAATTTAACTGTTAATACGTTCTATACTCTAATTGAATTAAGATAATTGGATAAACAAAAACTTAATCCAAACCCTCAATTGAATTAATTAAAAACAATGATAAATAGAAAAAAAATATAAGTGTAGAAAATCGCAGATTAAAAATTCTTAAGTAAATAAATCAAATCAGATCATCAAAGATTCCATAAAATTTTCAAATTAGATCAAATCATTATGAATCGACAGAAATTTAAGGAAAATTATGAAGCAGAGACCAAGAACAACTAAATTCATTTAAATCAACAAAACCAGAGTCTAATTTCATTAAATCAATAGGGATCTCCAAAAACTTAAAACGAGTCATAAACTAATTGCATAAAATGATCAAATTAACGTAGATTAACAAAACCTAATAAAGAATTATGACTCGGGGGCTTTTAAAATATTTAAAACTAATTCTAATTACTACAACCTAAGAAAAATTCAACCTATAATTATACAGCACTTTAATCAAGAAAGATCAATAACGGATTTACATTCAACAATAACTTATGGCTCTAGAAAAATGATCTCAATCCATGCATAATATACAAAGAATACAAAATCTCAAACGAATATTTTGAAACAGCCAAATCAACATGATCCAAAAATGGATGAACAGATAGATATAAAAATAAGATATTCCAACAGAGCAATCCAAAATTTACAAAAATAAACTAATTAGGGTTCTATAATCCAACTCAACACACAATAAAAAGAATCTCAAATAATTACAATTGATTTCTCCGAAGTAATCAGATCAATAGAAATCAAAGGTACATGAACGAAAATTCAACCAAATCCCACAATAATCTGATTTAAACAAAAATCCATAAGAATAGAGAAACTACAATTGAGATCTTCATAAATAAATGACTGAACTCAAGAGGTTATAACCTAAAAGAATAGTTCAGTTTGTGAAATTTAACACTCCAAAGATAAAAAACACCACAATCTGAAATTTATAAAAATAAACGAATGGAAATAATCAGATCAATAGAAACTGAAATGATCGTATCAATAGGAATCAAAAGTATATGAACAAAAATTTAGCCAAATTCCACAACAATCTAATTTAAATGAAAATCCATAAGAACAAAGAAACTACGATTGAGATCTTCATAAATAAAAGAGGTTATCACCTAAAAGAATTGTTTAGTTTGACAAATTTAACAATCCAAAGATCGAAAACACCACAATCTTCACTGAATCCCCTTATCGGAACCCTCTCAATCGTCACTCCTCTCCTCTCCGAGCCCTAAGTTTTCCTTGAGTTATGAAGGAAAATTCAGCCAAATTCCACAATAATCCGACTTAAACGAAAATCCATAAGAACATAAAAACTACCATCGAGATCTTCATAAATAAACGAATGAATCAAAGAGGTTATGACCTGAAAGAATAGTTCAGTTTCAGAAATTTAACAGTCCGAAGATCAAAAACACCACAATCTTCACTGAATTCCCTTGTCGAAACCCTACAAGAACAGTCGTTTGGTTGCCGAGAAAACCAAGAAAAGGAAAGGAAACTCTTGAAAAGAAAAAAAAAAATGTATATGAAAAACGATCAAATCTAAACCAGACGAAGATATCACGAAAATAATATTAAACAATGGTTATTTGATTGTTGAGAAAACCCATGAGAAGAACTCATAATCGGTTTTGAACTAGGGTTTTGAACTCATCTATGAGGAAGCTTTTAGAGAGAGAAGCTTTAGAGAGAAGACAATGAGTGCTAAGTACTGCGTTCTTGAATGGGTTTTATGGATTGATATCGCCATACTCCCACTTTTGAAGCTAACTGGGCAACTGTGTTATTGAACAGATTTTACTCTCACTTTTGAAGTCGTTAGTCTCACACGTCAAGGTGAGAGCTGCGTTCTTGAACGTGTTTGGATGTCGTTAAGGCCACAAGAATCCTGAGGTTAACATTCTCTTTTACCCTACAAAAATTTAACATAATTAAATCGAAAACACCACAATCTTTACTGAATCCCCTTATCGAAACCCTACAAGAACGACTGTTGGGTTGCCGAGAAAACCAAGAAAAGGAAAGGAAAATCTTGAAAAGAAAAAAAAATATATGAAAAAATGATCAAATCTAAACCAGACGGAGATATCATGAAAATAACATAAAACAATGGTTATTTGGTTGTTGTGAAAACCCGTGAGAAGAAATCATAATCGGTTTTGAACTAGGGTTTTGAACTTACCTATGAGGAAGCTTTTAGAGAGAGAAGCTTTAGAGAGAAAGACAATGAGAGCTGAGTAGTGCGTTCTTGAATGGGTTTTCTAACATTTCGGTGTTTTAAATCGTCAATCTGGTGTCTGGAATATGTGAAAACCGTCGGGTTTCATTTCGGGTCGCAAATGGGTCAAACAGACCTGGTTTAAGGTAGGTGACGACTACAGGAGCTTATTGTTTTGACTGTAAATAAGAAATAAATAAGTAAACTAGAAACAAGAAAAGGGGTAGTAACCCAGTTGGTCTCAGCCTAGTCTTTCTTCATCCATTGCCTAGGTTTGACTCCTCCCAACCATGGTTTTAAAAATTGGACCGGACCGGCTGGTCCGACCGTTGGCCGGTCACGGTTTCAGTCCGATCCGATCAATTAGACCGAAAATAGGTTGAACCTGCGGTTCGATTAAATTTTTTTTTAGCATCAAAACGACATTGTTTTGATGTTTCTGGCATCAAAACAACGCCGTTTTGGAGGATATATAACCTTCTTCCAAACTCTCCCTCTCCAAACCACAACAGTTGTCACCCGCCTCCAGGCCTGCCCCTAACATGCCACGATAGGCTCCCACTCTGGCGACTATAAATCTCTCTCTCTCTCTCCTCCCGCCCCTTCTCCCCTACTGTAAGCCCCCACTCTGGCAGCTATAAATCTCTCCCCCTCCCCTTCCCGGCTTGTGTAGTGGTAGTAGCTGCACCCCCTCCCTCTTTCTTTCCCCTTCCCCTACTGTAAGCCCCCACTCTGGCAACTATAACCCCCCCTCTCCTTGGCCTATGCAGTGGGAGTAGCTGCTCCAACACTCCAACATTTGATTTTTATTTTTTAAATTTATTTTTTATGTTTTATTACTTTTATATTTATTATTTAATGTGTTATTTTTATTTGTTGATCATAATTTTGATAGATATTATAAAAATTTAGATATAATTTATTATTTTTAAAATTTAATAATATATAAAATAATAAAATATAAATTTATGATGTCATCGGTTTGACCGTCGGTCCGACTAGTGAACCGTGAACCGGTAATTTTTCCAGTTCAATGATCGGTCCAGTTCTGAAAACATTGCTCCCAACAACAACCAATATTTAAAAAAAAAAAAAATCATAAAATTTAGTGTTTTAAGATATGTTAATTTAAGGGTTTCTTTATGGATATTTTATGTGCTATATTATTTATTTTTGTTAGTTGAATGTATATTTTTTTATGGTTTATTATGCATACAACATTAAATTAAATAAATTTGCACATTAAATTTATTCTTAAAGTCTCTTTATGGATTTAATTTTAAATATTTATGTGCTTATAATTTTGTGTGTATGATATATTGTTTTATTATACATGCAATATTGAGTTGAATATTATTAGTACATTGATATTGAGTTTTGTGTACATATTGCTTATGGTTTCATGCAATTTATATAAGTTTTTCTTGTGAATTAATTAAATGTCAAGTGATCTATATAATTTTAATTAATTAAGGAGTGACTAAAATTTTCAAATTAGATCAAATCATTATGAATTGACAGAAATTTAGGGAAAATTATGAAGTAGAGGCCAAGAACAACTGAATTCATTTAAATCAACAAAACCAGAGTCTAATTTTATTAAATCAATAGGGATCTCCAGAAACTTAAAACGAGTCATAAACGGATTGCATAAAATGATCAAATTAACGTGGATTAACAAAACCTAACAAAGAATTATGACTCGGGGCTTTTAAAATGTTTAAAACTAATTCTAATTACTACAACCTAAGAAAAAATCAACCTATAATTATCCAACACTTTAATCAAGAAAGACCAATCACGGATTTACATTCAACAATAACTTATGGCTCCAGAAAAATGATCTCAATCCATGCATAATATACAAAGAATATGACATCTCAAGCGCATATTCTGAAACAACCAAATCAACATGATCCAAAAATGGATGAACATATATAAAAATAAGAGATTCCAATAGAGCAATCGAAAATTTACAAAAATAAACTAATTAGGGTTCTATAATCCAAATCAACACACGATAAAAAGAATCTCAAATAATTACAATTGATTTCTCTGAAATAATCAGATCAATAGAAATCAAAGGTACATGAACGAAAATTCAACCGAATCCCACAATAATCTGATTTAAATGAAAATCCATAAGAATAGAGAACCTACAATTGAGATCTTCATAAATAAACGACTGAACTAAAGAGGTTATAACCTAAAAGAATAGTTTAGTTTGTGAAATTTAACAGTCTGAAGATCAAAAACACCACAATCCGAAATTTACAAAAATAAACGAATGGAAATAATCAGATTAGTTGAAACTAAAATGATCAGATCAATAGAAATCAAAAGTATATGAACAAAAATACAGCCAAATTCCACAATAATCCGATTTAAATGAAAATCCATAAGAACAAAGAAACCACAAATGAGATTTTCATAAATAAACAAATGAATAAAAGAGGTTATAGCCTGAAAGAACTGTTTAGTTTGGAGAGAGAAGCTTTAGAGAGAAAGACAATGAGAGCTGAGTATTGCGTTCTTGAATGGGTTTTATGGATTGATATCGCCATACTCTCACTTTTGAAGCTAACTGGGCAACTGTGTTATTGAACAGATTATACTCTCACTTTTGAAGTCGTTAGTCTCACACATCAGGTGAGAGCTGCATTCTTGAACGTGTTTGGATGTCGTTAAGGCCACAAGAATCCTGAGTTTAACATTCTCTTTTACCCTACAAAAATTTAACATAATTAAATCGAAAACACCACAATCTTGACTGAATCCCCTTATCGAAACCCTACAAGAACGGCTGTTGGGTTGCCGAGAAAACCAAGAAAAGGAAAGGAAAATCTTGAAAAGAAAAAAAAAATATATGAAAAAATGATCAAATCTAAACCAGACGGAGATATCATGAAAATAACATAAAACAATGGTTATTTGGTTGTTGTGAAAACCCGTGAGAAGAAATTATAATTGGTTTTGAACTTACCTATGAGGAAGCTTTTAGAGAGAACCTTTAGAGAGAAAGACAATGAGAGCTGAGTACAGCGTTCTTGAATTTTTTTTACACTATGTTACACTCTTGGTAGAATTTTTTTTGTGGGTCTTAAACCTTTAACAAGTAGCTCAAAATTTCTTTTAATAATAAAAAATTCTATAACTTAGATAAAATGATAATAAAAATATATTAAAAGAATTTAATATAAGATACATAAAATGATGCAACATAATTAAATTTGGGGACAAAGTGTTGATTTTTGAATATGAGTAATGAGATGACAAAATATAAAACACGTCTAGGGGCAAAAATGTATATAACCTAATAAAATATATGACACCTTTTAAGGCAATTAAAGAAATTACTTGATTGGATTATTAAAAAAAAAACAGTTTTTCGTATTTTTTTTTGATAGACAAAGAGAAGAATAATGATTAAAACACGCCTAAAAGGGGGCGCTCCCTATGTACACAGGCAGTATACAAAGAAAGCCAAACCCAAGGCCACAAAAACAACAACAAACTAAAAAGAAACATTTAAACTTCAGCCCCATCACCCAAAAAAACCAGAAAGGAGAGATAGTCCAAGTCCAGAAAAGGTTTAGACCACTCTAGAAGAGATCGAAAAAAGAGGTTCCTTAGACTCGTATCTGACATTTCTTCCTCTTGGAACGTTCTTCGGTTTCGCTCTCCCCAAATGCACCAAAAGAGACAAATAGGCGCTAATCTCCACACTGCTTTCCTTTTCTTCCCTAGGCCCTTAATTTTCCATTCGCCTAGCAAGTTTCTCATTGAAGCTGGGAATACCCATATCACCCCAAAAGAAGACAACAATGAATTCCAAAGTTTCCTAGTCTTATCACAATGAATAAGGATGTGGTCCGCCGATTCCTCATTCTCTTTACACATATTACATCTATTAACCATAGACCAGCCCCTTCTCTTCAACATATCAGTAGTAGAAATTTTACCCCAAACTGCTTCCCAAGTAAAAAAACGAGTTTTCAAAGGGGCATGTGAACCCCAAACCTCTTTAGCCGGAAAGAGAGGGCTATTCTCACCCTTTAAAGACCTATAATATGATTTTACACTAAACTTTCTCCTCCTCTCAATCTTCCAAACCAAGAAATCTTCCCCTTCTTGAACCTTTACTGTAGAGATATGTTCCAGAAAACGACTCACCTCCTCCAATTCCCAATCTTGAAAAGATCTTCTAAATTGCACCTCCCAAAACCCACCACCCCCTCCTTGCCTCCCCCAAAGGTCAGCCACTGCAGCAGAATTGTTCGTTGCCATTCCGACAAATTTGAGGGAACATATCCTTCAGCTTAGAGTCCCCTACCCAAATGTCCCACCAAAATCTAGTGCTTCTACCACTACCAATATGAATTCTAGTTCTAATAGAGAACTCCTCCCAACCCTTTCTAATATCTTTCCAAAGGCCCATCCCATGAGACTCTCTCACCTCTCTAGTGGTCCAACCTCCTTCCTTCTCTCCAAATTTACCAACAATGACTTTCCTCCAAAAACTCCCTCTCTCAAGAGGGAATCACCAAAGCCATTTACCGAGCAAAGCCTTATTGAAATCCTTCATATGCCTTAAACCCCATCCTCCATACCTTTTGTCTTTGCAAACAACCGTCCATCTTACCAAGTGGATCTTCCTTCTCTCCTCCGTATCTCCCCACAAAAACTCCCTTTGAATTTTCTCCAATCTGAGTCTCACTTTTCTTGGGATTACAAAAAGCGACATAAAATAGATGGGGAGATTTGAGAGAGTGCTCTTAATGAGAGTGAGACGACCCCCCTTAGAAAGATACTGTTTTTTCCACGTAGCCAAATTTCTCTTGAATCTTTCCTCTACAACATCCCAGACTCTACCCAAATTGTGACGCGCTCCAAGAGGTAACCCTAGATAAGTAGTAGGGAACTTCCCCACTTTGCATCCAAAGACTGCGGCTGCTCTGTCCATATCTTCCACGTCCCCCACCGGAATAACTTCGCTTTTCTGCATATTAATTTTTAACCCTGATACCAATTCAAAACAATAAACAACCCACTTCCATAAAATCAGCTGATCCCTATTATCCTCGCAAAAAAGAAGTGTGTCATCTGCAAACAACAAATGGGACACTGAAACCCCTTCTCCACTTTGCCCCTTTACCTTGAATCCTCTAATCAAACCTTTCTCCTCAGCTCTTGAAATTAAACTGCTAAACGCTTCCATTATCAGCACAAACAAATAAGGAGATAATGGGTCTCCCTGCCTTAGGCCTCTAAACGTAGAGAAAAAATTTGTTGGAGCGCCATTCACTAACACTACCATTCTCACAGTTGAAATACAATATAAAATCCAATTTCACCACTTGGGTCCGAAGCCCATTTTTTCCAAAACTGATAGGAGGAACCTCCAATTTACGTGATCGTAAGCCTTTTCAATATCCAATTTACACACTTAACCAGCCCCGCCGTTACGTTTCCTTGAGTCTATCGCCTCATTGGCCACCAAAACTGCATCCAAGATCTGCCTCCCTTCCACGAACGCATTCTGGCTGTACGAAACCACTTTTCCCATCACTTTTTTCAACCTATTTGCAAGGACTTTGGCCATAATTTTATAAAGGCTCCCCACAAGACTGATAGGCCTAAAATCCTGCACGTCACTAGCCCCTCCTTTCTTCGGGATAAGTACTAAGAATGTTGCATTAAGGCTTCAGCAGACAGCATTCTGCAAGTGGAACTCCTTAAACACCTGCATCACTTCCCTCCCGACTATAGGCCAACAAGACTTCCAAAACGCCAATGTAAAACCATCCGGCCCTGGCGCCTTATCACCCCCCAAGTCTGAGAGAGCTTTGGAAACCTCCTCCTCCGAAAAGTGCCCTTCCAAACTCTCATTATCCAAGGAGTCAAGAGTTTTAAAAAAACCTGTCTCCACATCAGGTCTTCTCATTTGAGGTTCTTCAAACAAAGATTTAAAGTAGGACCCAATTCCTTCTTTGAGCTCCTCCTCTTTCACCAGCCGAACACCCCTGACTGTCAAGCTACTGATGAAGTTTCCCCTTCTCCTATCGTTAGCCATGCGATGAAAAAACTTGGTGTTGTTGTCTCCCTCCTTCAACCATAGTGCCCTCGACTTTTGCCTCCAAGAAATTTCTTCAAGGATAGCACAGTGGCTGAATTCGTCTCTGGCTATCTGTTGATTTCTTTTCTCTTCCTCAGAGAGAGAGCCGAGCCTTTCTAAACTGTCCCAATGATTCAACTCCTCCCAGGCTGCATCCTTCCTCACAGAAACATTGCCAATGGTCTCTTTATTCCATTTTTTCAAATCGTATTTCAAGGCCTGTAGCTTCTTCGCAAGCACAAGACTTGGTTTCCCCCTATAATTATAAGACTGCCACCAATCTTTCATCTTATCCATAAAGCCTTCCACCCTCAGCCACATATTTTCAAATCTAAATGGGCTTTTACCTGTTCTCATCCCGCCACAGTCTAACAAAATCGGCCAATGGTCAGACACAGGTCTAGGGAGAAGCATTTGCATTGCCCCCGATACAATTTCCTCCCACTCTCCTGAGAACAAGAACCGGTCTAACCGAGCCTTTAGAGAACCTCCTTCCCTTCCACTCCACGTAAAGCTCCACCTCCCAAAGGTGGGTCTACTAATTCAAACTCATCAATAAAGCTTGAAAATTCTCTCATCGTGTTTGACATTTGCCTGCCATTGCTCCTTTCAACTGGGAAACGCACCACGTTGAAATCCCCTGCTATACACCAAGGATCATTCCAAAGCCCTTTAACAGCGGCTAGTTCTTCCCACATCTCCCTCCTCTCCCTTCCTCTGGACGGACCATATAATCCAGAGAAAACCCAAACAGAGCCCTCCTCACAATTTCTAAAACGGCAAGAAATAGAAAAAGAACCCACCTCAAACTCCAACCCTTCCAAGACTTTCTTATCCCACATTACTAGCACCCCTCCTGCCGATCCCTTTGCATCTAGAGACACCCAGCCCAAATTCCTACCAATCCCCAGGCTTCTGACAATCCTTTTAGACATTTCCTTCATTTTAGTCTCCTGAAAACAAACTAAATCTGGCCTATGTTTTCTTACCATCGACTTAATGACCATCCTTTTATCTGGGTCATGCAAGCCTCTGACATTCCAGGATAATATTCTAAGCTTCATAAGGGACCACAGTCATCTGCCTACCCACCACCCCTTCCTCCGCCTCTCTTCCAGCTAATCCATCATAATTAATTGAGCTAACTAGCTTCTTCAACTCTCTATCCTTCCTTGAAACCGAAGACGTTCCCCTTTTGCCCTCATTGTGCTTCCTGATTAAACATCTCCTATTCTCCATCTCCTTGAGGATTTTCAAAATGTCTTCCTCGAAGCCTTCAACCGAGACCCCCACAGTCTTGCAAAACCCAATGAATTTCTTATTTACCCAAGGTGATTTGTCCTTCTCCTCTGAACTCGCTTCCGTGATGTGGAAAAAAGGCGACTCCACCACTGAAGAATCGGGAATATCATGCACGATGGGATTCTTAAAAACACGCGACCTGGCCCCATCGTTACCTGGCATGGAAAAGGACCGTCCATCCGTAAGAACCATGCAGAGCGGTTCCTCAGACTCCAAAAGGTCTTCGGTCGATTCCACAATCTCCCTTGTCCTCGTGTAACCCACTGAATCCCCCACCCCCGACAAAGAAAGAGAAGAAGTGCCAGCGTATTCCCTAGAAACCCCCCCAAGAGTAGAAGAAACCGAAATGGGGATCGTACCTGAGATAAGGCCTTGTTCCAATGGAGGCGCCTCCGGCATTGAAAACTCCTTTGCAAATCTTGGCTTTGGGGTCTCCGACTTGAGCTTCCCCGACTGAGATAAAGGGAGCCCTAGAACTTGGGCCGAAACCTTTTTATCTCCACTTTTTCTATTGGGCCCATCAGCAGCAGCCCATCTCCCCTTTTTATTATAAAAGCCCAACCTCACTTTTTTAAAAGGAAACTTGGCCCGATGCAACCTGGGCTTCTGCAAGCTTAAAGGCCCCCCCATTGACTCCCTGCACTCCGGCCCAACCCTCACAAAGGATTGATTCCTCTGTCTGTCCACAGAAAACCTTCCATCACCATAACATTTCCTTCCTTCCAAACTTATCAATCCAGACCCCCCACTTTTTGTCGCGTCAGAGATCTTTTTCACCAATCCGACTTTCTTTTGCAGAGAGACAAGACTTTCGCCGTCTGAACACCTAACTTTTTCCTCGGGAAATCGAAGTTCCAATCCTTTGACCCCATCACCTATGCCTGCAGCAGGAGAGCCTTTCGCATAGATCTCCTTTTCCACTCGCACCACGGTACGTGAAACACACTCCCCTTCTTCCTGCTCGATAAGAACCTTGCTCTCTGGTTCAACTCCCCTTTGAGGCTTTATCTCCGTCGCCACCTGAACAACCGAGAACCACACTGAATCCTCCCACCACAACGGGATAGAAAATGAAGCAAACCCCGCTACACCTCTAACCTTCCAGGCACCTCCTTTCCATTATTTTTAACAAGGATTCTAGCCTCTTTCCTGTAACGGGGCTCTTCAGTCTCTTCGTCCACGGCTACAAAACCCCCACAAGCATCCCCCACCAATTTAAAAAACTCCATGTTCCAAAACTGTAAGGGCAACCCTGGGATTCTCACCTAGGAAACATCCATTTGAAACTCCATCCTAGAACACCCCACAGTAGGAGCCCACCAATCAAGGGATAATCGGGCGCCTTTGAGAAGCCGACTCCCTTTCTCCAATACTCTTTTAGCATCGTTTGAATTAGAAAATTCAAACAGAAACAAAGACTCTCTTAAAGCAGCTACGCTCACATGATCACAGAAACTCCACTGTGTGTTTGCCCAAATCTCCATCGCCCTCACATCAGGCACTACCCCGATCTCATCATCCCATCTACCCACCAAACAACGACTAAGAACTTTCAGCTTTGAGGTATAAGCCTCATTCCCAACTTCAACCCAAGCTTCCTCACTTCTTCTTTTTGCCTTACTTTTGGTTACATCTACAAAGCTTACTCCGGGTTTAACAAGAGAAAGTCCAAGTTCACCACCATAAGAGTCCCTTATTCCCTCCTTAGGGTGTTCCCCAAATTTAGCTAACTCCTTTAATTTTCGACTCAAGAAATCCCAACCCATAAGATCAAAACCCTCTGGGATAATAATGAAGTATCTCCTGTCATCCTCTGAAAGGACAGACAACAGAAGGTAACGTCCGACTTCATTTTGACGCATTTCTAATCTGAATCTCCTAACTTGGACTTTGTTTACCATATCCTAGTTTTGCACCATAAATTTCATTTGGGAGAAAAAAAATACTAAGGATGTTGTTAGAGATAAATTTCATAATTATACCTTTTAGACTTGTCAATGATCAATAACTTGATTCAATGTGGTCTTAAAAAATCACTATTTTATTATATAACACATTATTAAAATCCTTATCTAATAATTTGTATTTTTCATATCCAAACAATAAAAAGTTCTACTTAAAAACTTTTTTAATGAAAGCGCTAATAATAAAAATGTTGCCAATAAGAATGGTTTTAACACTTACAAGTGATTTTGAAGAATTTCTGAACTCCTTTATTGATAATTATCGGTACACACCATACACATATATATACACAAATAACCGAATAAGAAAAAATCAATCTAGCTTAATTCTCTCCTAAAATTAGGAAACTAAATCATAAGGAAATATCCTAAATGATCTCTCCTTTTTTATTCCTAAATTAAAGTCCTAACTTTGGCATTATTTCAACACTCCCCCTCAAGCTGGAGAATATATATCATATAATCCCAGCTTGCAAGTTAGGTCTTCGAAGTTAGGCCTTGGCAAAGCTTTGGTGAGGATGTCTGCGGTTTGGTGCTTGGTAGGAACATAGTTCAATTTAACCGTCTCACTAGTCACCTTCTCTGTGATAAAGTGTCTCACAATCTCAACATGCTTGGTCCTGTCATGATGCACGGGGTTCTTTGCTATGCTTATAGCTGCCTCGATTATCACACATCATCGAATTGGAGATGAACTCGTTTGTCCTAGTTCACTAAGAACCCTTTTTATCCAAATCCCTTCACATTCCCTGTGCAAGAGCTCAGTACTCAGACTTCGCACTACTTCGCTACAACCGATTGCTTCTTACTCCTCCAGGTAACAAGATTTCCCAGACAAAAGAACAATATCCGGAAGTGGACCGCCTTGTCAATGATGTTTCTGCCCAATCCGCATCTCGAGTATACTTCGTTGTCACGGTTCTCTGTCTTTTTGAAGAATAGACCTTTCCTCGGTGTCATTTTTAAATATCTAAGAATCCTGTAGACTGCTTCCATGTGTTCCTCGGTGGGGCTGTGCATGAATTGACTTACAAAGACTCACCGCAAAGCCAATATCTCGGCCGAGTGTGTGAGAGATAAATCAAGCGCCCGACAAGCCGCCGATATCTCCCCCCATCTACCGGTGTACTTTCTTTCTCGATACCAAGTTTCTTCCGACTATCCATAGGAGTATCAATTGGTTTGCATCCAAGCATACCGGTCTCCTTAAGAAGATCGAGTATGTATTTTCTTTGAGAGATTACAATTCCCTTCCTTGATCTAGCCACTTCCATACCAAGGAAATATTTCAAATTTCCAAGGTCTTTAACTTCAAACTCTTCTGACAAATACTTCTTCAAATTCTGTAACTCCCCCATATCATTCCCGGATAGAATAATATCATCGACATAGACTATCAATATGGCCAATTTCCCGGCATGAGACTTCTTGACAAATAGAGTATGATCACCTGACCTTGTTTGTAGCCCACTTCAGGATCGCTTTTGTGAATCTATCAAACCAGGCTCGAGGAGATTGTTTAAGGCCGTACAAGGATTTTTGGAGTTTGCAAACCTCGATTCTTTGCCATACTTTCTTCGAAACCAGGTGGTATTTCCATGTAGACTTCCTCTTCTAGGTCCCCATTTAGAAACGCATTTTTTATGTCCAGGTTGTTGTAAGCACCAATCTTGATTGACAGCCAATGAGAGAAGGATCCCGATAGTGTTCGGTTTTGCAACAGGAGCAAAAGTCTCCCGATAGTCTATCCCATAGGATTGTGTAAACCCTCTAGCTACCAAACGAGCCTTGAATCTCTCGACTGATCCATCTCGCTTTGTATTTTATGGTGAAAATCCACTTGCACCCCACAGCCTCTTCCCAACCGGCAAATCTGGTGATAGTCCACGTCTCATTCTTCTCAAGTGCATCAATCTCATCTTGTACCGCCTTCTTCCATTCTCGAAATTTTTAATGCCTCTTGTATTGTGTTGGGAACCTGAGTATCATCAAGAGAAGTAGCAAATGCTCTGTAAGATGGTGATAACCCTTCATACGTAACATAATTCCAAATTGGATGATCTGTACATCTCCTAACACCCTTTCTCAATGCAATTGGCAGAGTAGAATCATCAATGCTGGGAATTAACACCTCTCCAGCCCTATCCTCACCTATGTTCTCTTCAGGAAGACTTGAATTGGAGTCAATATATTGGCCACATGTTGACCGTGATCCGTGCTCTAATTCCTGTCTTTTCCTCCTCCTGATGTAAACTTGTAAGTTCTCATTAGCAAGTTGTGGGACTATAGGTTGAATAGGCATGGGAGACTGGATGGTCACGGGAGAAGGAACATTTGTGTGCTAGGCTGGCTGAACTGATGACGGCATGGGTGTGGACAACTCAGTGGGCGCGAATTGGGAAGGATTTGGTGACTCTGAGTGAAAAGAAGGTACACCCTCAAGAAAAGACTCCCAAACTTGATGTTCATTCATGCTCTCCCCCTGAACATGAGATTTGGGATAGAAGAAGACATGTTCAAAGAAAGAGACGTCCATGGTGGTGTAAAATCTTTTGTTGGTTGGAGAATAGCATTTGTACCCTTTTTGGGTTGGAGAATACCCTAGGAAAATGCACTTATTTGCTCGAGGAGCAAATTTGCTACGATTTTGAGGATACACATGAACGAATGCCGTGCAACCAAATACTTTGAGTGGTAAATCAGAAGAGGCGGCATGGGTGTGAGGAAATTGTTTTAAGAAAAGTTGACGTGGGGATTGAAAGGTAAGCACTCTGGATGGCATACGGTTAATCAAATAGGTAGTCGTGAGAATAGCTTCCCCCATAAATAGTTTGGAACATTAGAAGAAAACATAAGGCACCGGGCAACCTCCAAGAGATGTCTATTCTTGCGTTCAGCCACCCCATTTTGTTGTGGGGTGTCAACGCAAGAACTTATGTGGATAATGCCATGATTTTGAAGATAAGTACTGAGACTACTAGTAAAGTATTCCTTTGCATTATCTGACTTGAGGACTTGTATTTTGGAATTGAATTGATTTTGAACCATAAGATTGAAGGTTTGAAAAATGTGCCCGACCTCTGACTTTTCTTTCATAAGGAAAACCCATGTTACCCGAGTATGATCATCAACGAATGTCACAAACCATCGAGTGCCAGAAATATTTTTTATCCGGGAGGGACCCCACACATCACTATGTACTAGAGAGAAAACAGTTGAAGGTTTGTATGGGATTTGAGGATATACTGTTCGAGTATGCTTTGCAAACCGACAAATCTCACAATGATAAGATGCTGGATTTTTATTGATAAATAATTTGGGAAACAATTTTGCAAGGTAAACAAAGCTAGGATGACCAAGGCGATAGTGTAACATTATAATCTCACTATCTTTATTGACCTTAGAATTTGACACGAATTGAAAGACTCGACATACTCCGAGACCGAACACAACTTGCTTGAGAGACTTGGTTTGAGAATTGGCCACATGAAAGGAGATAGAGCCGAAACACGCTTCAAAGACTCGCCAATCATCTTCCCCGATTTCAAGTCCCGAAAAACACACAAGTTTGGATAGAATTTAGTAACACATTGGAGATCACGAGCCAATTTGCTAATGGACAAAAGATTACAATCCAAGTTTGGAACATGGAGGACAGAGTCAAGATATAAGTCTTTAGTAAGTTTTATAGAACTCTGTCCCGACAATTTTTGACTTTGAACCATCAGCAATATGGACGGATGAATGACCATTACTTGGCTTGTAATTTTGAAGAATGGCAAAGATCTCCTGTCATGTGATCGAAGCACTGTGTCTACTATCCACGGCTTCATTTCTCCTCGATTAGCAAAGTGAAGGCTACACCGGTAGTACCGCCACCGCCAACTTGGCTTAATAATTTCGTAGCATCTCCATCTCGCTCTTTGTTGAATGGACTCGGCTCGGGAACGATGTGTGCTCTCGCAGTTGGTAGCCACGTGTGCTCGGCCATTTCTCACAAACCGTGGCTTTGGTTTCCAATCAGCCGGTTTGCCATGAAGCTTCCAAGCAAGTCTCCTTATAATGGCCTGGTTTCTTACAATAATCACACCAAGGCCTATCCCGCTTCTGACGATCTCCACCACTACTATTAAATGACCGAGCAAAGAAGGGCAGAGGCATCCAATGTTGGGGCAAAGGTTGCTCTTTTGATCCCATCATCACTTTCTTTCTACTTTCTTCACGCCTAACCTCTCGAAAAAAGCCTCCCGAGACTTGGTAAGGGTTTAATGCCCATGATTCGGCCTCTAACATCATCCACCCTCGTTTAGTCCTAGGAAGAACTTGAACAGTCTCTTTTGTTCCACAATTTGCCTCAGTATGTTGCCGCATCATCCGAACATTTCCATGAGTGAGTCTCAAATAAGTCAAGTTGCTGCCAATACCTTGTGAGTGTGTTGTAATACTGAGTAATCGATCGCTCTCCTTGGCGGAAGTCATGTAGGGCCGATTCAACCTTGAAACAGCTTCAAGTATTTTCAGAACTTGAGTAAGTTTCTTTGGCTGCATCCCATATGTCCTTTGCAGTCCCAAACAAAGAAGAAATTTTCGCCTATGTCATTGTTCATGGAATTGATAAGCCATGACATGATCATGCTTGTTTTCAATCTTCCACTTCCTGAAACCCGTTACTCAGTTTTTCGCATGGTCGCTTCTCCAGTGAGGTACTCATCCTTTCCTTTACCGCAAATGAACAAAGAACACGATTGTGACCACTGTAAATAGTTATGGCCATTTAATTTGTGTCCCGTGATGAGAATAGGAGAGGAATCACTACCACAAAGGTTTGGAATTTTAGATCCGCCCTGATTCCGGTGACGTAACGCTGGATACTTGTGATGATGCCATTCCGTATTTTGTCATGGACCTAGAAAGGTAGAAGAGCACTTTCTGTGGCACGTGCGAGGGGATTGGAGTTGAGAAAAAATAGCCGAGGACGCCGGAAAATCTGATCGAGAGGGCCCATGGAAGCAAAAAGAACCCCAAAAGAGGCACGTGCAGGGCTCGGATTGCATAAACAGGTAGGAAGGGTGGATGGTCGGCGTCAGGCGAGCCTGGAGAAGGAAGCGCGTCGCCGGAAAGTGGCTCACGCGCCCTCACGCGCTGGCGCGTGAGATGCAGTCACCGGCCGGAAAACGCGCGGCGGGGCGGCGCGTGGATGGGTTTCTGGTTCCGGTGCTTTGGGACAAATTGGAGATCTCCTCCAGGCGCTCCTTGTGGTGTAGAAAAAAACGTCGCCGGGAAGTTCGCCGGAAAAGTTGTCGGCGGTGAGTGTTTTCTGACGATGATTCGACTGACCGGAAAGCGTTTTCTCCCTTGGCTTTGAGAACAGGGACTGATGACCGGAATGAGAGAGAGAGAGAGAGAGAGAGAGAGAGAGAGAGAGAGAGAGAGAGAGAGAGAGAGAGAGAGATATGGCCAGAGAGATTTGGTCGGAATGAGTGATGGCCTGAATAAGAGATGGCCAGAAGGGATTAGGGTTTCAGAAAACTGGCTCTGATACCATGAAGAATTTCTGAACTCCTTTATTGATAATTATCGGTACACACCATACACATATATATACACAAATAACCGAATAAGAAAAAATCAATCTAGCTTAATTCTCTCCTAAAATTAGGAAACTAAATCATAAGGAAATATCCTAAATGATCTCTCCTTTTTTATTCCTAAATTAAAGTCCTAACTTTGGCATTATTTCAACAGATTTATTACAAAAATCAGCTACTTGATAATTTTTCTAAATATTATGTTTACAAATCTAAAGACTTGATTAAAGCAATTGACAATTATTTAATAGGTAAATCGCTGCTTATTATATAACTCATTACAAAAAATACTATTAAAGTGATTTTTAGAAACATATCCAATGATAGCGCTATATGACCATGCGCAGAAGGCCTTCCTTCTGTGGTGCAAATTATTGAAAATATATGGACTAATAAGCACCCTCTTAGGAAAAATAAAAAATAATGTGATTGTTCTAATCATACTCATAACCATAATCAACAAGTTACACATAATTGTTGTACACCATTCAACAAAAACTCTCTTTCAGGAACAAGAGAAAGGAGAAGAAATCTAAAAGTAGTTCAACAATAGAATCCTAATTCAACTTCTCCTTTCTCTTTCTCTCATCCTTTCCCACATCCAAATGCAGTCTACTTCATTAATAACTCATATTCAAAAATAATTTAAAAGTCAAAATTTAAAACTAACTTTCTCATTTTTCAAATAAAATTTTAATTTTTAAATAATATATAAATTATATATTTATAACGTTACCAGTTCGACTGCCGATCTTACTAGTGAATCGTGAACCGGTAACTTTTTCGATTCAATGATCGATCAAATTTTAAAAACATTGATATATATATATATATATATATATATAAAGAAAAATTATTAATTTTATAATAATAGTATTATTATTTTACTAAATACTATTTATTTTTAATTTATTATTCATTAAAAATTATTAGCAAGTAGCAAGTAGGAGCAGAAGCAATGAAGGAAAAGATTGCATTACATAAGACCAAATTGAAGGAATCAGGAGTTACAGAGTGACTTAATGGTTC
Organism: Vitis amurensis; assembly: GCA_037355405.1. Lineage (NCBI taxonomy): Eukaryota > Viridiplantae > Streptophyta > Magnoliopsida > Vitales > Vitaceae > Vitis > Vitis amurensis. The sequence continues at coordinate 13,124,737 of CM074682.1, read as the reverse complement.
TCACCCACAAATCAGCTCCAAAAGAACAACCCCAAAGCTGTAGACATCACTTTTCTTGGTTAGTTGTTGGGTAGAGTAGTATCTGGCATATCAAAGTCAGGTTAGCAGCTGTGTGGAAAAACATTCACCTATACAAGTAAAAAGGGGTAACTGATGAGATGACAAATTCAGAAGACTTACTCAGGATCACAATAGCCAGCAGCGACCTTGACAACAGTAGTGACATGAATTGCATCAGCCTCTGTCACTTGCCTGGAAAGGCCAAAGTCACAGACCTTGGCATTCATCTCCATGTCCAAAAGGATATTTCTGCATTTCACATCACGGTGTATGATTCTTGGATTGCTCCCATTGTGTAAATAGTCCAATCCTGTCAAAAGACCGGTAATTAAGATCTTCTAGTTTGCTATAGTTCAATGCACACACTACTGGTTGGGTTAAATTTGGCTACAGCCCCATAAACAGAATTGCAATAGAATATTGATTCTGTTTCTCATTCATTATATTTGAAGCACACCGGGTTCGCACAAGAGCTATAAAACAAGAATGATAATCCAAGTATGTATATATTACAAGCAAAGAGAGGAGATTCAAACTTCATAGAGCTTCTTATTGACCTTTTTGGTGACAATGTTCAGTATAAGACTTTGCTTAAGTTAGAAATAAGGAAATAGGGAAACTAGTATAACTTTTGCAGCATCAACAACAATTTTCAGTCTGTGAACCCAGCTTAAAGTTATCCTTCTACCATTTGCACCTGAGATGGTGGGTAATTCTAATTATTAAATAAATATCAATAACAAGTGGAAAATTCATGGAAGAAGTACAAGAATGGATTAAAATGAAGCATAAATAAAGGGAAAAAAAATTAGTTGCATTCATGTATAACATACCATAAAGATTGTCAACTAATGATCCACCAGGAAAATACTCATAGACTAGTATTTGCTGCTTTGATTCATGGCAAAATCCTTCTAAACTGACAAGATTTTGATGACGAATTTGTAACAAAAGATGCACCAAAACAGAATCCATGAAATGAAAAAAAAATGATAAAATAACTCCACAGCAACTTTATCTTTCCAAATATTAGATCCAACAAGAAGCACAAGGTATAATTAAATAGCATATAACTGTGATCATTAGGATGATCAACCAGCAACTGCAATTAGTCCGGTCTATACTATTGCAAGATATCACTCGGGCATCACCTTAGAGGGAACAAATCAAGTACAAAAAAAAAATGTCAGAGAATTCATATGACAAAACTCATTGATAAAGGAATCAGCCCCAAGTTGTGTTCTATCAAACCACACCTTCACAGCTACTAGTTTTCCATCTGGAAGCTTGCCAATGTAAACAGATCCAAAACTACCACATCCTATAACCTCCTTAAAGTTGTTTGTAGCTGCTTTGATTTCTTTGTAGGAAAAGATTCTTGCTGCAACATTCATGTTTCTCATATCTACTCCTGCCCCTGAACAAATAAAACCAATGCCCATATGAGAATGAAGTAACAAGCTAGTATGGCAATGATTAGAGGGTTTTTCTTACTTTCTGAGTATGTGACTTCAGATCTCTTTCTCCTCATGTACATTAACACTAAAGGGAAGTAACAATAACTGCAAACAAAACTCCACCAACTGCTCCAAGTATAATTGTTCTCAGGTTATGATCATTGTGCTACTTTATGTTAAAGATGGTAACTTGTGGTGTCTCAATTGAAGGTGGGATGGAGCTTCACTAAATGTTGAAATGGAGAAGGAGAGGCACAAATTGCCTGATGATCTGCACAAATATGCTGCATCAGAATGATGGAAAGTGGATCAGTAACGAAAAATATACTGGTCCCATACCTAACTTCCAAACTTTCACGTTTTAGAGAGTCTGGGAGGGCGTCTTGAAGTTTATTGTTTTCCAGATTCCTGTAGATTGAACAACAGTTTGAATACAATTTACAAAAACTAGGATAAAATGTCAAGGACTTTACTGGCTGATCCCATTTTCATGCTCACTTACAATAGGTGAAGGTCCTTTAACTCTCCCAAGCTCTCAGGAACTGCTCCCTCTAAACTATTGTTTTGCAAGTCCCTTCATATAAGATAAAATGAGTGTAGGATAAGCACCCCTTTGTCAAGAAAAATAAGTAACAATTTTAATGCAAAGAGCATAAAATCAATACAGGCTTAACTGTGCTAAATAAATAGTACTAAAACCATATAGGCAATTGGAACTCACAAAATTTGAAGACTGATCAAATTCTCCAAATCAGAACCAAAGGATGTTAGCTGATTGAAACTCAAATTCCTGAAGATTTCGGTTCACACAATGTTTGGTTCATGCCATCCAGGGAAACAAAATTTGGGTTATGAATAAGTTTTTAGGAAGGCATAACAGTTTTTCAAGGTGTTGCAGGCTATCCAAGTTCTATATCTTCCCGGTAAGTGATGTGTTGTGCAAATCCCTATGATGTAGGCCCACCAGAAAGAAATGTAAGGGTCAGAGTATGGAAGAATGTATGAACAAGAGCAGAGCTATGTTGTTGTTCATATAAAGAGCTTATAGTGTTCTAAGGTCCAATAAGTCACCAAATGTAGGACTGATTAACCTCAAGTTAATGTTGGGAAGCCCCCTAAGAAAAGTCCATAACCCCATATCAGTTCAGCTTGCAAAGAAGAAAAGGGAAAAGGAAATGGCTTCAAGAAATGTACATACAATGAAGTAACCAGACTTCCTTGGCAGCCGATATGATCCCATGGTGTAGGAGAGCATGGATCATCTTGCCATCCAAGATCCAACCCAGTTGATTGCTGAATAACCTGAAGTGCCGAAACTGCAAGAAGATATTAACAGGCCAAGTGTAAAATGGGGTTGATCTTACCCTTCAGAAAAGCCTCATTAAGTATGCAGAATGCAGAGAGAAAATCACCTGTAGTTGAGGAAGTTTCTGAGGGAACATCAACCATCTCACACACCTCAATTGCATTGATTAGAGGGTTGAAGATGATATTCTTCAATGTGATGCTCAAGCTCTTGATTCCCTTTCACGTAAAGAAAAGAGCGGTGGCTCCGGAGTTTTTCAGAGTGTGGCTTGACCATACAACATCCCCATTTATCAACACATCAAAAGTTTGAGACACAGGAGGAATTCCAGCAAAATAGAGGACAATGTACTAGTCCCCTAGCTTATCAAGAGGAAAATAATAAGCCAGTGCATCCCTCCTGGCCAAAACTCTTGCAGTTTGAAGAACAGCCAGAAGAGGGCTCTCCTCAATACTTGATAAATTGAAGCTGAGCTGAATGTTGAACCCAGTTGACAAATGGAATTGTGAAAAGCTTTGATCTGCAACCCATATACGATCATATGAATCCAAAGGGTACCTATTTTTGCAGAAACCGATCGGAAAAACTCACAACAGACCTGCAAAGCAACACAAAGAAGACCAGATGAGAAAAGCCCTTACCTTAGTAATCCATTAGTATAACCACAATTGATTCTATAACAATTGAAGTTATCCTTCTACCATTTGCACCTGAGATGGTGGGTAATTCTAGTTCTCAAATAAATATCAATAAAAAGTGGAGAATTTTTGGAAGAAGGACAAGAATGAATTAAAATGAAGCATAACTAGAGGAAAATAAAAAATAGCTCCATTCAAGTTGTTGAGAGAGAGAGAAAGAAGAAAAACCTTAATTCTCATTCATGTAATCTCTACTTACAATTGAGAGATATATATATACAAGGCTAGGAGTCCTAACTACCATACATGTGATCTATATTAACAAGGAAAGATAATATACTATAAATACATTATATTTAACACTCCCCCTCAAGCTAGAGCATATACGTCATATGCACCAAGCTTGTTACAAATATATTTAATCCTAGGACCTCTGAGAGATTTAGTGAAGATGTCTGCTAGTTGATCATTTGAATTAACAAAACTTGTAGCAACACATCCTGATGCGATCTTCTCTCTAATGAAATGACAGTCAACTTCAATATGCTTGGTCCTTTCATGAAAGACTGGATTGGATGCAATATGTAATGCGGCCTGGTTATCACGAGATGAGTTTCATCTGCTTCATCCTTTCCAAATCTCAACTCCCGAAGAAGATGTCTCAACCATATGAGTTCACATGTTGCCAAAGCCATAGCTCGATACTCGGCTTCAGCGCTAGATCTGGCCGCTACATCTTGTTTCTTACTCTTCCAAGATATTAGATTACCTCCAATAAAAACACAGTACCACTCAAGTGGAACGTCTATCCGTAGGTGAGTCAGCCAATCAGTATCGTGTAACCAACAACCTGAGTATGACCTCTGTTCTCGTACAATACACCTTGGCCTGGTGTACTTTTGATATATCGAAGAATGCGGATTACGGCATCCCAATGGCTATCACATGGTGACTGTAGGAATTGACTAACAATACTCACAGGAAAAGAAATGTCTGGACGAGTAATGGTGAGATAGTTCAATTTACCTACGAGCCGTCGATATCTCCTGGGGTCTCCTAAAGGCTCCCCCTGTCCTGGTACAAGTTTGACATTCGGATCCATAGGTGTGTCTACCGGTTTACAGTCTAACATACCGGTTTCTTCCAGGATGTCTAAAACATACTTCCTTTGGGAAAGGACCCCACCAGAACTTGATTGAGCTATCTCAATTCTCAAGAAATACTTGAGTTTCCCCAAGTCTTTGGTCTGAAAGTGGGTAAAAAGATGTTGCTTTAGTTTCTGAATACCATCCTGATCACTGCCTGTAATGACGATGTCGTCCACATAAACAACCAGATAAATACACTGCCCCAAGGAGTTATGATGATAGAAAACTGAATGGTCTGCTGTACTGCGAAGCATGCCAAACTCTTGAACAACATAACTAAAACGGCTAAACCATGCTTGAGGAGATTGTTTCAAGCCATATAGAGAACAGAGTAACCTGCACACTAAACCAGACTCCCCCTGAGCAACAAAACCAGGAGGTTGCTCCATATAAACTTCCTCGGCAAGTCACCATGAAGGAAGGCATTTTTAATATCCAACTGATAAAGAGGCCAAGAACACATAGCAGTCATGGAAAGAAGTAAGCAGACAGAAGCAATCTTGGCAACAGGGGAGAATGTGTCACCATAATCAGAACCATAAACCTGAGTATAGCTTTTAGCAACTAAGCGGGCCTTAAGGCGATCAACCTGACCATCAGGACCAACCTTAACTGCATAGACCCAACGATAACCAACTGTAGATTTACCAGAGGGTAAAACAACAAGATCCCAAGTGTCATTAGAGTGCAGAGCAGCCATTTCATCCACCATTGCCTGTCGCCAGCCTGGATGGGAAAGAGCTTCATGGGTGCTCTTTGAAAGAGAAACAGAGGATATAGCAGAAACAAAAGTAGAATAGGGTGAAGATAATCGATGATAACTCAAAAAATTGTAAATAGGATGAGAATTACGAGTAGAGCAAGTACCTTTCCGAACAGCAATGGGTAAGTCATTAGGAGAAGGCAGAGCCGGGGCAGGTGAAGCCGAAGGGATAGGAAGTGAGTCAGCAGGCGCCTCGGCAAAAGGGAGAGGAGCAATGACACGAGGGCGACGATGATAAACCTGAAGTGGTCAAGGAGGCATAGCATCAGGTGGGGAGACAATGGGAATGGGCAAGACTTCAGAAACAGGAAGAGACTCAGAAGTGGTGGAAAAGAATGGTGAGTCCTCAAAGAAGGTGACATCAGCGGAGATAAAGTATCGATGAGTCTCAAGGGAATAACAACGATAACCCTTCCGAAGTCTGGAATATCCCAAGAAGAGGCACTTCATGGCTTTGGCGGAAAGCTTGTCCTGTCCAGGAGTGAGAATATGAACAAAGCAAGTACAACCAAAGACACGAGGAGGAAGGAAATAAAGTGGTTGGTCAGGAAAGAGAAGGGAGTGAGGAATCTGATCGTGTAAGACAGAGGAGGGCATACGATTAATCAAATAACAAGCAGTAAGAATAGCGTTCCCCCAAAAACGAAAAGGAACATTACTATGGAGGAGGAGAGTACGAGCTGTCTCAACAAGATGGCGATTCTTGCGTTCAGCTACCCCATTTTGTTGAGGAGTATGAGCACAAGAAGACTGATAAAGAATCCCATGATGAGACATAAACGAAGTAAATGGGGCTGAAAAATATTCCCTGACATTGTCACTGCGTAACACACGAATAGAAATATTGAACTGGGTTTGGATTTCAGCATAAAATTTCTGGAAAATAGAGAATAACTCAACTCGATTTTTCATTAAAAATAACCAAGTACATCGAGAATAGTCATCAATGAAAATGACAAAATACTGAAATCCTAAAGTAGACGCAGTCCGACAAGGACCCCGAACATCAGTGTGGATAAGCTCAAAAGGAGACTTTGCCCGATTATTCAAACGCTTTGGGAACGAGACACGAGTATGTTTCCCAAGCTGACATGACTCACATGGAAGCGACGACAAAGTGGAAAAACGAGGGACCATTTTCTGGAACTTGGAGAGACTAGGGTGACCCAGACGATTGTGAATGAGGAGAGGAGCATCAGTGGAAATGCAAACTGCAGGAGATGAATCCGAGGTGAGGTGATAGAGGCCTTGAGACTCACGTCCTATGCCAATCGTCTTCCCCCGTACTCCAGATCCCGCAAGGTCACAAATTTATCAGAAAAGGTAATAGAGCAATTAAGAGTACGAGTGATTTTGTTGATGGAAATAAGATTAAAAGGACATTCAGGAGTATAAAGGACAGAAGTGAGAGGTAGAGGAGGCAGAAGAAGGGTCAAACCAATACCTTTAGCCACGCTTGAGAACCATTAGCTAAGGTAACAAAGAGGTAAAGCGCAGGTAGTAGTAATAGAGGAGAAAAGATCCTTATTACCAGATAGGTGATCTGAAGCTCTAGAATCTAGAATCCAGGGTCCAAGAGAAGATGTGTGGGTAAGGCAGGCAGAGGCATTACCAAGCTGGGCAACAGAGGCAACAGAAGCCTGAGATGCTGAAGAGCTCGGAGGCTGAGGCAGCGGAGAATCAGAAGACTGGGCCACATGGGCAGTGCGAGGAGGTCGTCCATGTAACTGATAGCAACGATCGCAAGTGTGGCCAAGTTTATTGCAATAGGTGCAATGAGGACGTTGACCTCTACATCGGGTACCACTGAGGCCTCCTCGAGAGCTAGTTTGAGAAACTAATACAGAAGAATTTGAAGTGCCATCAAATGGCAAAGTCTGAGTGGAGGAGATACGGAGGAGGCGAGCAAACACATCATCTAACAACGGAACTGATGAACTACCAAGAATCTGATCGCGGACAGGCTCAAGATCCGGACGGAGGCCTATAAAAGTAAGAACCATGAATAACTTTTCAAGCTGTGTTTTCTGAACCCCAACATCAGGAGTAAGAGGCATCACAGTCAAGAACTCCTCCTTAAGAGAGACAATCTGGCCAATATAAGTAGATAGATCCAAGTCCTGTTGGCTGATATGGACAATAGCAGAAGCCACCTTATAAAGACGCTGGATATCATTCGTGTATAATCCTTTAGCCTGAGTCCAAAATTTAAAACAAGTTTTGTAGGCCCGAAGATGAAGAAGAATCTTGGGATCAACCGATTGCCATAATACATTACATAACTGTGCATCTATCTTCCTCCACTGTACGCGGTCAACCTCAGGGATATTTGCCTCCTATGTAATCAAGTGATCCTCATATCCTTGACCCATAAACCAAAGTTCAACAGAGGCAGACCAGGAAAGATAATTTTCACTGCCAACTAATTTCTCCGAAGTAATCATAGGAGATCCAGATATGACAGAGGAAAAAATGGAAGCTTTAGTAGCCATATCCACTTATCTGGAGAATGAAATATGTTTGGATAGAAGGAGCCCTAATATGGCTTCAGATTGCGACGTGGCACCACCAAAAAAGGGAGACGGCCTCAGATCGCGGCGTGGTACCACCAGAAAGGTAGAAGAACGCTTCCCAAGGCACGTGCAGGGATTGGAGTGGAGAAAAAGTCGTCGAAGCTTCGCCAGAAAGACTGTTTGGAGGGCCGACGGAGACAAAAATCCCCAAAAGAGGTACGTGCAAGGCTCGGATGGGAGAACCAGGAAGGTAGGGAGGCTGGTCGGCGTCAGGCGAAACTGGAGGAGGAGGCGCGTCGCCGCAAAATGCCTCACGCGCCCTCACGCGCCGGTGCGTGAGATGCAGCTGCCGGCCGGAAAATGGCGCGTGGATGCTCTTTTGGCGCCGGTGCCTTCACAAAAGTTGGAGATCTCCTCCAGGCACTCCTTCTGGTATGGTCGGTGTCGGAAAAATAGGTAGCCGGGGAAGTTCGCCGGAAAATTTCGCCGGCGGTGAGTGGTTTCTAACGACGATCCGACTGATCGGAAAGTATTGGGAGATGAGGAAGGTGACCGGAAAGAAACACGGTCACCGGAAGGTTTCTCGGAGTTGATGACACGGGAAACAGGAAAGAATTAGGTTTTCTTCCTTGGCTCTGATACCATGTTGAGAGAGAGAGAAAGAAGAAAAACCTTAATTCTCATTCATGTAATCTCTACTTACAATTGAGAGATATATATATACAAGGCTAGGAGTCCTAACTACCATACATGTGACCTATATTAACAAGGAAAGATAATATACTATAAATACATTATATTCAACACAAGTATTTCCCAAGATGCACCTAAACAGAATCCATTAAATGAAACAATGACATAATAACTCCACAACAACTTTATTTTTCCAAATGATAGATCCAACAAGAAGCACAAGGTATAATGAGATAGCATATAACTGTGATCATTAGGATGATCAACCAACAACTACAATTAGGTCGGTCTATACTATCAGAAGAGATCACTCGTTTAGGCATCATCTTAGAGGGAACAAATCAAGTACAAAAAAGAAAAAAAGAAAAAAAGAAAAAAAGAAAAAAAGAAAGTGAGAGAATTCATATGACAAACCTCATTGATAAAGGAATCAGCCCCAAGTTGTGTTCCATAAAACCGGTCTATACTATCAAAAGAGATCACTCGTTTGGGCATCATCTTAGAGGGAACAAATCAAGTACATAAAAAAAATAAAATAAAAAAATAAAATAAAAAAATAAAAAAAGTGAGAGGATTCATATGACAAACCTCATTGATAAAGGAATCAGCCCCAAGTTGTGTTCCATAAAGCCGCACCTTCACGGCTACTAGCTTTCCATCTGGCAGCTTGCCAATGTAAACAGATCCGAAACTACCACTTCCTATAACCTCCTAAAGTTGTTTGTAGCTGCTTTGATTTTGTTGTAGGAAAAGATTCTTGCTGCTGCATTCCAGTTTCTCATATCCACTCCTGTTCCTGCAAAAATAAACCCAATAGCCATATGAGAATGAACAAACTAGTATGGCAATGATTAAAGGGCTTTTCTTACTTTCTGAGAATGTGACTTCAGTTCTCTTTCTCCGAATGTACAAGAACACTAATAGGGAAGTAACAATAACTGCAAACAAAACTCCACCAACTGCACCGAGTATAATTGTTCTCAGGTTATGATCATTGTGCTGCTTTTTGTTAAAATGGTAACTTGTGGCGTCTCAATTGAAGGATTGGATGAAACTTCACTACATGTTGAAATGGAGAAGGAAAGGCACAAATTGCCTGATGATCTGCACAAAAATGTTGCATCAGAATTGTGGAATGTGAATCATTAACAAAAAATATACTGGTCCCATACCTGACTTCTAAACTTTCTCGGTTTCAACAGTCTGGGAGGGTGCCTTGTAGTTTATTGTTTTCCAGATTCCTGCAGATTGAACAAGAGTTTGAATACAATTCACCAAAACTAGAATAGAATGCCAAGGTCCCTTACTGGCTGTTCCCTCTAAACTATTGTTTTGCAAGTCCCTTGCTCCACTCTCTCTTACTAGCTCATCAATTTCCTCCTCTTCATTTCTAGGTTGCTCTAATGATGGAGGAATAGGTACCAACTCAATGGATTCATCACTTATACCTCTTGGACTGATTAGCTATTTCAAAATCCCTCAAGGTTTGCTTTTCTTGGAATACCACATCTCTACTTTTCACCAATTTTTTCTTGGTTGGGTCCAACAACTTGAATCCAAACTCTTCATCACCATACCTAACAAAGACATGTGGAACCACCTTATCATCAAATTTGGATCTCTGTTCTTTGGTAATATGCACAAAAGTTTTACACCTACAAACCCACAAGTGGGAATAGGAAACATCTTTTCCTGTCCACGTCTTCCTTGGAACCTCAAAGTTCAATGGACTTAATGGAGATCTATTTATCAAATAGTAGGCAGTCTGAGCAACTTCACCCAAAGACAACTCTGCAATCTTTAGCATATGCTTAACTCTCTCAATGATGGTGTGATTCATCCTTTCAGCCACACCATTATAATGTGGAGTGCTAGGAACTGTTTTCTCATACCTTAGACCATTATTAATGCACTATGTTTCAAACTCCCTTGAGTTGTACTGTCCACCATTATCAAACCTAAGACACTTCAACTTCTTTCTAGTCTCTCGCTTAACTATGGCATGAAACTGTAAAAAAAATTAAACAACTTGATCCTTTGATTTGAGTAAATAATCCATACCTTCCTGGTAGCATCATCAATAAAGGTGACAAAGTATCAGTTTCCTCCAAGAGTTTACACATACATAGGGCAACAAACATTAGACTATACCAACTCCTACTTCTCTAACTTTTTCTTAGATATGCTACTAAAAGAAAGCTTATGTTGTTTTCCAACCAAACAATGATCGTAAGAAGACAATGATTCATTTTTAGCCACGGGAATTGAGAACTTCCTTGCTAGATCTTGCAATCCTTTCTCACTAATATGCTCCAACCTCTTATGCCACAACTCTAAGGAAGTGCCCTTTATAACGTATAACTCATCATTAAAAACTTTCCCTTGGGACTTGTACAAAGTGCAACATACTTCTTATTTTGCAACAACCAATGAATCCTTAGTGAGCTTTCATTTGCCTTTGCCAAAGTGGCTTTCATAACCTTGCTTGTCTAAGGAAAAACTTGACATTAGATTAAGGCGCAAATTTTGAACATGCCTTACATCTTTCAATGCCAACTTGCACCATGTTGGTTTCAAAGCAAATATCACCAATCCCTATAATTTTGGAGTGACTAGAGTTTTGCATCTTGCCTATGCCAACAACCCTAACTTTGCAGGTAGAAAAAACAACTCAAAGTCAGGAGCAGTAAGGTAGGAGACTGCATTACCAATAATCCACTAAAATTCTTGCTTATCTACCTGCAAACACTCATATGGGAATACTAAAACATCATCACTGTTTGATACAAAGGCTAGGTATTTTTGTCATTTTCTTTTTCCTAATTTGGCTTATTTTGTTCCCTTTTCCAAATGCTATAATTCCTTTTCATGTCCTTTTCCACAATGGAAATATTTTATTTTATCTTTGGACTGGGACCTTCCCTCGAACTTGTCATGATCTTTCTATCCTCTATTCTTGTTTCTTCTTCTACTTGCTATGATTAGGGCCTGTTCATTTTCTATGTCACAAGTCTTCCTTCTTATCTCTTCATTAAACAAATTTCCCTTCACAAGCTCCATAAATAATGCACCTTTTGGAATAAAGTTACTAATAATCACAACAAAAGTTTCCCAATTGTCTAACAATGAACAAAGCAACAACAATGCTTACATCTCATCATCTATAGCCATTTTCCTTGGAGCCAACTGATATACAATACTTTTAAAAGCATTCAAGTGATCTGTCATAGTGTTCCTTCCTTTAACTTCATGTTTACTAGCTTCTTTAATAAGAAAACTTTATTCCTAGTAGTATTTTGTTCAAACACCATCTCTAATTTCTTTTAGAGATTATAGTCATTTGTTTCATTTTCCACATGATGGCGTAAGGATGTATCAATCCATTGCCTAATATATATAATTGCCCTTTTGTTCAACTTATTCCATGCCAAATAAAAAATATCTTTAGGCTTGGCTTCTTCGCCCTCAAGAATATTGGACAAATCTTTGATGGTGAGAAAATCTTCCAATATGGACTTCCACATAACCCAATTTGAATTGTTAAGTTTTACCATGGATGTCGAGTTCCCTTCTATTTACGTCCCTTTCAAGAGTAAGAGTTCCCACAAGCTCGCTCTAATACCACCTCTTGGTAAATTAAAGCAATGATTCCTCTACTTTTTAACATATACAAGTTGGCATCTACAATTCAACCAACATACTCTTTTACAAGTAAAACCCTCATACCTATACACACAATCTTTCTATATAGAGAAGGAACCCAAGCTTTCGGATACATATCAAAAATTGATGTTGCTTTTCAATTTTGGGAAATTTTTACACTAAACCCTTTATTCATTCCATATCAAAATATAATTGAAAGACTTTTTTTTCTTCTTCTTTTGAACTAATGTGAAAATTATCATCGAATTTCTCTCCATGCTATCAAACCGCACTTTTCTCTTACCATTTGGCAGTTCCAATGTCCAAACATCCTAAAAATGTGTGTTTCAACTAAAATTTTTCCAAAATTTTCAACATTAGATTTGGGACATTTTTACAAAAATGATAGAGAGGTATTGAAAATCTAATACTAGGCTTCATCTTATTGAACTGAATTTAATAAATTCTTATTCTTCATACATTTTTCTTTAGTGTCACAATAATGTAGTGTAAAAATGAATCAATAAATACTATCAGGCTCAAAAGGTTGCAATTCTCAAAGTTACAAAGGTATTGATATTTTGGTAAAGCATTCCAGTGTCAAAATCATCTTTATCTAGACACATATGGAGATTATTAATCTTAGTATTGAAATGAATTCAATGGTATGGTGGAGATATAGAAATATCTTTTCCTTAAAATCTTTATTCATACAAATTTATTTACCATGAATTTTCAAGAACTTTCATCAAGTTCAAAACAAATTTCAGGAATTTTCGTCAATTTAAGTCACTTGCACGTGCTATGTCGTTTGTCCTATTGGGTGTTGCTTCCAGCCACTTAGACATATAGTGCACAACTACCAGAATATGGTTATGTCCAAATAAAGTTGGAAAAGGGCCCACAAAGTCAGTTCACCAATAGTCAAATACTTCAACAAGGTTGTTGTTCAAAGGCATGACCAATTTTCTATTGATTGATCTTAAATGAAATTTCTCACAACTCTTCATTTATTTCCAAGCATCCTTTAGTAGTGATTCCTATAAAGCCTTGACTAAAGTACATTTGTAGCTATTTTTCTTGAAAAGTCCCACCACATGCATCATCATGGCACATTTTCAAGACATCTCCCATCTTCTCTTCAAAAATAAATCTTCTCATTATTTGATCTAAACCATACTTGTATGGATAAGGATTGTCAAAAGGTAATATTTCATCATTGATGAGAAACTTTCTTATCCTCATTCTTCCATTCTAAGGGTAGATCCACCAGTAACAAAAAAAATTAGTACTATTTGAGCATACTATAGAGTTTTGTTCTCAACTAGGAGTGCAACATCATGAAAATCATCATTAATCTACTCCTTTCCTTTAAATTTAATTTATTCTAAACAGATGATCAACTACCACATTCTATATAGAATTGTCATAGGAGAAAAATCCATATGATTGATCTTGACTTCACATCCTTCTTCCCCAATGTGTACCTTGGTGTAGAGTGGTCAATAAATACAACAATAATGGTGTTGAAAAGGTAACATCTGAATTTGCCTAGTATATACTAGAGCAAGAAGTTCCTTCTTCGTTGTGGTATAAGTCCTTTGAATTTCATATAACCTTATGTTTCATAGTAGACCACATATGGTTTTCCTTCCATCCTCAATCCCAAAACTGCTCCAATGGCAACATCACTAGTATAAGACATAAGTTCAACAGCTAACCTCCAATAGGGTGCAGAAATGACATTTTCCTTTATCAAAGGGTTTCTGGTAATCTTCTTACCGCTTGAATTCAATAACTTTAAGTAGAAGTGCTACTGCAAAAGAGTTGAGCGATTTTAGAAAACACCTTAATGAATCTCTTATAGAATCTTTCATGTCTAAGGAATTAGCAAACAACAATCATACTTGAGGGATTAGGTAGTTTCGTTATCAACTCAATTTTTGTTTCTCCTACATCAATCATGCACCTTTTAAAAGTCGTAGGAGCATTCCATAACCCTAAAGGCATCTTTCCATATATATATATCCTAAAATGAGTGAGAGAAGTTTTCAACCAATCCTTTAGAGTTATGCCAATTTGAAAATATCAAGAACAACCATATAAGTAATAGAATTCAAGTGTTTGCTCAAGGAATGGTAGAAAACAAAAGACTTTCCTAGCCACTATATTTTACTTTTTGAAATCAACCCATACCCTCCAACTAATAGTTAGTCTTGTAAGAATGACATCCTCTTCTACATTCATAACTACTATGATACCACTTCTCTATGCCATAACTTGAGTCAAACTAACCCAAGTGCTATCACAAACAGGGCAAATAATTTTGGGATCAAGGAGCTTAATCACCTTAGTACTCACAACTTCTTGCATATGAGGATTCAATGTTCTTTATGGTTGGTCAACATTGTTAGCTCCTTTGTCCAATGATGCGTATAGATCAATGGGCTTATTCCTTTTGTCTTCAATTGACCAACCTATGGTTTTTTGATAACTCCTTAAAGTTTCGACCAGCTTCTCTTCTTGTTCAATCTTAAGCTTTATAGGGATAATCATGGATTTGTCTTAAAAAGACAGTCCAACTCATACTAGAAGGATTGGGTAGCTTCATAATCAACTCAACTTTTGCTTGTCCTACTTCAATTCTCCTTTCTATGAAATCTTCCATTTCTCTTTCTCACAATTTTGAAAATATATTGATCATGCACGTTTTTAAAGTTGTAAGTGCATTCCAAAACCCTAAAGGCATCTTTCTATATACATATATCCCAAAAGGAGTGAGTAGTTTTTGCCCAATCCATTGGAGCTAGACAATTTGAAAATATCTAGAACAACCATCTAAGTAATAGAAAGGATATCCAACTACCCTTTTTTAGAGTTTGGTAAAAGAATGGTAGAAAACAATATTCTTCCCTAGCTACCATATTTTACTTTTTGTAATCAACCCATACCCTCCAGCCAATAGTTAGTCTCGTAAGAATGACTTCCTCTTTTTCATTCTTAAATTGTGATATCACTTTTCTTAGGCAAAACTTAAGTCAAGCTAACCCAACTGCTCTAAAAAATAAGGCATATAATTTTAGGATCAAGGAGCTTAATCACCTTAGTCCTCACAACTTCTTTCATATGAGGATTCAATGTTCTTTAAGGTTGGTCAACAATGATAGCTCCTTTGTCTAATGATGTGTATAGATCAATGGGCTTATTCCATTTCAGTCTTCAATGGACCAACCTATGGTTTTTTGATAACTTCTGAAAAATTTGGTTAGCTTCTCTTCTTGTTCAATGTTAAGCTTTATAGGGACAATCACCGATTTGTCTTAAAAAGACACATTCCAACTAATACTAGAGGAATGTGGTAGCTTCATAATCAACTCAACTTTTGTCTGCCCTACTTCAATTCTCCTTTTTGAAATTACATCCTTTCTACGAAATCTTCCATTTCTCTTTTTAACAATTTTGAAAATATATTGATCATGCACCTTTTAAAAGTTAAAGGAGCATTCCAAAACCTTAAAGGAATCTTTCTATATACATATACCGAAAAAGGAGTGAGAGTGGTTTTCACCCAATCCATTGGAGCTATGCCAATTTGAAAATATCTAAAACAACCATCTAAGTAATAGAAAATCTAACTACCCTTTTTTAGAGTTTGTTCAAGGAATGGTAGAAAACACTAGTCTTTCCTAGCTACTAGAGAGATTAGGAAGTTTCACAATCAACTCAATTTTCGCTTGTCCTATTTCAATTCTCCTTTTCAAAATTATATCCATTCTATGAAAACCTCCATTTTGCTTGCTAACAATTTTGAAAATACATTGATCATGTACCTTTTAAATGTTTTAGGAGCATTCCATAACCCAAGAGGCATCTTTCTATATACATAAATACTAAAAAGAGTGAGAGTATTTTTACCCCAATTGTTTAAAGTTGTGCCAATTTGAATATATCTAGAACAACCATCTAAATAATAGAAAGGATATCCAACTACCTTTTCTAGTGTTTGGCAAAAGAATGCTAGAAAACAATAGTCATTCCTAGCCAATATATTTTACTTTTTGTAATCAACCCATACCCTTCAACCAATAATTAGTCTTGTAAGAATGACTTCCTCTTTTTCGTTCTTAACTATAGTGATACCACTGTTCATTGGCACAACTTAAGTCAAACTAACCTAAGTGCTATTAGAAATAAGGCAAATAATTTTGGGATCAAGGAGCTTAATTACCTTAGTCCTTACAACTTCTTGCATATGAGGATTCAATGTTCTTTATAGTGAACAATGTCAGCTCCTTTCTCCAATTATGTGTGTAGATCAATTGGCTTATTCCTTTCAAGTTTTCAATTGACCAACCGATGGTTTTTTTTACAACATCTTAATGTTTTGATCAAATTCTCTTCTTGTTCAACCTTAAGCTCTATAGGGATAATCACAGATTGGATTTAAAAAGGCACATTTCAACTCATACTAGAGAGATTAGGAAGCTTCACAATCAACTCAATTTTTATATGTCCTACTTCAATTCTCTTTTTTGAAATTATATCCTTACTATGAAAACTTCCATTTCTCTTTCCAACAGTTTTGAAAATACATTGATCATGCACCATTCAAAAGTTGTAGGAGCATTTCATAACGCTAAAGGCATCTTTCTATATACATATATCCTAAAAGCAGTGAGAGTAGTTTTCACTTAATCCTTTAGAGTTATGCCAATTTAAAATATCTAGAACAACAATTTAGGTAATAGAAAGGATATTCAACTACCGTTTCTATTTTTTGGTAAAGGAATGGTAGAAAATAATAGTCATACCTAACCACTATATTAAACTTTTTGAAATTAACTCATACCCTCTAACCAATAGTTGGTCTTGTAAGAATGACTTCCTCTTTTCCATTCTTAAATACTATGATACCACTTTTCTTGGGCACAACTTAACTCAAACAAACCCAATTGCTATCACAAATAGGGTAAATAATTTTGGGATCAAAAAGCTTAATCACCTTAATCCTCACAACTTCTTGCATATGAGGATTCAATGTTCTTTAAGGTTGGTGAGCAATGTTCGCTCCTTTGTCCAATGATATGTATAGATCAATGGGCTTATTACTTTCAAGTCTTCAATTGACCGACCTATGGTTTTTTGATAGCTTCTTAAAATTTTCATTAGCTTCACTTCCTATACAACCTTAAGCTCTATATGCATAATAACAGTTTTGTGTTAAATAGACACATTTCAACTCATACTAGAGAGATTGGAATGTTTCACAATCAACTCCATTTCACTTTCTAAAATTTTGAAACTATTTTGATGTTGCACCTTTTAAAAGTTGTAGAAGCATTCCATAACACTAAAGGCCTCTTTCCATATACATATATCACCAAAAGAGTGAGAGTAGCTTTCACCCAATCTTTTAGATTTATGCCAATTTGAAAATATCTAGAACAACAATCTAAGTAATAGAAAGGATATCCAACTATCTTCTCTAATGTTTGGTTAAGAAATGGTAGAAAACAATAGCCTTTCCTACCTGCTATATTTTACTTTTTGTAATCAACACACACTCCAACAAATAGTTTGTCTTGTAAGAATGAGTTCCTCGTTCTCATTCTTAACTACTATCATACCACTTTTCTTTGGCACAACCAAAGTCAAACTAACCACTGCTACCAGAAATAGGGTACATAATATTGTGATCAACGAGCTTCATCACCTTAGTCCTTACAACTTCCTTTATATAAGGATTTAATGTTCTTCAAGGTTGGTTAACAATGTTAGCTCCTTTGTCCAATGATGTGTATAGATCAATGGGCTTAATCCTTTTAGGTCTTCAATTGACCCACCTATGCTTTTTTGATAACTTCTAAAAGTTTTGATTAGCTTCTCTTCTTGTTCAACCTTAAGCTCTATAGTCATAATCACCGATTTGTTTTAAAAAGACCCATTTCAACTCACACTAAAGGGATTAGGAAGTTTCACAATCAACTCAAGATTTACTTGTCCGACTTCAATTCCCCTTATTGAAATTATATCCTTTCTATGAAAACTTCCATTTCTCTCTCTAACAATTTTGAAAATATATTGATCATGCACCTTTAAAAAGTTGTAGGAGCATTTCATAAACCTAAAGGCATCTTTCTATACACATATATCCCGAACAAAGCGAGAGTTGTTTTCACTCAATCCTTTAGTGTTATGTTAATTTGAAAATATCTAGAACAACCATCTAAGTAAAAGGAAGGATATCCAACTACCTTTTCTAATGTTTGGTCAAGGAATGGAACAAACAATAGTGTTTCTTAACTAAAATATTTTACTTTTTGTAATCAATCCATACCTGACAACCAATAGTTAGTCTTGTAAGAATGACTTCCTCTTTTTCATTCATAACTAGTTTGACACCACTTTTCTTTGGCACAACTAAACTCAAACTAAAACAAGTGCTATCAAAAATGGGTAAATAGTTTTGCGATCAACGAGCTTAATCATCTTAGTTCTCACAACTTCTTGGATATCTTCAATGTTCTTTAAGGTTGGTTAACAATGTTAGTTCCTCTGTCCAACGTTGTGTATAAAAAATGGGCTTATTCCTTTTAGCTTTTCAATTGACCCACCTATGGTTTTTTTTAACTTCTTAAAGTTTCGATCAACTTCTCTTCTTGTTCAACCTTAAGCTTTATATGCATAATCACCGGGTTGTTTTAAAAAGGCAAATTTCAACTCATACTAGAGGGATTAGGAAGTTTCACAATAAAGTCGATTTTTACGTATCCAACTTCAATTCTACTTTTTGAAATTATATCCATTCCAAGAAAACCTCCATTTCTCTTTCTAACAATTTTGAAACTATAATGATCATGCACCATTTAAAAGTTGTAGGAGCATTCCATAACCCTAAAGGCCTCTTTCTACATGCATATATCCCAAAAAGAGTAAGAGTAGTCTTCGCCCAATCCTTGAGAGTTATGCCAATATGAAAATATCTAGAACAACCATCTATGCAATAAAAAGGATATCCAACTATGTTTTCTACTGTTTGGTCCAGGAATGGTAGAAAACAATAGTCTTTCCTAGCTACTATCTTTTACTTTTTGTAATCAACCCATGCCCTCCAACCAATAGTTAGTCTTGTAAGAATGACTTCCTCTTTTTCATTCTTATCTACTCTCACACCACTTTTATTTGGCACAACTTAAATCTAACGAACCCAAGTGCTATCAGAAATAGGGTAAATAATTTTGGGATCAAGGAGTTTAATAACCTTAATCCTCACAACTTGCATATGAAGATTCAATGATCTTTAAGGTTGGTGAACGATGTTTGCTTCTTTGTCCAATGATGTCTATAGATCAATGTGCTTATTCCTTTTAAATATTCAATTGACCAAGTCTTTTAATAACTTCTTCAAGTTTTGATCAGTTTCTCTTCTTGATCAATCTTTAGCTCGATAGGGATACTCACCGATTTGTCTTAAAGACACATTTCAACTCACACTAGTGGGATTAGGTAGTTTCATAATGCTCTGAATTTTTGCTTGTCCTATTTCAATTCTCCTTTTTGAAATTATATCCATTCCATGAAATCTTCCATTTCTCTTTCGAACAATTTTGAAAATATATTGATCATGCACCCTTTAAATGGTGTAAGAGCATTCCAAAACCTTAAAAGGCATCTTTCTATGTATATATATCCCAAAAGGAGTGAGTAGTTTTCACCTAATCCTTTAGAGTTATGCCAATTTGAAAATACCTAGAACAACCATATAGGTAATGGAAATGATATCAAACTACCTTTTCTAGTGTTTGGTAAAAGAATGGTAGAAAACAAAGTCTTTTCTAGCTACTATCCTTTACTTTTTGTAATCAACCCATACCCTCCATCCAATAGTCTTGTATGAATGACTTCCTCTTTTCTATTCTTAACTACTTTGATACCACTTTTCTTTGACACAACTTACATCAAATTAACCCAAGTACTATCAGAAATATAGTAAATAAATAATTTTCAAATCAAGGGGCTTAATCAACTTATTCCTCATAACAACTTGCATATGAGTACTCAATGTTAGTTAAGGTTGATGAACAATGCTAGCTCCTTTGTTCAATGATGTCTATAGATCAATTAGCTTATTCTTTTTAAGTCTTCAATTGACCAACCTATGGTATTTTTACAACTTCTTAAAGTTTTGATCAGCTTCTCTTCTTATTCAACCTTAAGCTCTGTAGAGATAATCACCGACCTGTTTTAAAAAGACACATTTGAACTCATACTAGAGGGATTAGGTAGTTTCACAATAAACTCAATTTTTTATTGTCCTACTTCAATTCTTTCTTTTGAAAATATATCCTCTGTATGAAAATTTCCATTCATCTTTCTAACAATTTTGAAAATACACTGATCATGCACCTATTAAAAATTGTAGGAGCATTCCTTAACCCTAAAGGCATCTTTCTATATTCATATATCCCAAAAGGAGTGAGGGCAGTTTTCACCCAATCCTTTAGAGTTATGCCAATTTGAAAATATCTAAAATAATCACCCAAGTAAATAATCTTTCGAAGCTACTATATTTTACTTTTTGTAATCAACACATACCCTCAATTTTTACTTGTCCTACTTCAATTCTCTCTTTTGAAAACATATCCTTTGTATGAAAAATTCTATTCATCTTTCTAACAATTTTGAAAATATATTGATCATGCACCTTTTAAAAGTTGTAGGAGCATTCCTTAACTCTAAAGGCATCTTTCTATATTCATATATCCCAAAAGGAGTGAGAATAGTTTTCACTTAATCCATTGGAATTATGCCAACTTGAAAATATATTGAACAACCATCTAAGTAATAGAAAGGATATCCAACTACTCTTCTGTAGAGTTTAGTCAAGGAATGGTAGAAGACAATAGTCATGCCTAACCACTATATTTTACTTTTTGTAATCAACCCATACCCTCTAACCAATAGTTAGTCTTGTAAGAATGACTTCCTCCTTTCTATTCTTCAATACTGCAATACCACTTTTATTTGGCACAAGTTAACTGAAACTAACCCAAGTGCTATCACAAATATGGTAAATAATTTTGGGATCAAAGAGCTTTATCACCTTATTGCTCACAACTTCTTGCATAAGAGGATTCAATGCTCTTTAAGGTTGGTCGACAATGTTAGCTCCTTTGTCCAATGATGTGTATAGATCAATGAGCATATTCCTTTTCACTCTTTAATTTACCAACCTATGGTTTTTTGATAACTTATTTAAGTTTTGATCAACTTCTCTTCTTGTTCAATCTGAAGCTCTATAGGGATAATCACCGATATGTCTTAAAGAGACTTATTCCAACTCATACAAAAGGGATTAGGTAGTTTAATAATCAACTCAATTTTTTCTTATGCTACTTCAATGCTCCTTTTAAAAATTATATCCTTTCTATGAAATCTTACGTTTCCCTTTCAAATAATTTTAAAAATATATTGACCATGGACCTTTTAAAAGTTGTAGGACAATTCCACAACCCTAAAGGCATTTTTCTATATACATATATTCCAAAATGAGTGAGAATAGTTTTCACCCAATCCTTTAGAGTTTTGCAAATTTGAAAATATCTTGAACAACCATCGAAGTGATAGAAAGGATATCCAACTACCTTTCCTAGTGTTTGCTAAAGGAATGGTAGACAACAATAGTCCTTCCAAGCTACTGTAATATACATTTTTGTAATCAACCAAAACCCTCTAATCAATAGTTAGTCTTGTAAGAATGACTTCCTCTTTTCCATTCTTAACTACTCTAATACCACTTTTCTTTGGCACAAATTAAGTCAAACTAACCCAAGTGCTGTCAGAAATAGGGTAAATAATTTTGGGATCAAGGAGCATAATCACCTTAGTCCTCACAACTTCTTGCATATGAGGATTCAATGTTCCTTAAGGTTGGTGAACAATGTTAGCTCCTTCGTTCAATGATGTGCATAAGATCAATGGGCTTATTCCTTTTAAGTATTCAATTGACCAACCTATGGTTTTTTGTTAACTTCTTCAAGTTTTGATCAACTTTTCATCTTGATCAACCTTAAGCTCTATAGGGATAATCATCGATTAGTTTTCAAAAGACATATTCAAACTCATACTAAGGCATAGGTAGTTTCATAATCAACTCAATTTTAGCTAGTCCTATTTCAATTCTCCTTTTTAAAATTATATCCTTCCTATGAAATCTTTCGTTTCTCTTTCTAACAAAGTTGTAGGAGTATTCCATAACCATAAAAACATCTTTCTACATACATATATCCCAAAAAGAGTGAGAGTAGTTTTCACCTAATCCTTTAGAGTTATCCCGATTTGAAAATATCTAGAACAACCATCTAAGTGATAAAAAGGATATCCAACTACCTTTTCTAGTGTTTGGTAAAGGAATAGTAGACAACAATAGTCCTTCCAAGCTACTGTATTTTACTTTTTGTAATCAACCCATACCATCCAACCAATAGTTTGTCTTGTAAGAATGACTTCCTCTTTTTCATTATTAACCACTATGATACCACTGTTCTTTGGCACAACTTAAGTCAAACTAACCCAAGTGCTATCACAAATAGGGTAAATAATTTAGGGATCAAGGAGCTTAATCACCTTAGTCTTCACAACTCTTTGCATATGAGGATTCAATGTTCTTCAAGGTTGGTCAACAATGTTAGCTCCTTTGTCCAATGATGTGTATAGATCAATGAGCATATTCCTTTTACGTCTTCAATTGACCAACCTATGGTTTTTTGATAACTTCTTAAAGTTTTGATCAACTTCTCTTCTTGTTAAACCTTAAGCTCTATAGGGATAATCACCGATTTGTTTTAAAGATGCCCATTCCAACTCATACTAAAGAGATTAGGAGGTTTTACAATCAACTCAATTTTTTCTTGTCCTACTTCAATTCTCCCTTTTGAAATTATATCCTTTCTATGAAAACTTCCATCTCTTTCTAAAAATTTTGAAAATACATTGATTAAGCACCTTTTAAAAGTTTTAGGAGCATTTCATAACCCAAAAGGCATCTTTTTATATACATATATACCAGAAGGAGTGAAAGTAGTTTAACCCCAATCCTTTAGAGTTGTGTCAATTTGAAAATATCAAGAACAACCATGTAAGTAATAGAAAGGATATCCAACCACCTTTTCTAGTGTTTGGTATAGGAATGCTAGAAAACAATGGTCATTCCAAGCCAATATATTTTACTTTTTGTAATCAACCCATACCCTCCAACCAATAGTTAGTCTTGTAAGAATCACTTCCTCTTTTTCATTCTTAACTACTCTGATACCACTTTTCATTAGGACAACTTAAGTCAAACTAACACAAATGCTATCAGAAATAAGGCAAATAATTTTGGGATCAAGGAGCTTAATCACCTTAGTCCTTACAACTTCTTGCATATAAGAATTCAATGTTCTTTATGCATGGTGAACAATGTTAGCTCCTTTTCCAGTGATATGTATAGATCAATAGGCTTATTCCTTTTAAGTCTTCACTTGACCAACCAATGGTTTTTTTATAACTTCTGAAAGTTTTGATCAGCTTCTCTTCTTGTTCAACCTTAAGATCTATAGGGATAATCACCTTTTGTTTGAAACAAACTAATTCCAACTCATACTAAAGAGATTAGGTAGTTTCATAAGCAACTATATTTTGCTTGTCCTACTTGAATTCTCCTTTTTGAAATTATATCCTTTCTATGAAATCATCCATTTTTCTTTCCAACAATTTTGAAAATATATTGATCATGCACTTATTAAAAGTTACAGGAGCATTCATAACCCTAAAAGCACATTTCCATATACATATATCCCAAAAGAAGAGAGAGTAGCTTTCACCCAATCCATTGGATTTATGCCAATTTGAAAATATGTAGAACAACTAAGTAAAAGAAAAGATATTCAACTACCTTCTCTAGTGTTTGGTTAAGAAATTGTAGAAAACAATAGCCTTTCCTACCTGTTATATTTCACTTTTTGTAATCAAGCCACAACCTCTAACAAATAGTTTGTCTTGTAAGAATGACTTCCTCTTTCTCATTCTTAACTACTATCATACCACTTTTCTTTGGCACAACTTAAGTCAAACTAACGAATGCTATCAAAAATAGGATAAAATTTTTTGTAGTTGGGGCTTCATCACCTTAGTCCTCACAACTTCTTGCATATAAGGATTTAATATTCTTCAAGGATGGTTAACAAAGTTAGCTCCTTTATCCAATGATGTGTATAGATCAATGGGCTTAATCCTTTTAGGTCATCAATTAACCCACCTTTGGTTTTTTGATAACTTGTGAAAGTTTTGATCAACTTCTCTTCTTATTCAACCTTAAGCTCTATAGTCATTATCACCGATTTGATTTAAAAAGACACATTTCAACTCATACTAGAGGAATTTGGAAGTTTCACAATCAACTCAAGATTTACTTGTCTGACTTCAAAACTCCTTATTGAAATTATATCCTTTCTATGAAAACTTCCATTTCTCTTTCTAACAATTTTGAGAATGTGCTGAGCATGCACCTTTAAAAAGTTGTAGTAGCATTTCATAAACTTAAAGACATCTTTCTATACACATATATCCCGACTGAAACGAGAGTAGTTCTCACCCAATCCTTTAGAGTTATGCTAATTTGAAAATATCTAGAACAACCATCTATGTAATAGAAAAGATATCCAACTTCTTTTTCTGGTGTTTGGTTAAGGAATGGTACAAACAATAGTGTTTCCTAGCTATAATATTTTAATCTTTTTGTAATCAATCCATACTTTCCAACCAATAGTTAGTCTTGCAAGAGTGACTTCCTCTTTTTCATTCTTAACTAGTGTGACACCACTTTTCTTTGGCACAACTTAACTCAAACTCACAAAAGTGCTATAAAAAATAGGGTAAATAGTTTTGTGATCAACTAGCTTAATCATCTTAGTCCTCACAACTTCTTGCATATGCGGATTCAATGTTCTTTAAGGTTGGTTATCAATGTTAGTTCCTTGGTCCAATGATGTGTATAGATTAATGGGCTTATTCCTTTTAGGTCATCAAGTGACCCACCTATTGTTTTTTTAACTTCTTAAATTTTTTATCAACTTCTCTTCTCATTCAACCTTAAGCTCTATTGGCATAATCACCAAGTTGTTTTAAAAGGGTAAATTTCAACTCATACAAGAGAGACTAGGAAATTTCACAATAAACTCAATTTTTGCATGTCCAACTTCAATTCCACTTTTCAAAATTATATCCTTTCTATGAATACTTCAACTTCTCTTTCTAACAATTTTGAAAATATAATGATCATACACCTTTTAAAAGTTGTAGGAGCATTCCATAACCCTAAAGGCATCTTTCTACATACATATATCCCAAAAACAGTAAGAGTAGTTTTAGCCCAATCCTTTAGAGTTATGCCAATTTGACAATATCTAAATCAACAATCTATGTAATAGAAATGATATCCAACTACGTTTTCTAGTGTTTGGTCAAGGAATGGTAGAAAACAATAGTCTTTCCTAGCTGCCATCTTTTACTTTTTGTAATCAACCAATAGTTAATATTGTAAGAATGGCTTCCACTTTTTCATTCTTAACTACTCTAATACCACTTTTCTTTGGCACAACTTATTTCGAACTAATCCAATTGCTATCAGAAATAGAGTAAATAATTTGGGGATCAAGGAGTTTAATAACCTTAGTCGTCACAACTTCTTGCATATGAGGATTCAATGTTCTTTAAGGTTGGTGAACAATGTTAGCTCCTTTCTCCAAAGATGCTTATAGATCAACGTGCTCATTCCTTTTAAGTATTCAATTGACCAACCCATGGTTTTTTGATAACTTCTTCATGTTTTAATCCACTTCTCTTCTTGTTCAATCTTAAGCTCTATAGGGATAATCACTGATTTGTCTTAAAAAGACACATTCCATCTCATACTAGAGCGATTGGGTAGTTTCATAATCAACTATTTTTGCTTGTCCTACTTCAATTCACCTTGTTGAAATTATATCCTTCATATGAAATCTTCCATTTCTCTTTCTCACGATTTTGAAAATATATGGATCATGCACCTTTTAAATGGTGTAGGAGCATTCCAAAACCCTAAAGGCATCTTTCTATATACATATGTAAGGTAAGTTTCACCAAATCCATTGGAGTTATGTCAGTTTGAAAATATCTAGAAGAACCATCTAACTACCCTTTTTTAGAGTTTGGTCCAGGAATGCTAGAAAACAATAGTCTTCCATAGCTACTATATTTTACTTTATGTAATCAACCCATAACCTCCAACCAAAAGTTAGTCTTGTAAGAATGACTTCCTCTTTTTCATTAATAACTATTGTGATACCACTTTTCTTTGGCACAACATAACTCAATCAAGCCCAAGTGTTATCAGAAATAAGGTAAATAATTTTGGGATCAAGGAACTTAATCACCTTAGCCCTCACAACTTCTTGCATATGAGTACTCAATGTTCTTTAAGGTTGGTGAACCATGTTAGCTCCTTTGTCCAATGATGTGTATAGATCAATGGGCTTATTCCTTTTAAGTCTTCAATTGACCAACCTATGGTTTTTTGATAACTTCTTAAAGTTTTGATCAGCATCTTTTCTTGTTTAACCTTAAGCTCTGTAGGGATAATCACCGATATGTTTTGAAAAGACACCTTG
Organism: Vitis amurensis; assembly: GCA_037355405.1. Lineage (NCBI taxonomy): Eukaryota > Viridiplantae > Streptophyta > Magnoliopsida > Vitales > Vitaceae > Vitis > Vitis amurensis. The sequence goes on along the minus strand of CM074682.1, from coordinate 13,097,830 downwards.
CAACCCCTTTTGTACAAGGGTTGTCTTTCTTTGTTTTTCTCCTCAATACTTCTTAGTGTTTTTAACATTTTCAGTACCTAAGATTTCCTTACTCTTAGACCCGCACCTCAACAAAAGTTTCCTCTACCTCATATCACTGCTCAATACCTTGAAACGAACATATGTTTCATCAACTTTACTCTCTAGTAGAAAATCATCGTGTTCTTGGATAAGAGTGTTAACCGAGAAGACTTTTATTTCTTCTTTTTGTACAAATAATTGCTTTCTCATGTGCAATATGCTCGTCTCTAAAGTCATATTGCTAAAAGTTAATTTCATTATTCCATTCATACAATTTATTATAGCATTAATAGGAGCAAGGAATGGTCTTTTGAAAATAAGAAGCACCAAATTAGCTCTCATTTGAATTAGCTTGGTATCCAATACAAGGACAAAAGAATTTGTCCATTTATGCCAAAACATCCTTCCTCAAACCTCTAGGTATTTTGATTAAAAGATCTATCAACGGTTAAGTGATGCTTGTCTTTTTTAGCTTCCCCGAATCCAATTTCTTGTACAAAGAGTATAATAATAGATTGTCTCTAGCCCTTAGATCTAACAATGTCTTTTCCATAAATTCATCTTCAATAGTAATAGAGATTGTTGGACATCCTCGATCCTTGTACTCTACAAGGGTTTTACATTCAATTATCACTCTCACTTGTTTGACAACATGAAGCAAAGGTATGTTGACTTTCACTTGCTTCAACACATAAAAAAATTCATCATATTTATTCTCAGATCTCTTACCCTTTAAAGTATGAGGAAATTGAGCAACGATTTTCTGGTCTTTCCTTTTATATCTTTTTTCTTGGTTTGTTTTCTTCCATCTCCTTTACCTTACCATGAAGTTTAGTTATGTTTTCTTTTTTTCTCAACATCAACCTCTTTCTCTTTTTTAGTTTCCTTAAAAAAATTTCTACTTCTCAATGAAACTACTTCTTTCACCTCTTATTGATTGTGAGAATAACTTTCACCTTTCTTTGCTTTATAAAGAGCCCTTCCATTCTGATGAGGTTAGGCTGGAAATTTCCCTTTATCCCCCATTAGTCTATATTTTCAACTTATTTAAGGTTGTTTGGATATTGGTGAGGGCTTGGGGTGTTTAAGAATTGAATTTGTATTGTTCTTCATTCCATTTCTTTTATTTAACAGAAAATTTCCTAAGCTCTTCATTATACTTTTCTTAATCTTCAATGAAATCTTGCTTCTAATGAGGATGATAAAGAAGGTTTACGATTTGATGCTTTTGGAGTTGATTTGTAGTTTGAGACTAAGGTTGATTAAATTGATCACATTGACACCTTTATTCCCCTAGATCATCCCTTGGTTTCATATCTTTCTTGAAAATTGTTTAGATTGCTCCAAGAAAAATTTAGATGATTTCTCTAGCTTGCATTATAGGTGTTCTAGAATGGGTAATTCCTTTCTTGTCTAAACCTGCCACCATTCAACCAACTAAGATTCCAATTACAACAGCTTTTTCACTAAAAATATCTTTCACTATAGGAATGGTAAGACCCTTATTGGTTATGTGTCCTCTAGACTCGCATATGGCACAAGTCTGAGCCATTTTTAACAATTCATTTATAGATCATCTTTCGTTCTAGTTCTTCTAGGCTTCTTGTCAAAGTTGTGATTCTTACACTTACATTTCCAAGTTGTGGCAAAAAATGGTATTGAATTCTTATTTAATTAGTTGTGATAATTTATATCCTATATTAAAGGAAATAAATAAACTAGCAATCCCTATAAATCAAAACAATCCCAACAAATGAGGGATTATTCTTCCTAATCTAATTTACAATTATATGCATAATTTTAAATACATATATATATATATATATACAAAAAACCTCAAATAGTAAAATTCAAAATTCTAAGACTCTCCCTTAAGCTAGGGAATAGATATTATCCATTTCCACCTTTCTTATAATTGTTTGAAATGTTGTGCTCACCAAACTCTTGATCAAAACATTTGTAAGTTGTCTTATAGATGATACAAATAGAGTGCAAATCAAACCACTTTCCAACATTTTCTTTATGAAGTGTCTATCAACTTCAACATGTTTTCTTCGATCATATTGTTCTGAATTAAGAGTAATGTTTATGACTAATTTGTTATCATAGTACAACCCCATTAGTCCTTCTCATTTAATTTGTAGACCCTCAAGAATAATTTGAAGTCATAGTAACTCACAACTTCTTTATGCCATAGCTCTAAACTTTGCTTCCACACTAGACCTTGACATAACTAGGTTTTTTTTACTCCTTTAAATCACTAAGTTTCCTCCAAGAAAGGTATAGTAACTGATGTGGATCTCATGTCTACCATTGATTCAATATAGTCAACATACATGTAGACTTCAAAGAACTAATTCATATATTTTCTCAAGAGAATTCTCATTCCTAATCTTCCTTTAAGCTATTGTAAAATTCGATGGACAACTTGTAAATATACCTCCTTTGGACTATGCATAAACTGGCTCACCATACTCATGACATAGGCAATATTCGGTCTTGTGTGCAACAAATAAATCAATCGTCTCACTAATATTTGATGTACACCTTGATCCGCTCCTTTATCTTTCAATGATGCTTGCTCAAACTTATGCTTTGCCTTATAAGAGTTGTTACAGGTTTACATCCAATCTTTTCATCTCCTTGAGCAAGTCAAGGGACATATTTATGTTGTGATACAAAATATACCTTTTTTTTACCGTGTCACTTCAATTCCCATAAACTTCTTTGCAAGTCTTTGTCAAAATGCCTATTTTTCTTTTAGATCATTCTCTATCACAATTATGTCATCAACATACACCAATAAGCCTGTAACTCCCCCTGAATTAAATTTTAATGAACAAAGTATGACCACCAGCTTTGTCTAAAAACCCTATACTTAATATAACCTTTTAAATCTTCCGAACCACGCTCTAAGAGATTATTTCAATCCATGCAAACACCTTCTTCCTCCAACCTAACACCTTATTCTTGTCTAAACTTCCTGAGAGAAACTTTTATATAGATTTCTTCATCAATTTCACGACATAGAAAGACATTCTTTACATCAAATAATTGTAAATCTCTCTCAAAATGAGTTATCAAAGACAATAAAATCCTCATTGTATTCATCTTATATTCATCTTTAGTAAGACTGCAAAATTTTCTTGATAGTCCACTTCATATGTTTTGTGTGCATTCCTTTGCAACCAACATTCCTTTATATTGTCCGAGGGATCCATCAACCTTGAATTTAACTGTTAACACTTCTATACTCTAATTGAATTAACATAATTGGACCAACAGAAACTTAATCCAAACCCTCAATTGAATTAATTAAAAACAATGATAAATAGAAAAAAAAAACGAAGAAAACGTAGATTAAAAATTATTAAGTAAACAGATCTAATCAAATTATCAAATATTCCACTAAAATTTTCAAATTAGATCAAATCATTATAAGTTGACAGAAATTTAAGGAAAATAATGAAGCAAAGATCGGGAACAACTGAATTCATTTAAATCAACAAAACCATAGTCTAATTCATTAAATCAATAGGGATCTCCAGAAACTTAAAACAAGTCATAAATTGATTGCATAAAATGATCAAATTAATGTGGATTAAAAAGACCTAATAAAGAATTATGACTTGGGAAAACGAATTCTAATGATTGCAACCTAAGAAAAATTCAACCTATAATTATACAACACTTTAATCAAGAAAGATCAATCACAGATTTACATTCAACAATAACTTATGGCTCCAGAAAAAATGATCTCAATCCACACATAATATATAAAGAATACAAAATCTCAAACGAATATTTTGAAACAGCCAAAAATCAACATGATCCAAAAATGGATGAACAGATATAAAAATAAGAGATTCCAACATAGCAATCCAAAATTTACAAAAATAAACTAATTAGGGTTCTATAATCCAAATCAACACACAATAAAAGGAATCTCAAATAATTACAATTGATTTCTCCGAAATAAGCAAATCAATAGAAATCAAAGTACATGAATGAAAATTCAACCAAATTCCACAATAATCCGATTTAAATGAAAATCCATAAGAACAGAGAAACTACAATTGAGATCTTCATAAATGAATAACTGAACTAAAGAGGTTATAACCTAAAAGAATAGTTCAGTATGTGAAATTTAACAGTCCGAAGATCAAAAACATCACAATCTGAAAATTACAAAAATAAACAAATGGAAATAATCAGATCAACAGAAACTGAAATGATCAGATCAATAGAAATCAAAAGTAAATGAACAAAAACTCAGCCAAATTCCCCAATAATCCGATTTAAACAAAAATCCATAAGAACAGAGAAACTACAATGGAGATCTTCATAAATAAACAAATGAATAAAAGAGGTTATAGCCTGAAAGAATTGTCGAGTTTGACAAATTTAACAGTCCGAATATCGAAAACACCACAATCTTCACCGAATCCCCTTATCAAAACCCTCTCAATCTTCACTCCTCTCCTCTCCGAGCCCTTAGTTTTCCTTGAGTTATGAAGGAAAATTCAGCTAAATTCCACAACAATCTGATTTAAACGAAAATCCATAAGAACAGAGAAACTACAATTGAGATCTTCATAAATAAACAAATGAATCAAAGTGGTTATAACCTGAAAGAATAATTCAGTTTGAGAAATTTAACTGTCCGAAGAACGAAAACACCACAATCTTCACTGAATCCCCTTATCGAAACCCTACAAGAACAGCTGTTTGGTTGCCGAGAAAACCAAGAAAAGGAAAGGAAATGAAACTCTCGAAAAGAAAAAAAAAATGTATATGAAAAAACGATCAAATCTAAACCAGACGGAGATATCACGAAAATAACATTAAACAATGGTTATTTGGTTGTTGAGAAAACCCATGAGAAGAACTCATAATCGGTTTTGAACTTACCTATGAGGAAGCTTTTAGAGAGAAAGACAATGAGAGCTGAGTACTGCGTTCTTGAATGGGTTTTATGGATTGATATCGCCATACTCCCACTTTTGAAGCTAACTGGCAACTGTGTTATTGAACAGGTTTTACTCTCACTTTTGAAGCCGTTAGTCTCACACGTCAGGTGAGAGCTGCGTTCTTGAACGTGTTTGGATGTCGTGAAGGCCACAAGAATCCTGAGTTTAACACAAGAATCCTGAGTTTAACATTCTCTTTTACCCTACAAAAATTTAACATAATTAAATCGAAAACACCACAATCTATACTGAATCCCCTTATCGAAACCCTACAAGAACAGCTGTTTGGTTGCCGAGAAAACCAAGAAAAGGAAAGGAAAATCTTGAAAAGAAAAAAAAAAGTGTATGAAAAAACGATCAAATCTAAAGCAGACGGAGATATCAGGAAAATAACATAAAGCAATGGTTATTTGGTTGTTGAGAAAACCCGTGAGAAGAACTCATAATCGGTTTTGAACTTACCTATGAGGAAGCTTTTAGAGAGAAAGACAATGAGAGCTGAGTAGTGCGTTCTTGAATGGGTTTTATGGATTGATATCACTTTTGAAGCCAACTGGCAACTGTGCTCTTGAACAGGTTTTTTTGAAGCCGTTAATCTCACACGTCAAGTGAGCGCTGCGTTCTTGAACGTGTTTGGATGTCGTTAAGGCCACAACAATCCTGAGTTTAACATTCTCTTTTAGCCTGCAAAAATTTAAATTAAATAGAAAACAAAAATTCTAAATAACAAATTTTTACCAAAATAAGTTTTAAATTTTTTATTTCAAAATTAATAACATAGTCAAAAAATATTTTTTTTTTAAATTTCAAGGACAAAAAATTGGATAATTTATGAAAAATAAGTATGTTATTAGTAAAAAAATATTAAAAATATGTATGTTCAAATATTTAAAAAAAAATGGAGCAAACTAAGAAATAGGCAATATTAGTGTAGAACACCATGTTACATTCTTACTATAATTTTTTTTATGGGTATCAAACTTTTAATTAATAATGAAAATATTAATAATTACGGATATATCGATAATTTCATTTTACGGATATATCGGATATATTGGTAGATATTTTGACATAAAATGTTGATGGACCTAAAATTGATTGGAACTTATAAAAATGTAATAAAAAAATAAAAAAAAAACTCTTAAAAATAAAATTAGACGTATAATAAATATTTTTAAATTGTTTTGTTCAAAAAATTGATATATGTATGTTACAATTTATCATATTTGATAATAATATTATATACATGGATAAAAAATATGTATTTTATAAGTGTACATTTATTATTAAATTATATTAAATATTATTCGATATAATATTATGATATTTGATTATAATATATTTAATTAAAAAATATATTTAATATTAAAATTAAATTTATAATTCATTTAATTCAATTGTATCAAATGATATAAAATAAATAATAATATAGGTATGATTTTTAATATTTAATTAATATATTAAGGGTATTAAAAACACTATGAAGAAATTATCACGATAAATTTTATATTTTTGATAATTAATTAAAAAAATCATTTAATTATGAAATAATTATAATTAATTTATTCTTTAAAACACTCTTTTAATATTATGTTTATATAATGACTTTTAGTATATATATATATATATTTAGTACCAACTATATAACAAGGGGCAAGCTTGTCCCGATGTTTGGTTAAGTGGTTGGTGAACGTTTTGGCTAGTAGTAGAAAATTTGAAAATTTTTGAAGTTTGACCACCCGCTTCAATGAAAAATCAATAAATTGCGAAAAAAAATAGGTGAAATTTTTTATAAATTGTCAAAATATCGAAGTACCGATATTTCTTTCCTATATATCGTATCAAAATCTATCGATACATGATATTTCGCTGAAATATAGCAATATTTTAATAACTGCTTTTAACAAGTAGCTCAAAATTTTCTTTTAAGAATGAAAAATTCTTTAACTTAAATAAAGTAATAATAAAAATATATTCAAAGAATTTAATATAACATACATAAAATGCTTCTCATTATAAGATGACAAAGTATAAAACACGTCAAAGATGGAGGCAAAAATATATTTAACCCAATAAAATATATAACACTTTTAAGGCAATTAAAAAATGACTCGATTGGATTCTTTCTAATAAAACAAAAGTTTTTCGCATTCTCTTAAAATTAGACTTTGTTTGCCATGTTGTAGCTTTGCACCATAAATTTCTTATGGTTTTATGGTTTTAATGCTTACAAACGATTTATTACAAAAATTAAGTCTTTGGTAATTTTAAAAAATATTATGTTTAAAAATCTATGCTTTGTGGTAGTTGGGTAGAGCTCACCTGTGTGGAAAACATAAAAAAAAAAAAAAAAAAACACACAAAAAAAAAATTATGCTTTAAAAGTGAAAATACAATGAAAACATTTTTTTATTGTTTTCAAAAAAGTGGTTTTTAAGAACATGAAAAACACAAAAAACAAAAACACACCCCCTTCCCTAAATAAGTTTTTTGTGTTTTTTGTTTTCAATAACAGAAAACAATTCTTGAAAACATGAACCAAACAGACTCTAAGTATTTGGTAATTTTCAAAAATATTATGTTTAAAAATCTAAAGACCCGATTAAAGCAATTGATAATTATTTAATAGCTAAATCACTTCTTATCATATAACTCATTACAAAAAAATACTATTAAAGTGATTTTCAAAAACATTTCCAGTGAAACCAAATTGTTTTCAATAAAAACAAAAATTATTTTCAATAAAAACCGTTAGAAACACATTATTTTAAACCAAATTGTTTTCAATCTAACTTGAACCGCTTTAATTAAGATCACTCTCAGAAGGACTCTTCATCTACTTCGTGGATTAAAAGAGCTTCTACTATGAAAGAAAAGACAATGACAATGTGCAGAAAAAGGCCTTCCTCTGTGGTGCAAATTATTGAAAACAATGTGATTGTTCTAATCATACTCATAACCATAATCAAGTCACACATAATTGGTGTATGCCACTGAACAGAAACTCTCTTTCAGGAACAAGAGAAAGGAGAAGAAATCCAAAAGTAGTTCAACAATAGAATCCTCTCCTTTCTCTTCTCCCATCCTTTCCCAGATCCAAATGCAGTCTACTTCATTAATAACTCAATGTAAGAATTCAGAAATACCGAGAAATGAATAGATACATACATATACATTTTTATAAATAGACTAGAAACCATCTTCAGCTAAACCACTTGCTATACTTGTGACATATAAATAAGGTTTTGGAACCAATCATGCCTCAATTATGCCAAGACTCGTACCTCTTTTTCTACACATTCCATATTCAAAAGCTTGGTTCAACTTTTTAATTCAGATGGCCACAAGATGCTAGATAAGAAAGCTGAATGCTGTAGGCCTCTTTGAGCTCTGCCAATACCTCTGCCATCACAGGCCTTTGTGCTGCATCTCTCTCCACACTCCTTGATGCAATCAGGGCTGCCTTTCTCATGCTCTCCACATCAAAATTTCCCTTTATGCTCTCATCCACTATCTCAAATGCACCTGCCTGCAGGTAGGGCTTGGCCTGCACAACACCAAGGGAACTCATCAACATCATTCACTTGATTCTCGACTGTTTTTTCAATGGAGAAGAATGCCAGTGAACTATTAGCAAGTAGGAGCAGAAGCAATGAAGGAAAAGATTGGATTACCCATAAGACCAAATTGAAGGAATCAGGAGTTCCAGAGTGACTTAATGGTTCTCGCCCACAAATCAGCTCCAAAAGAACAACTCCAAAGCTGTAGACATCACTTTTCTCGGTAAGCTGTTGGGTGGAGTAGTATCTGCACATGAAAGTGAGGTTAGCAGCTGTGTGGAAAAACATTCACCTATACAAGTAAAAAGGAGTAACCGATGAGATGACAAATTCAGAAGACTTACTCAGGATCAAGATAGCCAGCAGTGCCCTTGACAACAGTAGTGACATGAGTCGCATCAGCCTGTGTTACTTGCTTGGAAAGGCCAAAGTCACAGACCTTGGCATTCATCTCCATGTCCAAAAGGATATTACTGCACTTCACATCACGGTGTATGATTCTTGGATTGCTCCCATTGTGTAAATAGTCCAACCCTGTCAAAAGACCGATAATTAAGATCTTCTAGTCTGCTATAGGAAGAAATTTATAGCCCCTTCATATGCTTATCAGTGAACATTTGGATACTGTGTAGTTCAATGTGCACACTACCAGTTGAATTAAATTTGGCTACAACTCCATAAACAGATTTGCGATAGAATATTGATTCTATTCCCCATTCATTATATTTGAGGCTTGCACAAGCGCTATAATACAAGAATGATAATCCAAGTATGTATATATTACAAGTAAAGAGTGGAGATTCAAACTTCATAGAGCTTCTTATTGACCTTTTTGGTCACAATTTTCAGTATAAGACTTTGCTTAAGTTAGAAATAAGGAAATAGGGAAACTAGTATACCTTTTGCAGCATCAACAGCAATTTTCAGTCTGCGAACCCAGCTTAAAGTTATCCTTCTACCATTTGCACCTGAGATGGTGGATAATTCTAATTATTAAATAAATATCAATAAAAAGTGGAGAATTCATGGAAGAAGTACAAGAATGGATTAAAATGAAGCATAAATAAAGGGAAAAAAAATTAGTTGCATTCATGTATAACATACCATAAAGATTGTCAGCCAATGATCCACCAGGCAAATACTCATAGACTAGAATTTGCTGCTTTGATTCATGACAAAATCCTTCCAAACTGACAAGATTTTGATGACGAATTTGTGACAAAAGATGCACCTAAAAAGAATCCATGAAATGAAAAAAAAATGATAAAATAACTCGACAGCAACTTTATCTTTCCAAATATTAGATCCAACAAGAAGCATAAGGTATAATTAAATAGCATATAACTGTGATCATTAGGATGATCAACCAGCAACTGCAATTAGTCCAGTCTATACTATCGCAAGAGATCACTCGTCCGGGCCTCACCTTAGAGGGAACAAATCAAGTACAAAAAAAAATTGTGGGAGAATTCATATGACAAACCTCATTGATAAAGGAATCAGCTCCCAGTTGTGTTCTATCAAACCGCACCTTCACAGCTACTAGTTTTCCATCTGGAAGCTTGCCAATGTAAACAGATCCGAAACTACCACGTCCTATAACCTCCTTGAAGTTGTTTGTAGATGCTTTGATTTCTTTATGGGAAAAGATTCTTGCTGCTGCATTCCAGTTTCTCATATCTACTCCTGCCCCTGAACAAATAAAACCAGTGGCCATATGAGAATGAAGTAACAAGCTAGTATGGCAATGATTAGTGGACTTTTCTTACTTTCTGAGTATGTGACTTCAGTTCTCTTTCTCCTCATGTACAAGAACACTAACAGGGATGTAACAATAACTGCAAACAAAACTCCACCAACCGCTCCAAGTATAATTGTTCTCAGGTTATGATCATCATGCTGCTTTTTGTTAAAGATGGTAACTTGTGGTGTCTCAATTGAAGGATTGGATGGAACTTCACTACATGTTGAAATGGAGAAGGAAAGGCACAAATTGCCTGATGATCTGCACAAAAATGCTGCATCAGAATGATGGAATGTGAATCATTAACGAAAAATATACCGGTCCCATACCTAACTTCCAAACTTTCTCGGTTTAGAGAGTCTGGGAGGGTGCCTTGAAGTTTATTGTTTTCCAGATTCCTGCAGATTGAACAACAGTTTGAATGCAATTTACCAAAACTAGGATAAATGTCAGGGACTTTACTGGCTGATCCCATTTTCATGCTCACTTACAATAAGTGAAGGTCCTTTAACTCTCCCAAGCTCTCAGGAACTGTTCCCTCTAAACTATTGTTTTGCAAGTCCCTTCATACAAGATAAAATGAGTGTAGGATAAGCATCCCTTTCTCAAGAAAAATAAGTAACAATTTTAATGCAAAGAGCTAAAATCAATACGGGCTTAACTGTGCTAAATAAATAGTACTAAAACCATATAGGCTATTGGAACTCACAAAATTTGAAGACTGATCAAATTCTCCAAATCAGAACCAAAGGATGTTAGCTGATTGAAACTCAAATTCCTGCAGATTTCAGTTCACATAATGTTTGGTTCATGCCATCCAGGGAAACAAAATTTGGGTTATGAATAAGTTTTTAGGAAGGCATTACAGTTTTTCAAGCTGTTGCAGGCTATCCAAGTTCTGTATCTTCCCTGTAAGTGATGTGTTGTGCAAATCCCTAAGATGTAGCCCCACCAGAAAGAAATGTAAAGGTCAGAGTATGGAAGAATGTATGAACAAGATCAGAGCTATGTTGTTGTTCATATAAAGAGCTTACAGTGTTCTAAGATCCAATAAGTCACCAAATGTAGGACTGATTGACCTCAAGTTAATGTTGGGAAGCCCCCTAAAATAAGGCCATAGCCCCATATCAGTTCAGCTTGCAAAGAAGAAAACGGAAAAGGAAATGGCTTCAAGACTTGTACATACAATGAAGTAACCAGACTTCCTTGGCAGCCGATATGATCCCATGGTGTAGGAGAGCATGGATCATCTTGCCATCCAAGATCCAAACCAGTTGATTGTTGAATAACCTGAAGTGCCGAAACTGCAAGAAGATATCAACAGGCCAAGCGTAAAATGGGGTTAATCTTAGCCTTCAGGAAAGCCTCATTAAGTATGCAGAATGCAGAGAGAACGTTACCTGTAGTTGAGGAAGTTTCTGAGGGAATATCAACCATCTCATACACCTCAATTGCATTGATTAGAGGGTTGAAGCTGATATTCTTCAATGTGATGCTCAAGCTCTTGATTCCCTTTCGCGTAAAGAACAGAGCAGTGGCTTCAGAGTTTTTCACAGTGTAACTTGACCATACAACATCTCCATTAATCAACACATCAAAAGTTGGAGACACAGGAAGAATTCCAGCAAAATAGAGGACAATGTAGTAGTCCCCTAGCTTATCAAGGGGAAAGTAATAAGCCAATGCATCCCTCCTGGCCAAAACTCTTGCAGTTTCAAGAACAGCAAGAGGAGGGCTCTCCTCAATACTTGATAAATTGAAGCTGAGCTGAATGTTGAACCCAGTTGACAAATGGAATGGTGAAAAGCTTTGATCTGCATCCCATATACGATCATATGAATCCAAAGGGTACCTGTTTTTGTAGAAACCAATCAGACAAACTCACAACAGACCTGCAAAGCAACACAAAGAAGACCAGATGAGAAAAGCCCTTACCTCAGTGATCCATTAGCATAGCCGCAATTGATTCTATAACACTTCCTGAGGGACTTATTGGGGAAATCTTCCATGCCACTTGTGTAAGCTCTCTGAGGGAGAGGCCGGACTTCAAGTGATGATATAACCGGAACTCCACTTCCTGGAAGGGCATGTAAACACAATGGGAGGATGTCTTGATTAACTGACCATACAAATTCTTCTGTCCATGGATCAGAAACAGTGAGGTTTGCAGTGGTGGTAATAGCTGTCCCTAGAGAAACAGAGAATGCAGGGGGTTTGGCCAGACCATCATAGTTCTTGTACACAAACTGGGTTCTAACAAGAACCACTGATGACACATTCTTCACGGGTAATCTGTAACACTTGCGGCCTTTGGAATCTGGGAAAAACCGAATCGGTACATGTGAGGAGGAGGTTCCCTCGATGAAGTCAATGGTGGTAGTGTTGCCTGTATCAACATAAGTACTATCCGAGACCCATGATATGTTGGTTGAATCAACGAAGTCTGCAGTTGCGCCACAAGATAAACTCAAGAACCCTGTTCCATACACATTGCATTGGAGATTTTGAGCTCATAATGAGATCTTAAATATCAACCATACAGAAAATATATCCATAACTTATAGAATTGAAGCTGATGCAAGGCTCAATTCAAGATAGAAACCAGTACAAGTGCCAAAAAGGACCTCAGAGAATAAAGGACTAGCTTTTGGTTGCTGAGAACTGCAGGGAAAGTGAAAGGAAAATTGGATTTCTAATTATGTATTAATTTTTAATATATAATCCTTTGGAATCTATCATCCACTTCTCCACAACTTTCTCTGCAACCAAACTGTTTTCCACAGGCCCATAATGTCCTAAATGCCTCAAATTTCATCAGTAAAAATGCTCCAAAAAAGTCAAAAAAGTTTTGAAGCCACATACCATCTTGATAGCAGAAACCCACATTTCCAAGCCAAAACAACAAAAAGAAGCAAACCCAGAAGCAAGCCGTGTCCATGATCAGACCCTTCAATGTCTCCTCAATATTTCTGTCCACCACCCAAAGAGAGAAGTATACTCATGTGTACATGAAGCTTTGAACTTCAACCAGTTCCCCGGACGAAGAAGAAGAAGAGAGAAAAGAAAAGAAGCAGGGAATGTGGGAAATGGATTGTGAATTGGTGGGGGGAAGAGTAATGAGTAAAAGGAACAAATTGAAGCTGTAAAGAGGCGGGTGCAATGGGGAGAGGGTGTTGATTAAGGCGTGTTGAGAGGAGCAATGATTATGGCCTTCCTCTTTTCTTTTGGTGTTTGACTACTACTACTACTCAAAGATGGATATTAAAGCATGGTATAATTCTAGTATAAAATTACAGTAGAATAGCAACTGATGAGGAAGAAGATGAAGATGAAGTTGAACAACACAACCAGATCGCAGCCCTCCATTTTCTACAGTGTCTCTGTGTGGACCAAATCATTGAGGTTGAAAAAAACAGAAGAAAATGGAACTTTTCATCATGGGGAGAGACGTTAACATGCAACTAAATGCTAACAAATATATGTCAAACCTGTCCTTTTCTCCATTTAAAACGGCTCCCTCTCAACAGGGCTTGGGATTCTTTTGACCAAAAGGTTTATCTAAGATAGTTTTTTCTTCAATCAAAGTAAAGGTAAGGTTGGGTAGGAAAAAAGAAATGAGAAAAGTGGGGAAAAAGGATGTCCTCTTTGAATTATACCATAACGAAAGGTCCTTCCATCTTTTTAAAAAGCTACTTCTCTATACAATATTGAAAAGTAATCACTAGTTGAAATTGATCAGATACCCAGATGAATCATATTTTATGCTGTAAATTTGCAATTAGCAAAAGAATATATATGAACAAAATTTTGTTCACAAATTGATGTCTGTCTTTGAAAAGGAGTTGTTGCTGTTGGACCAGTTCCCAGACTGCATATAATTAGTAACTCCATGTGTTTCAAACATATGCACTCAAAAGTTAGTATTTGTTGCCTTGGAGCTCTGAATGATTTTTTAGTTATGCAAAGCCCTTTTCAGGAGAGAAAGAAAATGGAATCTTGACTCTTTTGAATCCAATTCTTTATAAATTTATTGGGCAATCCAAATGGCTCTTTCTTCTTATTCATAATGGCTTGGATTGTATATATATTGTTGCTCACTGGTGCATTTGAGATTAATTGAACTTACACCCATTTTCTTCTTTCGTTTTCCCTTTTAAAAAAACATAATAATTTTTAAACTATTTTATTAATAAATTGTTGGGTGGCTGGTTTAAAGTCAAATTTTTTGTCTTAAGAAGCTTGAAAGTGAAGCCATTGAAAGAAATAAAAAAAAGGAGGTGGGTTTGTCCTGTACATTTGTTATTTTATTAAACAACTTGTGTGGTATAAAATAACTTGGGAGTTGAAATCAAGTTGTTAGAGGCTTATTTTAAGCCCAGGGCATAAAATTGAACATCCTTGGGCCATTTTTTAGATGGGCAAAATATGGGGGGAAGGCATAGAATGCTGAAGGGACCCATTAAGGGAATGATAGGTGGTGTTTTTAGCCTTTAGGTAACTTCGCTTGCAAATTCAAACTCCATCATCTTCTTATAAATCTTTTCGACAAAGGAAAGAAGCCCAAATCACGCAAAGATTATCCTATCGCGTACTGATACTATTCATTATGCATCAATCATTATGCCTTCTCTCTTCTTCTTCCTTTTTTTTCTTTTCTCTTCCCCTGCATAACCCATTAAGGGAATGTTTCATTTCAGGGAACCTCTTATAGCATTTGAAGGTGAAATCTTGTAACTTTTAAGGGAAATAATGTGAGTCCTACTAATTTATCTCTCTCTAAGAGAGATTTTCAAAAAAAAAAAAAAAAAACATGACTGATGATGATGCACAAATCTGATTTTTATTTAATTAAAATTTTGAAAAACATTAAAGTTATTGTTATTCGTAATAAAAACATATTAAAAATATAATTCACAAAATAAAAGTAGCCATTTTGAATGGTTGAATAGGTTCTCAAGTTGATGGCTGCACTGGCTTTGTAGCACTAGCACAGTAAAGCCAATGTTTCTAGGTTATTTAATCATTCGTTACTCTTAACTATACATCTAATCCTTATTTAAGGGTTTAGAACATAAGATATAGACAAAAGCCCAAAAAAAAGTGAGCAAGAAAATGGGTAGTGGTAGGCTATGACTCATCCAATCAAATCAACGAGTTCAAAATTTTAAGGAGAAAATTTGAGAAATGGAGAGGGGAGAAAATATGAGAAACGTTACGATCATTACAAACACAGAGTTACATTTTAATTTCTCAAGCAAGCCACTCTATTGTTTCAGGTAGCCAGCCAAATTTCAACTAAGCCGTAAGCATTATATAGTATCTACCTTGTAACACTCTAACCCGCATTTGGTTTAACTTGGATTAAGGTGGTGTTTGTATTTTTTATTTTTTGGTTAAAATAATTTGTTTTCAAAATTTAAGATATTTGTTTTTCTATTTTTTTCATAACTTATTATAAATTTTTTATTAAATAGAAAAAACAAAAATATGTAACTTTTTCTAAATAGAAAAAATAATATATTAGTTTTTATTTACTTTTTAATCCTTAATATAAATAAAATACAACAAAAATAAATAATATAATATTTAACACTATTAAACATTAAGGCTATATTTGGTTCCTAGAAAATTTGAGGAAAAATACAAGGGAAAAAAAATACAGAGAAAAAGCAGAAGAAAAGAAAAAAATAAAGAAAAATAAAAAATAGATTAAAAGCCGATAAATTATTTTTTTTTGTTATTTCAAACTCATTTTATTTATTTTAACTTATCAATATAAAAATTAAATAATTTAAAAATACTTTACATTTTTTTCTTTCCTTAGCATTGCCCGGGAACCAAATATAACCTAAGATTCTATCTAGAATTAAGTAAAAAAAACACTTAAGTTTTTTCAAGCTCTATTCAATTTGGATTGAAATTTGACCAAGGTTTGGAGATCCTAAAATAGTATATATTATTCTATAATATATATCAATCACATTATACTTTTTTAGAAATATATATAAATCTATTCATACCTTTTTATTATCATCTAGAAAATTCATCATATTTACTATTTAAATTTTGATATAAATACATAGATCATGTATTTTGAAAATCATATAACCAACCAACCAATCCTAATCCAACTATCGGAGTTTAACCTCACCAACCTCTTCAAACTTAGAAAAATGAGGTTAAATTAGATTTGAATTAAATACCTTTATTTAGAGGTCATGTTAAGTTGAACTCTCTAGAGGATTATTTCTTAATTCAGATTAGGTTTGGGTTACACTCAACCTTATCCAACCCACAGAAGTTGCAGACCTTTGTAAAACCCACAAAGGTTTCCATGACATCATTGAAGGTATACTTGGTGTTGAGCAGAAGAAGCAAGAATGGGCAGCAGATAAACATGGACCCAAATTAAAAGTATTCCCTGTTTTGAATCACAAGTAGAACCAAAAAGTAGGAAAACACAGATGGCCGTTCATAATTTATCCAGATATCTAGAGCCCTCTATTGTCTTAAAAGAAATCATCGAAACTGAAAGCAAATTCAGCAGGAAATAATCCTCTCAACAAAATTGTAATCAACTAAGTAGTCTATAGAAATTTAGTACTTAACAGCAGCAAGGATGTCTAGTTGGGTGCTAAGCTTCTCCTCAGCCACTTTCTCAGCCTTCACCCTAAGTTTAGTCAGTTGCTTCTTCCTCTCATATGCCAGCTGAGCTCTCTCTTTTCTTTTCTTCTCCAGCTCCTGTAGCACCAGAACAAGTTAGAAAACAGATTTTGCATACCAACACTTTGTGTGGCCATTGTAAATTCACAATTTCCTTGGGGAGGTGTCTTACATCAATTAATTTGATGCAATAATGAAGGGGAAAGATGTAGAAACTGGAAAGTATAACCCATGATATGGAACATAACCCTCTAGTTTTATCTACTTTCTTTGTAGATAGAGCTAGTAAGTAAAAAGATCACTACCTCTCTGTATAAGTGAGAGACATCATATAAGGCATGGTAACACTCTAGCATGAGTATACCAAAACCCAACTATATTGGGCTACAGAGCTACCTAACCTATCTTATACTTTCAAAGTTGAGTTGATTGGTTCAATGAAAGTAGGCTAAACTAGTAAAGCTAGGTTTGACTTCTTAAAGAAATGAAACCATATCCATAGACAATTACATATCATTATAAATTCTAATTGAACTGGAATTTACACCAAGAGGACCTCAAATATTTCTTGGTTACATGCAGCCATCAGCTCCTATCATATGACATGACAGGAAGCACCACAACCAGCAAATTATATCCACTATACAAACAGAAAGAACATACTGCCCATCATTTCTGAACATCAGAGTGCATATTCATTCCTTAAAACACAATATCATCCACCAAAGAAGAGACCATCTATGACTATTTTCAGAAGTTGAAACTTTGGTGGTTTTGCTCTTTACATTGACCCCCAAACGACAATTTTTTAAAGCTGATTCTGGCATGCAGCGATGCTTGCATTTTTTTAAGAGAGGAACAAAACACTTATAGAAAATCCACTTGTGAAAAGTAAGATGAGTTATCTTTGATTCCTGTTAATCACAAGAGGCACAATCCACCAATCCCACATCTGTAAAAATAAAATTAACCAACAAAAAAAACCCTGAGGAAAAATGTCCATTTATATTCCATCCCATTTGATTGGCAGAATACCAATAAAAAATAAAACTGATGGAAAATGCCCATTTATATCACTTTCCCATGAACATGATTGGAATACCAACCAAAAATATAATCAAGCAACAAAATTTACAAAAACCGAGATAGAGAGAGAGCAAAGCATAACTTTCAAACAGAAGTTGAAAGGAACTCAGACAGCTACCATAACATGAAAATCATAAAGAGAATAGTGTGGACAGCTACCATAACATAAAAACCATTAAAGGAATCGTGAGGACTCTTTAAAATTTTAAAATATCGGAATTTGCAAAAAAAATAAGATGCCAAAAAACATATCAAAACTGGACTATGATTTTCCATAAAATCAATAAATGGGCTGCATGTATCACATGACACATTAGTGCCCATAAAGATATCAGAATATACAATAGTTGCATATATTTACCTACTACCATGGAAGAAAAAAAAGTTCAATCAACAAGTACAGAATAGGTTATATAAGTACAGATTAGAGTGAGTATTGATGTGCATCTATGCATGTGAGTGTGTGTTTGTTTGGGGAGGGGAGAGAGAGAGCTCAAATTGATTCCAAGAGGCAGGGAAGTGAAATCTTACTCTGATGGTATCATAATGGTTCCATCCAACCTCTGAGGAAAGCCGGCCAAGCAAGCAGTACTTGTGTCCAGCCTGAAGCCTCAAAACCCTAATTTTATTTCAACCAACCATCAAATCAATTAGCAAGAAACAAGATTAAAACACATGATTAAAAAACAATAGACTTGAAACCAAACCCCAATTAAGAAATTCAGAGAACGATAATCAAGAGAAACAAGAAACTAACTTGAGTGCATCAGGAATGACCATCCTCTTCATCTTATCATATGGTGGAGGGATTCCCTCATAAGCCTTCAATCGTGCAAGGGCTGCTGCTCCACGCTTGGTCTTGTGCGGAATCATCCTACAATAAAACAAAACCAAAAAAAATTCATTAAAAACAGTGTTGAAATTAAGCTCTGTATGGTACCTAATGAAGTGAAGGAAAGGTACAGGCACCAAAATTTCAAATTGAAGATTCTCCATGATTTGGATTCAGACAAACAAATACTCCACTCAACTGAGCATTGCAAGCATGCCTTAGTTAATTTGAGTTTTGTACAATTTAAAATTTCTTGTTCTTTTCTTTTCCTGATTTTCTCAGCAACCAAACGAACAGTTTTCATTTACCATTTCAGTGAATGAGTAATAAATCCTAGTAGAGCATGGACTAAAACACCCGGCAATTCAAAATGCAAGCAATCTTCGGAAAGGACATAAACCCCCACTCTCAGCTGAGAGTCAGTTTGAGCTAAGATTCTTTCATTCTTTTCACCTGATTTCTCTTTCTCCTAAACAATAGTAAATATTTAACAATACCAGAAGAAAAATAAGAAAGCACATTTAAGATTTTAGCAAAAATACAAGATCCAGAATTTTCGTTTCCTTATCCTTTTTTTCACGGCATAAACAACTTAATTAAGATATATGATCATATCCTATCTTTACCACTTCCCAAAGTTTCTCAGCAACCAAACAGACAGTCAATACACAACAGCAGAGCAAATAAATAATAAAAAACAAACAGCAAACAAGAAAAACCAAAGAGCATTAGATCATTTGAATCACGAGAGCCAGACCCATGACACTCTCATTTTTCTGATAAGGACAACAGAAAAATATTAATAACTCACCCACGGATGGTACGCCAGAGGATCTTGGAGGGGGCGCGGAAGTGGATGGGCCCATGAGAGGGCTTGGTGTTCATGCGCTTGCGGAGGAACCTCAGGTACTTCATCTTCTGGCGAACGAGTCCACCAGAGAGGCAGATCTCCTCGCATCTCACTACCACCACTTTCTGCCCATTCAGCAACTCTTTCGCCAATATCGACGCCAGTCTCCCCAGCATGTGGTGCCTTGCGTCCACCACCACTCTCCCGGCGCAGATCCCTGATCCCGACACCATCCTTCTCTCTCTCTTTCTCTCTTTCTCTCTCGCCGAATCCAACAATGGCAGCTAGGGTTTGTGAGGGTTTATAAGAGAGAAGGAGTTAAGGGGTTGTTTGGTCACGAGGGAGATGTGTGCTAATACCGGTTCGGGATGTCCTGGATCCGGATTAGCTTTAGTGGGTGCTTGCTTCATCACCCGTCACGTGTAGGCAGTGATGCGGGAGTTTTGGGCCAAAAGCCCCATTATGGAAACAAAAATTTAGGTTGCCTTTCCCTATGTTTTCTCAAACTTGTTAATTGTTATCAAAAATTATTTTTTATTTTTTAACTTAAAAATGTTTTTTTAAAACAAACAAACAAACAACCATATTTTCTTTTGTATTTTAAAAACCGGTAAAAATAACTCTTATTTGTACTCTAAAAATTATGTTTTATTTTTAAAAATCGGTAAAAACAACTCTTACTTGTCCTCTAAAAATTATGCTTTATTTTTTAAAATTGCTTTAAAAGAATAACAACAAATAGTGTTATAAATTTTTTAAAACCATTTTTTTGTTTTTAAAAATAAAAAATTGTTTTTAAATCATACGACCAAATAAACAGACTCTTAAGTAGTGTTTGTTTTTTTGGTTTTTTCTTAAAAACAAATTGTTTTCAGAATTTAGATTATTTGTTTTTCTACTTTTTCATAACTTATTATAAACTTTTTACCTAATAAAAAAAACCAAAATATGTAACTTTTTATAAATAGAAAAAATAACATATTGATTTTTCTTTACTTTTTAATACTTAATAAAATACTACAAAAACAAACGACATAATATTTAACATTATTAAGTATTAAGGTTCTATTTATAATTAAATAAAAAAACAAACACCACTTAAATTTAATCACTTTGTCAAAATTATTTTTGAAGTGATCTTTTTATTATCACGTAGGAACAATATCATTAATTTTTTTTTTAATTGAGGCTTTATTTTTCGTGGGAGAATAATGTAACACTTAAGTTACTAAAAGAGACTTGAATATAAGTTTTAAAAGAAACCTAAAAGTTATATTTGTGTATTCAAACAACCCACTTTGACTCAAAATTCATGATTCTAGGTGAAAAGCGGTGGTCAAAATTTGAAAATTTTGAAGATTAGCTTGATATATCTTGAAAAAGAAATGCAAAAATTAAATAAGATAATGTAAAAATGATTTAAAGTAATTACAAGTTATAAAGTAATATTTGATTTATTTTTCTTGTAAATGTAAATTTTGTGAGTAGAAATATTATGTTAAATAATATTTGAATATTTAATTATTAGTAGGATTTAATTTTAGATTTTTTAAATGAGTTTATTATTGATCAACATTGAGATCATTAAGGCATATTTGTGATCAATTTGTTTTTAAACAATTTCAATATTTATATATATATATATATATATTTCATGTTTTCATAAATTTGAAGAGAAAGTTTTATATCTTTTAAAAAAAGAAAACAAAGAATTTACATTTTTTGAAGAAAATATTGTAAGAAGGATTTCAAGAGATTATTAAGGTAATATTTGTTATTTTTTCATATAAATGCAACTAGAAATTTTGTGTCCAATAATATTTGAATATTTAATGATTAATAGAATTTATATTTAAAAAATTTTAGACTTTTTTGTGAGTTCACCCCTTTCAAATAACTTGGTCAAATTTACGATCAATTTGATTGTATCGAATTCCAATATTTGTATATCATTTATGTCATTTTTATTTAGCATTATATTTTTAATACTTCTATATTATTTTTTAAAATTTTAAATCATATTTCTATTATAATATTTAAATGTGAGGAAGTACAAAGATTGCAAGAGATGATATGGATAATATGAGAAAAGATGCACCCAAAAAAAATGAGAAGAGTACAAATATTATGACAAAAATGATAAAAAGTGTTGAAGCTAACCACTTAGCTACTTGTATTTTCCTAATATTTTGGGTTGTTGTAACGGTTAGAAATAATTTATTGTAGAGATATACATAACCTAGCTATTATATAACTCAATTAGAATGAAAATATATAAGAAAGATTTTAAATGATCATTTCTATTTCAACTCTTTGTTATCTTTTGAATTCTTTGTTATTTTTTCTTTCATATTGTATCATAGTTCTTAAGCTCAATCATGGTAGAAATCTCTTCCATGAACACCATCACCACGTCCAAAGTTATCTCCAGTTGTTCGAATTCTTCAAATAGCTAATCCTCTCAATCACTTAGTTACAATGAAGTTGGATGATGTTACAAACTGTATTTCTTGAAAACATAAAGTTCTTATTGCAATCAACAGTTATTGACTAGGAAATTTTACTTAAGAATCAGGTTCCCCTCAAAATTTCTTAAGTTGAAACCAAAGTGATCAATCCCAAGCTAGCGATCACCGTTGGAAGTGTTGTTTTACACTAAACCTAGTTATAACTTCTTAAAGGTATTTGGTTGTACTTATTAACCTCACTTAAGACCTTACCATAATCATAAATTACAATACCATTCTTTCCTCTACACATTTCTTAGCTATAGCCTATAGTGATGTCCACAAAGATTACTGATGCTTGGCTTCTAATGGAAGAATCCACATCTCATGACATTATGTGTTTGATGAATTTACATTACCTTTTGCTTCAAAACCATCTAACCAAACTTTTTCCTCATATATCATTGACAACACAATGCATCCTCTTCCATCTCCTATTTTGCAACCTTTATCTAAAATGGCTCACCTAGTCACCATCTTGTTGAGTCTCCCACTACAACACTCGTTGCTTTCTTGTCACTTGTGCCAACTCTTGAACCTAATTCTTCATCACCCCCTACACATGTTTTGTCTTAGTTTATTCTTGATTATAGTAATGCTCCACTACCTACTAACTTAGAACTTGAGGTTACTTGTTATAAAGGAGAAATTTTAAAGCCTAAAGCCTATGTTGCTATTGATCTATCTACAAGTGAACCCACCTCTATTAATAAGGCCTTAAAAGTTGTGATTATTGGAAGGTTGCTATGTCAAATAAATATGATGCCTAGCTTAAAAATAAAACTTGGTCTCTTATAGATTTACTTCAAAATAGGAAAGTCGATGATTGCGAATGGATCTTCAAAATCAAAAGAAATCTCAATTGTTCAATTTCTAGATACAAAGCTAATTTTTTTGGCTAAGGGACTTGATCAACAAGTTGGTTTTTATTTTACTAAAACATTTAGCCTAGTGGTGAAACCAATAACAATTAGAGTAGTTTTTACAATTGTTTTAGTTACAAGATAAGAGATTAGACTGGTTGATATTAGTAATGCATTTCTCAATGGGGTTTTTTTGAATGATGTGTTTATGCAACAACCACCTGGTTTTGAACAAAATACACAGCAAGTGTACAAACTACATAAAAAAAATGATATGACTTGAAACAAGTCCCTCGAGCTTGGTTTGAAAGGTTAAAGTCTTTTTCACTTCAACTTGGTTTTACATCCTAAGTCTAGTGTCATTACTTTAGTTTATGTGGATAATATTATTATAATGGAAAGTAATAGTTCAAAATTAACCCAATTGATTTCTCACCTTAATGTTATTTTCTCTCTTTAAGGATTTTGACAAAATCAACTATTTTCTTAGGATAGAAGTCTAACGTACTAAGAATGTGTTTGAGAGTGATTTTAGAAAGCATTTTTAGTATTTTTAATACTTGAATGATAATAAATTTTAAGTATTAAAAATATTAAAAGTACTTCTTAAAATTACTATCAAATGGGCTCTAATTATGGGCTACATTTGTCCCAAAAGAAGTATATGATTGACCTCTTAGGAAAAACCCATATGTTATCGCCTCTATCCACACCTATGATATCAATTTGTTTTTAAAAAATTTCAATATTTTTATGTTTTCATAAATTTGAAGATAAAGTTTTATATCTCTTACAAAAAGTTTATATTTTTATGAAGAAAATATCATGAGAAGGATTTCAAGAAATCAGTAAGTGTTAAAGCAATATTTGTTAGTTTTTCATATAAATGTAATTTCATAATATTTGAATTTTTAATGATTAATAATAGTTTATATTTAAAAATTTTAGACTGGCGAGTTTTCCTTTTTGAAATAGCTTTCTCATATTTACTATTAATTTGTTTTTATCAAATTCCAATATTTTTCTATCATTTTTATTTTATATTATTTATATCATTATTATTATTATATTTTTAATATTTTATATTATTCTATTTTATATTCATTTTTTTAAATTTCATTTTACAAAATGCCGCATGAAATCATTTTCATATAATTGATTTATTTGATGAATAAAATAGTAGGACATTAATTCCGTAGGTTATCTCTGTGCATCAACGAGTTTGTACAATGATTTTGGAATGAAAGATAAAAAAAAAGAGTATAATTTTCTCAACTAATTCACTGTTATTGGGTTTGAAACCAAAGTGAGAATTATTTTTAGAAAAAAAAAAATAATATACAAATATATTCAATAGTAATTCTCAAAAGGCCGTAAAACATTTTATGAAAATTAATCATATTTTTTAAAATTATTAAAATATTTTATTTTCATATTTTTAAAATTTTTTAAAAATAAATATTTTAATATTTATTTAGATATATTTATTATTTTCTATTTTAAAAAAATAAAAATAGTAAAATAACTTTTATATAAAATATAATAATTTTTATGCAATAATGATAGACTTTATTATCTTACCTGCTTAAAAATTACTTTTAAAATTTGAAATAATAAAATTTTTTTAGTACCTAAATTTTTTAATTAATTTTTAAAAACCATTATCTTTTTAAAGCAAATTTCAGAACCTTTTGCATTTGATATAGGATTTGCTTCGTTACTAATAATAATAATAAATATCCAAACAATATATTAATAATGAAATATTTAATTAAAATGAGGACAACAACTCAACTCCTTTGTATTATTTCACTCGGCATAATCAAAATAACAAATGCAAAAATAAAACCATTAAGAATTTTTTAAAGAACATCTTTTAATTATTTTTCATTTATTTTTTAAAAATTGTTTTAAAAAATAATTATATAACATATCGAATAATTAAAAATAAAACATTAAACATAAAAATTATTTTTAAGACATATTTAAAAATATTAAAAATAGATTACAAATATTTTAGATTTCTAAATAAATTTTTGTTTTACAAAATTTTAGTGAACAATTTTCAAATTTTTTTCTTAATAACTATTTTTCAAATAGTTTTAAAAAACAATTACCAAACAAACTCTTATATTCTTATAAAAAATGAAATAAAAAATAAGGAAAATTTCGTATAATTTTCTATTTATCACTACTTTAATAGAAATGACAATAACAAATCAAGAATTTATTCTCATAGGAAGTAAAACTCAATTCTATCAAAATTTTAATAAGAATAAAAAATCAATTTGATTTCTCATTTATTAATGCATTTGAATTGTTTTGTTTTTTTACAATGGGAATAATAATTAAAAATTCATTGTGATGAAAACCAAATCTTGATCTCATTAGAATTTTGATTCATCTATTCTATATGCTATTACAATTCACCTTCATTCCTACCCTATTCCTATGCTTATTCCCATATACCAAATCTAAACCCTAAAAGAAAGGAGTCACTGCCTCCTATGGAGGAATAAGTTACAACACTAAGAAAAAGGAATATCACCAAAATTGAAGATGAGCAGCTGCTGCAATTAGGAGCTAAAGCAATACATTGACCTGGATGGAGGTTTCAGTTAACACCGTCTCTTTGGCATTTTCGGCTTTTGGGTGACTAAGAGACTCCAACCCTATTCTTACATGCAGAGGCTTCATGAAGATTAGGTCTTCCACATCTTCATTCCATTTAGACAGAAACTGGATGCATGATTCTTTTGTTATCTTTCCACTCTTCTCAGGCTCCAAAATATTCAATATTCTTGCTGCATTTTTCTCTGGGTTTCTCTCTTGTGAATTTGGATTCCTTTTCAGTTTCAGATACAGCGCTGCATAAACGATAACCTGGATCAAAAGAAACAATGAAGTGGATTAGTACAAATTCAACACCTACAAAAAGAGAAATGGTGTCAATAAAATTTTTATTTATAGTTGGAAAGGGTCTAGATTCTACGTTCATTTTGAGTTTTCAAGGTTCCGCTGTTTGGTTTTGTTTTGATGAGACAGGTTATAGACATGGAAACTTAGAACCTTGGAATGTAAGTCTAGTTATGATCTGTTTGCTAGTTGAGGAAGTAGAGGGAAGGAAAGAAAACATGGGCATCTCGATGCTACTTAGGGTTCACACATGGTTGTTTTCTTTTTTGCAGGAATCCGTTTCTCATTTGACTCATCTTCATTGCTGCTAAAATGATCATTGCATAAGATCACAACCAGAAAATGTTCTTCATGATAACCAACAAAAGATTGAAATAAATAATGACTAGCTGCATTCAAAAGACAGGAGATTGCAGGAGGTTTCTTTCCTAAAGCAATTGTAAGTTTTTTTGCAAACGAACAATTGATAAAGAAGGGCTGATCAAAAAGGGGGAGGAACCCAAGTACATAGGAAGTACACAAAGGTTAAGTAACAAGAAAAGTGAATACATCGATGCAAGCCCACCCAATCCACAATTCTAGAATGGATGAGCAGCCTGATTCCAGACAAAATCTGGACCAAAGAAACAATGTTCGTCTAAAAGAATCCTTTAATGATTGAGTCACCGCTTTCAGCCTTCGAAAAATCTTCAACTTCTCTCCTAACAAGTGATCCAAAACGGGGCAAACCTCTGAGCCTTTCTCCGGTTTTTCACAACAACTTTGACTAGAAAAAGGACCTCCAAAAACTGATACCAAAATAAAATTAGGTTTTTACTGAGAACAATCTCCAAACCACAACTTAAGGAATGCTTCCACCATTTCTACCTCCCAACCTTGAAAATTTATTTTATTTTTTTTATTTATGAGAAGCAACAATGTAATATATTATTGGTTGGGAAAAACAATTCTTACTTTTGATTAAAAAGCAGTATACATATATAATAGTGTCTAAGAGGCTGACACCTAATTTATAGCGTCTTATTCAATAGTTGACTGTTATCCTAATTTGTACATTGATTGACTAATTCTACTAGCTAATATTAACAACTAATATATACCAAATATAGGTCCTTAGAGCTGATCAGGCCCTAAGATCAGAGGATTCTATTGATCTCCAACACTCCCCTTCAAGTTGGTTCAAAGATATTATTCATTCCTATCTTGCATGTCACCGAGTTCAAGCTTGGATTAGACACTCCTTTTGTGAATATGTCAGCCAACTGCAATTTAGATGAGACAAAAGGAGTGCAAATGAGACCGCCATCAATTTTTTCTTTGATGAAGCGTCTATTTACTTCAACATGTTTAGTGCAGTCATGTTGAATTAGGTTATGTGCGATGCTTATGGCTGCCTTATTGTGGCAATATAGCCTTATGGGTTCTTCAACATCTACTTGTAATTCTTTTAGTAGTCTTGATTCACATGAGTTTACAAATACCTAGGGCCATAGCTTGGTATTTAGCCTTAACATTTGACTTAGCAACTACAAGTTTTTTTACTCCAAGTCACCAAGTTGCCTCCTCCAATGGTGCAATACCCTTAAGTAGATCTCCTGCCAATTATAGATCCAATATAATTAGCATCAATGTGAGCCTCTACTTGTATGTGACTGTTTTCAGAGAATAACAATCCCATGCTTGGAGTAGCCTTCGGATACCTCAATATCCTTATTATAGCTTCTGAGTGATCTTCTAAGGGAGCATGTATGAATTGACTCACAACACCAACAACATATGCAATGTCAAGCCTTGTATGAGATAGGTATATCAACTTGCCAGCAAGCCTTTAATATCTCTTTTATCAATTGGTACTCCGTCTAAGTTTATCCTTAGCTTATGATTATGATTTATAGGTGTATTTGAAGGCTTACACCCTGATGTTCCGGTTTCTTCTAGAAGAAGATCAAGATTGTACTTTCTTTGAGGCACATGTATTCCCTCTTTTAATCGTACAACTTTAATGCCAAGGAAATATTTAAGATTTCCCAAGGCTTTAATTTCAAATTCCTTGCCTAATTTACCTTTCAAATTTTGTATCTCCTCAAAATCATCCCCAATGACCATAATGTTATCCATATAGACAATAAGCATAGTAACCTTGGCTTTGCTAATATCCAAACTCCACAAGGGACCAAGAAAATCTTTCAAACCAAGCCCTTGAGAACTGTTTCAAGCCATATAAAGACTTGCTCAACTTACGCACCTTCCCATTCTTAAACTGCCCCTTGAATCCATGAAGTACATCCATAAAGACTTCTCCCTAGTTCCCATGAAGAAAAGCATTTTTTACATTGAATTGTTGAAGTGACCAATCGCTATTTGCCGCAAGAGATAGTAGGATTCTGATGGAGTTCATCTTTGCAACAAGTGCAAAGGTCTCTTGGTAGTCAATCCTATAGGTTTGAGTGTATCCCTTGGCGACCAATCTTGCTTTATATCTCTCTATTGAGCCATCCGCTTTGTACTTGATAGTAAACACCCACTTACATCCAATCGGATGCTTTCCTTTAGGTAAATCAACTATATCCCACATATCATTCTTATACAGGGCCTTCATTTCTTCATCTATTGCCTCCTTCCACTTGGGGTCAACAAGTGCTTCTTGTATATTTTTTGGGACTGAACTTGAATTCAAGTTTGTAGTAAAGGTCTTATAGCTGTTGTTCATCCTGTGATAAGATGAAAAATTTGACAAAGGATATTTGAAACAATTCTTAACACCTTTTCTGATGGCTATAGGAATGTGTAGATAAGGGTTTTTTTTTGGATAGGTAAATAAGAGCATGTATTAGAAACGCTTAGAAACAAAGAAAACAATGCACACGAAGTATACACTAAATGCCCAAAAAACTAGACAGCACAAAGACAAAAGAGCCAACCCCTTACTTAACAAACAACCAATCTATAAAGTCAACCAAAGACAAAATGTGATTCTCTATATATGCCCTAGCCCAATTCATAAAATTATACAAAAAAGAAAATTTGATAGCTTGTTTGGCCCATTTAACATCGTTGAATGCTCTCCCATTCCTTTCCTTCCATAAAGTCCACATTAGGCATAAAGGGGCAGCCCTCCACGCCTTCTCCCTTCTTTTACCCACAAAAGCTCCATTCCACCCAAGCAAGTTTCCCCTCACGGTGGAATGCAAAACCCAATGCACACCGGAAAGGGAGAATACTAGATTCCATAATATGCTAACCTTGTTACGAAACAGAAAAAGATGGTCATTGATTTCATCTTCTTCTTTACATAAGAAACATCTATTTGAAAAATTCCATCCCCTTCCTTTCAATTGGTCGATAGTCGATAGTCAAAATTCTATTCCAAGATGCTTTCCAAGCAAAAATATTCACTCTCACTGGAGGCCAAAGACCTCCAAATAATGCACCAGGGGAAAGAATCACTAGAAGCCCCTGTGTAGGAACGGTAGAGGGAACTAACAAAAAAATAACCATTCCTACTTTCTCTCTAGCTCAAAGTGTTCTCCATAGCTTTTCTAACAACCAAAGGTTGAAGCTTCTGAAACAAAATGATGTAGGACAACCCTAGGATGGTTGCCTACACTCAAGGGTAGGTGGGCTAGGGTTTTATTTTTAGGGTGTAAGGAGAGGAACAAGGAATAAATTTTATGGTAGAGAAAATTATAAGATAAGAAATAGAGAGAAAGAAAAAACAATGAAGAAAAGATGGAAAACCTTAAGTCTCACTAAGGCCTTCTAGGAGTCTCACCTAGAAGAAAATCAATGGAGTCTCACCATTGAGGGTTGCAACCTTGCAATGAAAGAAAGTATAATATTATCCATCAAATTCATTCCTTTGATTTACATTGATTAGCCTATTTATAGGCTTCTCTAAGAAATTCAAAGTCTACTAGGACTCTAATAACCTATTATGATTCTAATTCTAATTATAACATCCAAAGTCTATTAGGACTCTAATAACCTATCATAACTCAAATTCTAATTATATTATAACTCAACTAGCTAATCCTAATTAGACTCCAACAAATACCAATCCCAATTCAATTCTAATTAATATTAATTCTACTTAAAGTTTACTTAGGTCTTCCCTTTCTTCCTTGATTAAACTTTAAAAGGCTTTCCCCCATCACAAAAACTCCACCTCTCTCATCTCCCAATCATTAAGGTGTCTTGAGAAGTGAGGACTCCAACAACCCATCTCCCCACCCTCCTTCCAAGCTTCTGAATGTCTAGATAAGTATCAACCGCTTGGACAATACTAGGAGGGTTTAAAATCGTAGAATCAAGAGAATTAGTAGACATACCTTTTTCTAGGGTCAATGATTGATTGTGCTTAAGAGGATCTTGACCTTGTTCCAGCCTAGTTTCTTGAGGTCTTCTTGAGTAAACAAACAACTCTGAATCTTGAGGTTTCCCCCGATTTCGTAGATCTGAGTTTTTAGGCACCTCCTAAATTCCATTTCTCTCACCCACCTAAGTAGGCATTGGCAAATGTAGGGACCAGTCTTGGGAATGATCTTCCATTTCCAATTTCTCCTCCTGAAGATTAGTCTTTTGATAATAAGGCTGGTCCTCAAAGAAGTTAACATCCATTGTAACGAATTTCTTTCGAGAAGGAGGATGGAAGCATTTATAACTCTTTTAAGTGGGAGAGTAACCTAAGAAGATACACTTAGTAGCTCTAGGATCAAGTTTAGATCTGCCTTTACTTGGGATATGAACAAAAACAGTGCATCCAAACACTTTTGAAGAGAGAGTCCCAAGCCATGGTATATGGGAAAAATAATTTTTCAAGGTTTCAATGGGAGTTTTGAAGTCAAGGGCTTTTGAAGGCATACAATTTATTAAATAGGTTGTTGTAAGGATAATATCCCCCAAAAAAGTCATTGGAACATGTCTTGCAAACACAAGTGCTCAAGCTACTTCAAGGAGATGTCTATTCTTTTGTTCAACCACAAAATTTTGTTGAGGGGTATCCACACATTTAGATTTGTGGATAATGCCATTTTGAGTGAAAAACGTACTTAGACTTTCATTGAAGTACTCAGTTCCATTATTAGATCTAATCACTCGTACTTGGACACCAAATTGTGTTTGTATCATTTTGTAGAATTTTTGCAAGATGGGAATAGTTTCAGATTTCCCCTTTAATAGATACACCCAAGTAGTCCTGCTGCAATTGTTGATAAAACTAATAAACCACCTAGCTCCAGAAAGACAATTTACCTTTGAAGGTCCCCACACATCCATATGTATAATAGAGAAAGGAACTTCACTTCTATTATTACTTAAAGGACAGGGAAGCTGATGGTTTTTTGCCAATTCACACACTTCACACTTGAACT
Source organism: Vitis amurensis (assembly GCA_037355405.1). NCBI lineage: Eukaryota > Viridiplantae > Streptophyta > Magnoliopsida > Vitales > Vitaceae > Vitis > Vitis amurensis. The sequence goes on along the minus strand of CM074682.1, from coordinate 13,066,410 downwards.
TAGAGTTATCTAGGTTGATACAAAGTTTAGGATACAACCGTTGTTGGTAAGTGAAACTTGGACGTCCTAATCTCTCATATGCATCAGCCAATAACATTCAAGAAATCTTTCAGTGGTCCCCTTTATTTGATAAGCTCAAATTGTTCCTCCTTCCTTGGTGTCTAGGTAGTATAGGCCATTTCTCTCCTTAGTACAGCCAATCATCTTCCCTGAAGTGAGGTCCTGGGAAACACAATAATTTGGGAAAAAGGTTACTGAAGCAGGTTTTTGTAAGTTTGCTAATTGACAAAAGGTTACAAGACATTTTTGGGACATATAGTATAGAAGTGAGGGTAATCTTTGGTGAAAGAGACACATTTCCTTTACCACTAGCTGAAGTAAGAAGCAACCTACACCTTTTGTTAGCCAAAACAGGGTATATACAACAAGAAAAAATTGGATTCTTTGGTCATATGATCACTAGCTCCAGAATCAATGATCCAGAGTTAGAATTATATACAATACTGGTTGTAAGAGCTTTATGGAGTGTACTTGATTGTGCAAAAGCACAAGAAGTGGAAGTGGGAGTAACCTCTGATTTTCCCATGATCTTATACAAAAGATCAAGTTGTTCCTTCATAAAAGGTAGATTCTCATCAGCTGATACGGATCCATTAGCAACAAAGGTGAGGTCTGATACTATCTCAACTTGAAAACTCCTGTCGGGCTTGGATAATTTTACATTCTTGTTCCCTTGTTGTGGCCTTCCATGAAGTTTCCAACATGTCTCTCTTGTATGTTTGGGTCTTTTGCAATAGTCACGCCATCTTGTATCTTTTTCCCCTCCCTTGATTGTGTTTGAATTGTTCTCCACAACCACCATTTGAGCAGAATTATCATGAGATGGTGTTTTCATCATAACACTAATTCTGGATTCTTCACTATGCACAAGGGAACACCTTTCATTCAAGGAAGGAAGGGGAACTTTTCCAAGGATTCAACTTCTTACTTGATCTGAATTCAAGCTAGCAAGGAATTCAAAGATCCTTTGTCTTTCAAATAAATCAACAAGCTTTGCAACATCCTTTGGTGATTCCATTTCAATATGTTGATAAATGTCCACCTCATGCCATCATGCCTTCAATGTATTATAGTATGTTGTGACTGTCAAGTCTCTTTGTTTGGTTGCATGAATCTTGTTCATCAATTCAAACGCTTGAGTGGCATCTCCTAACTTTGAATAGGTATGTGTAACAGCATCCCAAATCTCCTTTGCCGTAGAGAGAAATAAGAAAGTCTTAGCCATTTCTGGTTGCATTGAATTCAACAACCAGAATATTATTAAAGAGTTTTCAGCTTCCCATGATTCAAAGTTAAGATCTGAAGTTTTGGGCTCTGTTATTGTCCCACGTAGATACCCCATCTTCCCTCGACTTAAATAGAAAGAGTTTGGTTGACTGAGACCATTCAAGAAAATTATGATCATTGAGTTTTTGGATGGTGATTTGGAGTGTAGGATTATTGAGTTGATTGGAGACTTTAGGGACTATGAAAGTCTGATTGGAGGTTTGTTTAGCCAGGCACTGATACCATATTGGTTGGGAAAAACAATTCTTACTTTTGATTAAAAAGTAATACACATATAAAATAGTGTCTAAGAGGTTAACGACCAATTTACAACTGTCCTAATCACTAATTTACAGTTATCCAAGTCAAAAGTTGACTGTTACAATTATCCTAATTTGTATATTGATTGACTAATTCTACTAGCTAATATTAACAACTAATATGTACTAGATATAGGTCCTTTAGAGCTGACCAGGCCCTAAGATCAAAGGATTCTATTGATTTCCACATATATTAAATAAGGATTTTAAAAGTACAAAAGAAGGATGGGAAATCCTCCCAAAAACAAAGAACTAAACAATTGGAACCTCCAAAATACTAAGTAAATCAAAACACTTGTGGTGTACCATAAACCATATGTAAAGTACACATAACAACCTTGCCTTGTTAGCCCACACCTTTAGGCCCACACCTTTGGATCTACACACTGACAACCAATCAAGTTGAACCACATTAATGGGAATGCTGTTAAAAGTTGTGGTGCAAGAGGCCCAAAAGGAAGTAAGGAAATAAATGGTATCCCAAAGAACCTCTAAAGTTCTCGCCTTATCCTTAAAAATCCTAGTGTTTCTTTCCAACCACACAACCCCGATCAAAGCTAGACAAGTAGTTTCTCACAGTACCAAGCTTTTCAATCCCTTATATGCAATGGTTATCATGTCACAAATACTACTAAGAAGAACCCAATCTAGCTTAGTCAATCTAAATAATCTATGCCACACAATGGACAATGTAAACAAAAGTGATCTACAGATTCTCCATACTCCATTCACAACATACAAACATCAAGACTGAGGCTTTGTAGGATCTTCTCAACTGTAACATTTTATTGGTGTTTATTTTCTTGTGCGTCACTAAACAAGCAAAGGACTTGACCTTAAGAAGGACTTGAGATTTCCAAACAAAATGAGTAGGGAGGAAAGAAACTAGGTCAAAATGATTGAACAATTACAAAGAAAAACTTTACTATAAATAAACTTGACGAAGACAAAGACCAAGCTCTTGCATTTGGAGTGGATGGAGATAAGAGCAAACAAGTAAGAGAGGACATTAGTCTTTTTAGATCTTCTATCTTAAAATCAAATAGGTTACGATGGAAGTTAAAGTTCCAAGAGAAAAGATAGGAAAGATCCAAGAATCGATGAGATAGGAAGCTTTTTAATTGTAACAATTCTGAATAAACCTGAAAATTGAGAACCCAAAGGTTGATCCCCCCGCCCATAAGTCTTCCCAAAAACGGATTCTCGCCTCATCTCCCACCACAAACCGAGTGTCCCTAGTGAAATCCCAAAGACCTATGCAATGGCCCTCCATGGGCAATGATGTGACCACTTGATTAGTGTTGGCATCCTAAACATTAGTATGCGTCCCATAAATGCTTAGAATAACCTGACGTTGTAGACCAAAATTTTCCTAGGAAAGCCTCCATAACCATTTTCCTAATAGAGCACGATTCCTTAGGGAGATCTTTGCAAACCCTAGACCCCCTTCTACCTTAGACTTACACACTAAATCCCAACTAATAAGATGGTCTCTCTTGCTCTCCCCAACCCTTTACCAAAGAAAATCCCTTTGTAATTTCTCAATTTTTCTGGCCACTGAAGAGGGGATCTTGAACAGAGAGAGGAAATAGCTAGGAATATGGGATAGACATCCAACCTTGAAAATTTTTGAACAAAACAAAGATTCCATACATCACCACCTAAGAATCCTTAGAATTGGCAATGGAGTACATATGAGGCAATTGTAACTATTGTTTCTCATTCAATACAAGTTGGAATGCAGTATCTATACTCGGATCAAATATTTATAAGGATGAGAGAAACTAAATGAAAATCTTGAAAATTATTCAAGAAGTTGTTTTTCAAGCTCTTTTCTGCATATTCCTTTTATTGTTCTTTTGGAGATCTGAGAAGAAATTTGCCAATTTTATTTAGATCTTGATCTCCAAATCCAACAATTTTTTTTGTAGTTAGCAATCAGTCAACATTCGGATACTTCAGCTTAAAGATGCAGGTGCCTGCATATACTTGCATAGGAATCAATATCTTGATCTTCTGCCTCAAAGGTCATACTCTGGGCTGCCTGCTGGGTTTCACCATGTGTGGGCCACACTTCATAAAGCCCTACGGGTACATTAATTTTTTCCTTGGGTCTCTATAAAACAGAATGAAAATCCCAGGATGAAGTTCCCCCATTAAAGGAAGATTTGGTGAACAATCTTAGTTTTTTAATGGTTTTTCCACTTCTCAGCTCAAGAATTTTACAATGAACCTGAAAATTTTTTAAGGTGCACCCAAGACAAACTGCTGTGAATTTGTGCACCTAAACATCTGCACCCATCAAAAAGTGACTATAGTTGTATTTTGTGCACCTAAACATCTGCACCCATCAAAAAGTGTCTATAGTTGTATTTATTGACCATAGTATCAATACTTAGCTTCTAAGATTGAAACCATATATATCATTGTCAATTAGCTTTGTTCTTTTGGCCATTCATCAGTCCTAGGGATTCTTATAAATAGCTCAAGCTCAAAGAAATGAGAACTTAAAAAGATGCTAACTTTTTACAAAAGGTTACAACAATGGGGAAAGCAACTAGCTTGCTCTAGGAAAAGTCACTCAGGTAACATGTAGTCATCCAAGTTTGAGTTGAGTATGACCAGATAAAACATCCAATAACAAGAGAGGGCCAGCTGAAATTGGCAAAGGCCTTACAAAATGACAAAAGGAACTGCTACGTCAAGCAGTTTTTGTGAAACTTACGGGAATTCTCAATTCAAATATCTATTTGAATTCATGGTGACAAGTACTTTGAGTAGAGAGGTGGATCTCAAAGCTAACTCAAGAAATTAACCAAACATCCAGCCTGCTTTTAAGCCCCATGCAATATAAACCCTGATATGGTTGTTGGTTCTTGACAAGAGTACAATGTGTCTAAAACAGTGACCTCTAAATGGAATAAACTAGAGTGAGTTTTGAAAGGGTGTCCAATACATGTACCAGTCAGTATAGATGACAAGGCCAAAAGTAAAGGATCCTTGTTACCCAGGTTGTCAACAAATAGGAGAAATGATTATTTCAGGCGCATGTCAATATAGAAGCCATGTACTCTTATCATTACATATTTGGTAAAGGTAAGAAATAATTCATGCATGGGCAAGTATGCCAAAGCATCATGGTGTGCAAGACACCTCTCATTTATTGGAGACTCATCTCATGAGTCAGGGTAGTTTCTCTTCTCAATCATTCCTAGAAAAAGAATTAGCTTAACCAGTTACATGAGCAACTGTTGTTCTTGGCGCTTTTTGTTAACCATCTGAAACGTTGTTATTTAGCTACAGAGCTTCTTGTTCTATCAAACTAATAAAGAAATAATTTACTGGCCCTGTATTCTCATATGGTGACCTGAACGCCTCATTGCATTCAAGTGGTCTAAGTGGCTTAAAAGATTGGATGGTCCCAACACTAATTCAATTCAGTTTTTAAGGAAACCTATTCCAATGGCTAAACAACCCATTCTCAATGGTTACTAGTTCAAATGCTTAGACTGCTTCTGCTTTTAAAATTTTGATTATTACATTAGCATTATATCTCACAATCTAGGCAACAGTGGCTTCATGTTCATTTCACTATTTAATTTCATGCCAAAGAGTTTATGAGAATTCCTGCAATTTCTTGTTGCAACTCCTGTAAAGACTCTGTTGCTTCCAAAACAATGCAACTAACATGTAAAAGTACAAATTTCTAACAATCGTACCTCACTTGTTCCAGGACTTGTATTAACGGCACAATCAATGCGAACTTTCTCTTCCTGAAAGGGTGTATCCAAAGTTGTATTTTCCTCTTCAGCATCTGACTCAGGTTCAGGTGTAAAAAAGGCAAGGTTATCCAATTCATCATACCACTGCTGGGCAACACCAACCTGTATGGACCCATGAGCTGAAATTTTAAGACACTAGAAACTCAATTGGTTCAAAAAAGTTCTAAAAAGAAAATCAAAAGGTGAATAAAAAGAAAAATTAACAAAACTAGAGAAATGCTCTGCACTGTTTGAACCTTCGCAGATGATGCCACCAAGTCCTCTGCTCCTGAGACTACAGCAGCAGCCCCTCTGGCCAGCCGCCAAATACAACCATCTTGTAAGGGTTCTACAAGTTCAGTGTCCTCAGGAATTTCTACCATCAACTGTATATTAATCTTGCCTGTCTCACACAAGGGGGGGAAATGAGGATCACTAAAACTGGTAAACATGGCTCAATTGCATCAAGTATTTTTTTTAGATTCTGGTTATTAACATGATAAGGACAGCTAACAGCATGACGACTTTTGTTTTGCTTTGTTTTTGTTTTTATTTATTTATTTATTTATTTTTTATTTCTGTTTTTGGAAAATACAAAATTGCCAGAAAGAAAATAAAGAATAGCAATAAATTTCATACCACTAATTTTACAACCTAAATGAATAATATTTCAGCACCTTCACACAGGTTTATTGCCCTTATTTGCTTAGCTTGTGAAGAGAATGACAGCATAACAGGACTCTAGTAAGTATTGCAATTTTTTTTTTTTTATGAACAGAAACAACCATCTTCATTTATCTTAAAAAGATAAATAGAAGAAGGATGAGCAATCCTTGAAGGATGTACAAAAAAGATTATAAAGTAACCAAGTGTCAAGCCCCACAAAAGCTAGTCCAGCCTTACAAATAAAAAAACCAAGATACAAAGAAGATAAATATAGCACACTCAAGTAGGAAGAAAGTCTCTAACAAAGGAGGCCAAATGCTTAGCTCCTCGTTTGGTTAACTAATCTACGGCTTGGTTGCCTGAACCCCAAGAGAGTGAGCAACCTAACTCACTAACAACACCTGATTTTGCACATCCAATTGTCAAACTTCCATGAACCTCTTTTACTGTTTCAACCTAGTTCAACCAAAACCAACGCTCAGCTCTTGGTCCAACTATTTGAGAAAGAAAAGATTTAGAGCAACCTTTTTATGAGAAGAAAAAGTACTAAGTCCCATGTTTGTAAGGCACACGCTGAACTTACATTCCTATGACTTCATCCCCCAAAAAGCCTGTGCACCAGAAGATCCTGAATTTGAGACTTTTTACACCAAAAATATTTTCTTAAACAAAGGTAGTGTTTTCTCCTTTATGTTAGCACACCCATGATTTGAAATAAATATTTTAAAATTCAGTGCTTGACTTCACATCCAAAGCAACCAAAGTTTCAGGAGGATGTAGGACTTCAAGAATAGCTACAAACTTTTGTATAAATCCATACCTTCCAAAGTTTAAATCCACATCTACAAAGTGGGTTTGAATAGCATGATAGCAAAAAGGGAATTTTCATCCATCAATCATTTTGTACCTCTTCAATAGTTAACCACCTTATTACACTGAATTGATTCAGGTTAATATGAGGAAACTAAGAAAACAAACTATTATAGTAAGCTAGCAAGCAAAATATTTGTGAAGATGTTTTCCTCCACATGTTTTGGAACTTTGTTCTGTGCCTTGCAGGATTTTACTTCTAATCAAATCTCTTTTTTTTTTAGGAAAATAAGAAGCACCAAAAGGGGGCAATAAGTGGGGAAACTTCAAATCAAAACGTAGATATGGAGAAAAACATAGAAAAGGGATCAAGTTTACCTTTACATCAAAGTTAAAAATTAGTATAAGTTACTGACATCGGAATTGAAACAGAAAAGTCTCCATTTTAGCAACCTCATGATATTTCAGGTAAAGAATACACAAAAATACAATGCCTTTTATCCATGGACATTAACATACCAGGTAAAAAACTGAAACTCTGAAAATGATCAGCATTTGCTCCACGAATAAGATTACCTCTGCAACACCAGCAAAAATTTTAGAAAGATTGTGTGGGTTTCAAACAAGATTTTAGTGTCTCACTTTTGAAAAGTAAACATACTTACACAGCACAAACTCTTTCCAGAGGGAAGGAAAACCAATAGGGTAGTCCAAGGATCCCAAAATTGGAAAACTCTAAGTTTGTAAAGTCTCCAGATTCTCCATTCAGTCTCAAAATCCTCTGAGCAACTTCACAAACATGTGTATAAGACATAATAAATAATGGATAAGAACTAAAAAAACTGATATCCATAAAGATGCACAAGTGATTTGTCCAGTAAAAGTTGGTACCTGTGTCACAAATAACTATGTCATCCTGAAAGGTTGCTAATGACGACATAAGGCCAGCATATGGAATCCCCTCTAAAGAAAAATTGGAATCAACTTGCTGCTGCAACCAATCATGTGGCATCTTATTCAAAACAGCTAATTTCTCCATGATCATCTCTCCACAAATCTCCAAAACCTTTGGAGTTCCTTTAGAATATTGGCAAGTTAATATTTGACATAATAAGTAAACAAATCATATTAATAGAAAGCAAAAGACCTAGAGAACCATTTCCTGACCTCTGACAACTTCTTTAATCTCCCCTGATGCTAAAGCCATAATCCATAGAGTTTCAAAGCTGCAAATGAAATGAATCAATTATAGGAAAACTATATATCATGTTAGAGCATGATATACATCTGGATTCAAATCCTAATAGCTTAAGCTTTTAGGAAACTTGATAACTCAACAATTTTTTCTTTTATATCAAAAAGGTTGATAACTCAGCATGGTACCAAAGCTTTACTTAATTGGAGGTCTTGAATACAAGCCCTCCACCATCCATTTACCTATCTATCTTTCTGCATGCAGGTATGAGGGCACGAGGCCACACGTGAGGGAGGATGTTAAAGCATGATATACATTGTGGGCCTAATAAGTTTTTAGGAAAGTTGGTAACTAACATATCAAATTGACAAAATCTAGGTAGACATCATATTTTCCAATCAGTAAGACATTTAAGATATTTCCTCAATATTTTAGTGGAACCATTTGGGTGGGTGGTGAAGCATAATTGGTATGCTCAAAACCTAATACAGCTTTGTTCTAGAGTTGTGTTCCATGCACTTTGAACCTCATATTAGCACTTAGATAGTCTTCGCAAAAATACCATCAGTTTAGCATTTAAATTTGACGTATCCATTTTAGAGATCTATATACCATTCTTTTTAATAGGTAAATGAGAGAATATATTAAAAAGCGCAAAAGGCGCAGTCAAATACACAACAAAGTATACAACCCATGCCTAAAGGCTAGCAAGAGAGAGAGAAACGGAAAAACCAACCATCCTAGACTACAAAAATCTGAAAACAACCGGACTCTCCCTATTGGGAAAGGCCATTACTGAAAGCACCACCCACACCAAAATAAACCCCTAAAGAGTGGCAGGAAACATAAGACACCCTAGAGGCCATCTGGATCTCAACACCTGCCATCAAGCTGCAAAACAAGAGAGCAACCTCAAAGAGAGGGAGCATAGACTCCGCTGCCCCTCCCCCTTCCTCTAGCCGAGAGTTGGGAGCATCCATAATTGACCGAGCGTTCTAGCTTTATGATCTCCCTCTCCAATTGAGTTGCCAAAGGCGATTTCTTCTTTTCCCCAACAATCTTAACTCCACAACCTCTTCTTGACTCCAATATCTTGAGAAGGGAATTGATTTCCTTCTTAAACCTCGTCACATGTAAACCCAAAAAGCAATTGAAGGCAACAAACTTATCAGAGAGGCTACCAAAGCTCAAATTCTTCTCCTCTGAAACCCTAAAATCTCCGAAGAATTGCTAACCTATAACTCCTCTGCCCTAGGAGCCTTCAGTGCGCTTCGTGTGAGATCCACTATCCTTTCATCTTGGAACAAAAACCTAAGCGGTTGGAGACTCAAAACCAAAGACCCCAAGCAAGGCCCCACCCTTGCGGAACAATCTACTTCGAGAAAGGGAAACCCAGACAGAGAAGGAGGAGAGGGGGAAGAGAACCTATCTTCAAAACCAACCACTTTAGCCTTAAGGATCTTGTCGACTCCTAACTCCCACTTCATCAGGCCCAAAGACTTTATCTAAATGAGAGGATTTGTCAGTGACTCCAAGGGCAAGCCAATAGTCCCAACAACAAAGGGGCTTAAAAGGCCTTCTTGGTTCAACTCAAGCCTGCTCCTATTGGGCTGCTTCTCCAACAACGGAAGACATGACCCAAACGGAGAAGGCCTAGATTGGCTCCCAACTAGTGCCTTAGGAACCGAATTTTATTTCATTTGAAAACCTATCCCCATCACATAAAGCCTTCCTTACCTAATTAATTCCTATTGAAATCCCTCAAATAGTTCAAGCACTTAGAAGCGAGAATTGGAGGAAAGCCATGGAAGAGGAGATGTTAGCTCTTGAGAAAAACCAAACTTGGGAAATAGTTGAATTACCCAAGGGAAAAAAAACCGGTTGGATGTAAATGGGTGTTCACTATTAAATATAGAGTTGACGGGATGTTGCAAAGATATAAGGCTAGGTTGGTGGCCAAGGGGTATATGCAAACTTATAGGGTGGACTACCAAGAAACATTTGCTCCGATAGCAAAGATGAATACCATTCGTATATTGTTATCGTTGGTAGCTAACTTTGGTTGGTCTTTGTAGCAACTTGATGATAAGAATGCATTCTTGCATGGTGATTTATAAGAAGTGTATATGGAAACACCACTGGGTTACAATGGAGACTTCAAAAGAAACAATGTGTGCAAACTAAGAAAGGTGACTTATGGCCTTAAACAATCTCCTCAAATGTGGTTTGGAAGATTTACAAAAGCTATGAATGACATGGAATTTTGACAAAGCCAAGGAGATCCGACACTCTTCATCAAATGCTCACATATGGGTAAACTTACCATTGTCATAGTTTATGTTGATGACATAATTGTGACAGGAGATGACTTTGAGGAAATAGAAAGACTTACGAAGAAACTAGCCAAAGAATTTGAGATAAAAGACTTGGGAAGACTCAAGTATTTTTTAGGCATTGAAGTGGCTTAATCAAGGAAGGGTATTTTTATCTCTCAACAGAAGTGCATTTTGGATCTTCTTAAGGAGACCAACATGCTTGGTTGTAAGCTTATTGATACCCCTATTAAACAAAATTATAAGCTAGGGGAAGCTCAAGAAGATGCAGCAGTAGAATGTGGAATGTATCAATGTCTAGTTGGGAAGTTAATCTACTTATCACACACAAGGTCGGAAATAGCCTATGTCGTCAACGTTGTAAGCCAATTCATGCATTCTCCCAAAAGGAAGTTCATCTAGAGGCGATATACAAGATTCTACATTACTTAAAGTTTACTCCAAGGAAAGGGAATTTTATTTAAGAAAAATGAAGAGCTAAGCCTAGAGGCATACACCGATGCGGATTGGGCAAAATCAGTTGCAAATTGATGTTCTACCTTTGGTTACTATACATATTTAGGTGGCAACCTAGTAACATGGAGAAGTAAGAAGCAATTTGTGGTGGCTCGATCAAGTGCAGAAGTAAAGTTCAAAGCTATTACACATGGGATTGTCCTTGATGATCTAGGAATCAAGTAGGAAGGGATAATAAAGTTATACTGTGACAACAAATCAATAATCAATATTGCTTACAATCCAATACATCATGACCTAATGAAGCATGTAAAAGTAGATCAACACTTCATCAAGGAAAAACTTGATATTGGTTTGATTTGCATGCCTTATGTTTCAACAAAAGGGCAGCTTGTAGATGTATTGACCAAAGGATTGGCTAGTCAAGAGTTTCAAATGATTACATGCAAGTTAGGAATGGACAACATCTATTCTCCAACTTGAGGGGGAGAGTTGGAAAATTCTAAATAATTTTGTATTTATTTCTTTCATTTTCTTTCTTTAGTAAAATATGATTTACGGGAGATGTTATAGGATAATAGGTGGTAGGTGAATAAAATCCCTGATTTATGGGAGAGATTCTAGGTGAATCTAATCCCCAATTGTGTATAAATAGGATTTACATATTGTATTCTAAAACAATTCAAGAAGAGAGCATAATTTATTTCATGTTATAGTCTAAATCTTTTGCACAACTTCCTTATATGGTGAAGGAGTTCGATCATATTTTGATAAGGTTTTTGTAATTATGGGGAGGACTCCTCATCCTTTTCATGTTTTCTTTAACATTAATATATACATCTCTTGTTTCTAATCAAATAATTAAATAAAGTTTTGTCTTGCAGTGTTTTTGACCATTCACCATAAATCAGCAACAAAAATAAATTTCAATTCCAAAACTGTAGACGGAAACAAAAGGAAAATAATAAAGTTACTCCAAGAACATACATCATAGATCATTGAATGTCAACCAAACCAATATTTGATATCTACATTATATACCCTGCCATAACTACCATACTAATTTAAAAATGAAGAAGATGAGGAAACTAAACCAAACCTCTTAAAGATTTTGCTTACTTTTCAAAAGTAACATAGTTAAATTAGCTTTTGTTTTTTTAATTCTTCCAAAAAATTTGTTAATATTTATAATAAACTATTCCATTTTTTTTTCTTTTGATAGGTAAAAGTAATTGTATTAAAAAGAAATGTATACATGATGCATACAAGGAAACAAAAAACAAAAAAGTGCAAACACACAAAAACAACCGCACCTTACGGAGCTCCTAACCAATCTACAAAATCAAGCATCAACAAGGAGTCCTCCCCAATATACAATCTTACCCAATCCCAAAATAGATACAAAAAAGAACTTTTTAAAGAATGATATGAACATTCACTGTTTTCAAAGGCTCTCATATTTCTTTCCCTCCAAATAGACCAAAAAAGGCATAATGGAGCAACCTTCCAAGCCTTTTTCCTTTTTCTACCAATAGGAAAGCCTCCCCAACTTAAGAGTAAACCTCTCACCGAGGAGTGCATCACCCATTGAACACCGAATAAAGCAAAAATAAGCTGCCACAATATACGAGCTTTCAGGCAATGAAGAAGAATATGAACACTCGTTTCCTCTTTCCTCTTTGCACATGTAGCATCTATTAGGCATCTTCCACCCCCTCTTTTTGAGCTGATCTAGAGTCAATATCTTAACCCAAGTTGCCTCCCAAGCAAAGAAGCTAACTCTAACAGGGACCCAAGAGTTCCAGACTACACTATGAGGGAAATGATCCACTCCTGTACTAGCCAAGGAGGAGTAGAAGGACCTAACAAAAAAAATACCACTCTTTGTGTCAACCCACTCCACTGAATCCTCAATATCCATAGAAATAGAATGATCATACAACCTCTCAAAGAAGATGTCTACCTCCTCCAACTCCCAATCATTCAATTGTCTAACAAACCTAGGATTCCAGCTATCACCATCCCAATCATCAGCCACCTGAACATCCTTAGAGGAAGCTATAGAAAAAAGGTTCGAGAAAACATCCTTCAACGACACATCCCCACATCATCTATCCTTCCAGAACTTTACCCTGTTTCAAGAACCAACCTTGAAATGCATTCTAACCTTGAGATCCTCCCAACCATTTCTGATTGCCTTCCAAACCCCCACTCCATACCTCTCTCTCACCCCATTCGTGCACCAACCCTCATCTTCTTGCCCATACTTGCCAACAATTACCTGTTTCCAAAGAGGGTTTCTTTCAATTGCAAATCTCCAAGACCACTTCCCCAAAAGGGCCTTATTAAAGGTTCCAAGACTTCTAAATCCCAACCATGCTTTTACTTTTTCCAAACAAACAACTGACCAGCTCAATAGATGGGGTTTGTTAACCAGAGCTCCCCTACCCCAAAGGAAATCCCTTTGAATATTTTCCAATCTAGCTGCTACCCTCTTAGGAACGACAAAAGGGGACATATAATAAATCGGTAAGTTAGATAAGGTGCTCTTAATCGAGGTCTGTCTTCCGCCTTTTGAGAGGTACTGTCCCTTCCACCAAGCTAGCTTTTTCTGAAACCTCTCCTCCACCCCTTCCCAAACCTTAGAAAACTTATAGGGAGCTCCAAGAGGGAGACCAAGATAGGTGGTTGGGATGGCTCCCACCTTGCATCTTAAAACCTTTGCAAGCTCCTCCAAATTTGGGACATTTCCTATTGCAATCAACTCACTTTTCCCCAGATTAATCTTCAACCCTGAACAAGCCTCAAACCACATAAAAACCCAACTTAGATACTCAAGGTTTTCCTTACTAGCATCACACAAGATTAGTTATTAGACCCACCACACCAAGTAAACATACCACCAAAAAGAGGGAGATCTTTAAGGCACATTTCCTCAATAAACTGAGAAAAACGCCTCATAGAAGCCGATAATCTTTGACAATTCCTCCTTTCCTTCGGGAATCTTACTACATGGAAATCCCCTCCCACACACCAGGGATTGTGCCAAAGACCTCTAATAGCACCTAATTCATTCCAAAAGTCATCCCTCTCCTTAGCCAAAACAGGGTTGTATACCCCTATGAACATCCAAATAAAATTGTCCTCGCAATTTTTGAAACAACAAGAGACTGAAAAGGCACGTAATTCCATATCCAAAAGTTCCGGTACTCGATTGTCCCAAAAAACCAAAATACCCCCTGATTGACTCCTAGCATCCACTGCCCCTCACTCTATGCACCTCCCCACACCCAAACTCACTAGGCAAGTTGACATTTGTTGGACCTTCGTTTCTTGAAGATAGACAAGGTCAGCTAAGTGGGAACAAATCAAAGATTTAATGATTCTACGCTTATCCTCCTCATTAATCCCTCGCACGTTCCAAGATAAAATTCTTAGCTTCATGGACACACTTCAACTAATACCTCGGAAGAGCTCCATCCTGTTCTCCCACTTGAAAATTTTGTCTTATAAGAAACTGAACATTCTAGTTTCCTTAGCTCCCTCTCAAGTTTGGACCCATCGGAGCTAGCCTTTTTCACCACCTGCCCCAATGACTTCCTATTTGCCTGGAATTCCAAATTCCTAAAAAGATCCAGAATTTCCTCTTCGTAGCCATCCACTGAAAACCCCAAAAATTTGCTAAAAGCCAGTAGTTTCTCGAAACTATCATGAGAATAGGTGAGGTCCCTCCCCAACTCCATTGAGCTACTGTTCTTAACAAAGGCTAACTGCAAATCCTCTTCCCACCCCCAGAAATCAGACTTTAAGTCGTCACTATTTGAAAGAAGATTCAGTTTACACCCCTCCTTCGTGATCATGGCAAGGGGGCCATCTCTGACTTCCCTTTCAACAAAGGGCATCTCATCGTCCTTCATCACCAAAACCTCCTAACAAATCATCCCCAAATCACGTCTGGCTTCATCGACCAAACCCCTTAGGGCATGAGATGAAGGAGTAGAAGAAAGAGGCCCCCAACCCAAAGTAGAAGAGAAAAGGTTCCTCGTACCTTGGAATGAAGTCGCTTCCTCCACCGGAGCTTCATCGACGAGAGTGAGGGCACCAACCAAGAACATTGAGCTTCTGCTCAGCCATTCTCCCTCCTTAGGGCAGAGATCGATCCCACAGGGAGGAGCCCAACTTGCCAAGGCTTTAAAAGGGACCCTAAAGCCCTTTTGGGCTAGTGGAGAAGTGAGATGGGTCAACTTACCATCCCTAGCTCAAAACTCATCAACGGGGCCAGGAATTCTTTCTGAGGGCTTGGCCTCCTCTAAACCATGACCCACCACTTTAAAAGGGCCCACAAACCCCTTTTCCAGTCCATGGGGAAAGGAGACTGCAATAGGAGGCAAGTTTCCCTCCTTCCACGCAACCCCGACAGAAGGCTGCTGCTCCAAACGCAGCCTTTCCGCATAAAAGGCTGACGAAGCCACTCCTCCTGCAGAGCTTGGCATTTAGCAATCGACAGCTCACCTTTTGGAAGCAACCCCTCAAACCCCACATGAGCAGACACGCGTGAACCCTCTAACTTCTTCTTCCTTGCTTCTAACTTCTCCTTGCAAGAAATTACCATAGCAACCCAAGGCCGGAGCTCCCACCACAAGTGCGCAGTAAAACAAAAGTCTCCTACCACCACCTGCAACTTCCCCGGAGCCTCTCTCCCATTCATCTGGACTAACACTCATGCCCACTGCAAATTTTCCCCCCTCATCTCATCAACCCCCAAATAACCTCCACAAGCATCACCCACTTGTTTGAAAAACTCCCTATGCCAAAGACAGAGCGGAAGGCCCATTATCCTCACCCAAGCGGACTTAGCTTTAACTCCTTTGAAACAACCTGTTGTTGGGGCCCATCTATCCAAAAACAAGAACTTCTGCTTATAAATCCTCTCTCCTTCCTGCAGCACCCTCTCTGCCTCCTTTGAACTTTCAAACTCAAACAAAATCAAAGCACCTCCCAACAAGGAAAGAGAGAGGTTCCCCTTTATCCTCCAATGGTACCTAGCCCACTCCTTCAAAGAAGATAGCAACAGGTCATCATTTGAAAAATCTCCCCACTGTCCCACCAAGCAACGGTTGAGAATATGCATCTTGTTGAAAGCATCAACACCCCCAAACTGCAGCCATATTGACTCACTCACACTTCTCCAGTCCTTTGACACATTATCAACCTTCAAAGGCAAATCCTTCTGCAGAGCCATGCTGCGGTTTAGGATCATCTCCTACCTTGAGTGGGAACTTCACTCCACAGGCTCTCAACTTGAGCTAAAATATTCCACCCCCCTGGCAGCCCCTTCCCTTCAGAGAAGATTAAAATGAAGCGATTTGCTTCCACTGAGACTACGGAACAAAAGAGGTACCTGCCCGCCTCATTGCGACGTAACTGAAGCTTGTAACTTCTCCCTCCCTCCAACCAAGAGTTGTTGAAAACCTTCAAACCCTCCTTTTGACAGCAAGCCTCCACCCCTTCCAGCAGCACGGAAAGACCCCTCTAACCAAATCTGATCCAAGAAGAGAAGCTTCTACCCCTCACAGTGATGACCCCAGAGAGCTTCCCTTTAGGAGACTCCAGCGAAATCTCAAAGGACTTAGAATCAACCCCAAACCAGACACTACCTCCACTCTTCATCCTTTTTCCCACACTCCTTAATAACCTATTCTATACAGCCTAATGTGAATTAAATTGGTACTGATAGAGGAAATATGGTGCACTGCTTACCCAAAGGAAGTAGATCTTATGTCTGGTTACATATCAAATTTGATAGCAATTAAGCAAGGACAAACTTCTAATCTTCTATTTATGTTGTCTGAAGATTTATTATGATAGCCAAAACAATTCATGGAACAATGACTCAGAAATTTGAGCAGATGTCAGCCCTAAAATATCTCCTATTTAATGCCAGCCCAGGCAATTCTTTATTGCAATGTTAGAGTGTAGGCAGTACTACTCTTAACATTAAAATTAAAGTTTCGATAGGCAGACTAGCAGTAGACCTATTAAACACCAATTGAAAAATAGAAATCATGCTAGAAGATTTCTTGGAGCATGTTCTAAGATTCCTTTAGTTCCAAATAGTGCAAGGTTTTGGAGCATGACTAAATTACCATGACCATGGAATCAAGCACTAAAGGCATAAAGAGCACCCATTGATAATTAGGAAGATGAAACATGGTCCTTCCACCACTATTTGCATGACATGAATGCCTTGATGACCATTTCCATAATTGCAGATTGCAAACAATGCATTCTCATATCACATTCAAATACAAGAAACCCAAATAATACCTTATAAAATCCTATAACCATGAAAGGGAGCTCTTGATTTCACTTCATTTATCTTTCTTTGTCAATCGGACACAGGAATACCTACAATGTTTCTTATTAGGTCTAAAGATCACCAAACTCTCTTCAATCCACCTGCTCTTCACTTGCATTACAACCTCACTCTAGTGAAAATAAAGAGGCCATGGATATAGACAGCATTCTAGAATTATAATTTTTTGATAGGAAGCGACAAAGAGATATATTGAAAGAAAAAAGAAGTACAAGAGAAGGATGAGAAATCCTCCCACCAAAGAAAACTAAACTACAAGAATACAAAAACAAGAATGTACACAGAAAAACAAGCTAGCACTCTAAATTAGACCAATCTGTGGGAATTACATACCACTAACCAGTCAAGTTGTAACACATTAAGGGGAGTCCCCTTAAAAACCTTGGAACAGAAAGCCCAAAGAGAAGCAAGGAAAAAAATAAAATCCCAAAGATACTCTGAATTCCTTGCTTTATCCTAAAAAATCCTCGCGTTTCTTTCCCGCCATACAACCCAAATTAAAGCGATGCTCGCAGCTTGCCACAAAACTATCCCCCTCTTAGATGAACCAAAACCATTAAATTTGATGGACATCATGTCAAAGATGCTCATCGGGGGGACCCAATCCATCTTGGCTAACTGAAATAATCAGTGCCACAACCCCATCGTCAAAGAGCAATGTAGGAAAAGATGATCTGCTGATTCCCCATGCTTCATGCACAAAATACAAATATTAGGACTAAGAGTTTTGTAGGGTCTTCTCAATTGTAGCATGTCATTAGTATTTACCTTCTTGTGTGCCACTAACCAGACAAAGGACTTCACTTTGAAAGGGACTTGAGAATTCCAAACGAACTTAGAAGGAAAAACCGGAGGAGAACCAGAAAATTGGGATAAGGCTAGAAAGAAAGATTTGACTGAAAAAAGTCCTGAAAAAGATAAAGGTCAGGATCTGGCATCTAAAACCAAAGGTGATAGATGCAAACCATCAAGTGACCGCATGAGGCCTTCTAAATATTCCATCTCAAAATCTAAAAGGTTGTGGCGAAAATTAAAGTTCCAAGAGAAAGGACGAGTAGAACCGAGAATTGAAGAAATAGGAATATTTTTATCCAAGACTACTCTAAATAGTCTTGGATATTGGGATCCCAAAGATTGGTCTCCCCACCACAAATCTTCCCAAAATTAAATTCTTTCCCCATTTCCTACCACAAACCGAGTAAACATGGAAAACTCCTGAAAGACTTGTGCAATAGCCTTCCAAGAACAATGATGTGACCATCTGACTAAAGTGTTAGCATCCCAACCATTAGAGTGTGAACCATAAATGCTTAAGATGACCTGATGCCATAGAGTTGAACCCTCTCTAGGGTACTTCCACAACTATTTCCCTAAGAGAGTGAGATCCCTTAGAGAAATCTTCCAAATCCCAATCCCCCTTTTGCCTTCGGATTACACACTACATCCCAACTAACTAGATGATTTCTTTTACCTTCCCCAATCCCTGACCATAAAAAATCCCTTTGCAACCTCTCAATTTTTGCAGCCACTGAAGTAGGTATCTTAAACAAAGAGAGGAAGTAACAAGGCATGTGGGTGTGGCAAGATTGGATAAGAGTTGTCCTTCCTCCAAAAGATAAATAAGTCTTTTGTCACCCATCTAATTTTCTTGAGATTCTCTCAATCACTGGATCCCAAAAGCCACAGGCCTTGGGATTCCATCCCAAAGGAAGACCCAGTAGAGTATAGGCCAACCGAAAGCCTTGCAATCAAGCAACTCAACCAACCTAAAAAGATGATTCTGATCAAGATTGATGCCATAAATATTACTCTTGTCTAGGTTGACCTTGAGCCCAAAAATATGCCCAAACACTAACAAAAAACTCTTGAGAGTTTGCAATTCTTCCTTCCTAGGGTTAGAAAAGAAAATGGTATCATCTGTGAGTTGCAAATGAGACACCCTAGTTCTGTTTCTACCCACCCTGAAACCCTCCAACAAATTTCTTTCCTCTACTCTCAATAGCATCCTGCTCAGTACATTTGCGACTAAAGTAAACAAAAAAGGGGACAAAGGGTCACCTTGTCTTAAGCCTCTAGAAGCCTTAACCCACCCTTTAGCGTTTCCATTCACCAAGACTGCATAAGATACCGAGGACAAACAACCGCTCATCCATTTCCTCCAACTAGGACTGAACCCCTTCTTCTCCAACACGTGATCCAAAAAATCCCAACTCACATGATCGTAAGCCTTTTCAAAGTCAATTTTGAAGACGACTCCTTCCTCCCCCGATCATCTTTTCTCATCCACTATCTCATTGGCTATGAGAACCGCATCCAATATTTGTCTCCCTTGAACAAAAACGCCTTGAGTAGAATGGATGGTTTCATGTAGTACCCCTCTTAGACGCCCTGAAAGCACTTTGGTTATTATCTTGTAGAGGCTAGTGATCAAGCTAATGGATCTAAAGTCTAAGATTCTCTTTGTCAGAATTATAATTAGATTTGGAAAATTCATTTTTCATGAGACAAGCAATCATGTAGCAGAGATATTAAGAAATGCTTGGCAAAAGTTGCATCCAAGAAAAAATTGTAAAACATTGTAAGTATAATTTCAACAAAGAAAATTTAAATTGAGTCAAAACAGATAGAAACAAGCAACAAGAAGTTAGTGCTTAAGCAATAATGACAAAAAATTCTAATTTTACCTGCGATTGATAATAAAAAGATCACCATCCACCAATTTTATCAGATGCCAGGGGAACATCAGTAATCCTGAATCAAATTCTGCTGGCTTTGTATCAGCATCTTTTTCCATTCCCAGCTTATTCACAATCCAGCTCCATAATCCATTTTTCTTTTTGTTAGTGTTGCATGGTGGATAGAGTGTCTCTAAAACCCTTGTTCCCATATCAGCTCTCCTGATGGCATGGTTCTTCAGAGATAGCAACCAGAACAATTAAAAAACAATGGTGGAAGAACTAAAACAAATAGAACTGAACCGACAAGATAATAGATCTTACCACTATATTAAACAATTCATATTATGTGCACATGTAAGAATGGAGGTGTAATACCTTGACCTAGAGTTTTAATTTAATTTTATATCTTGAGTTGCTAAGCTCTCTAATAATAAATTTGAGCTTCGTTTCATTGCACTGGAATATCATAGGATGCAGTGACCTAGTAAATTTTTGTCAAAAGGTGGCATTTCAGAAATTTTCCTGCCTCATGTTAAAAGAAATTAGGGAAATGTTAAATACACCTGCCAAAAGTGTCTCCACAGCCACCTCATTCTCTATTTTTTGCTTTTAAATTAAATTATATGTTATAAAATAAAAATGCCCTCCTCTATTGTGATAGAATGACCATCTGTATGTACAAAATCATGAAAGAAGGAGTGCATGGGGAAAGGGATGTTTGTTATTGAGCCTTCAAACCTTGAAATCTTCCCTAGAACTTTAGCATCATGTTTGAAGCATCTGTCTTGGCTTTCCTGGACAACATGTCATATCATGTGTCCATGGAAGAAACAAGGCTGAAGGAGAGGCCTCTTGATGGAAGTTTCTGGTTTGGTGTGGAATTGAAGTCCTTTGAGATCTTTTTGGAGTCTTTAAATGGTAAGATGGTGGAGAGGATTGTAGAGAGGGGTCGGGGGTTTTCCTCCTGGATCAGATTTGGGGAGAGGGATCTTTCTTTACTTCTTGAGGGGATGGAAGACTACTATGAAGGGAAGTTCAGGGAGCCTCTCAAAAGGGTGTCAAACGGAGGGTAAAGGGGCTACAAGCTTGAGTTGTGTAGCAACAAAGCTGGAAGGTTTCTGTTGTGCTCAGCTATGTGCATAGAGGAAAAAAAGTTTTCCTTGGTTTTTCTAGAAGGAAAGGCTCCCTAAGGGGGTTGGAAGATCCTTGCTTCAAGTCTTAGGAGCATTGGGGTAGTCCTTGTGTCTAGGCCTTTAGAGAAGTCAAAGGAGCCAATCAGGTGTCAGGAGGAAAAGAGAGGTGGCAATCTGTTTAAGGTTGCTTCCTTTGCAGAGGTGTTGAACAGAGATATGAGGGAGTTGGGTGATGAAGTGTGGATTGAGAGTGAGCCAAGGGAGGTCTAAGTAATTTGGGGCTTCTCAAGAAGTGTCTAGTGGGGAGGTGGGATGGTTTTTCAAACTGATTGCCAGTTTTGGACATGCTGAATTTGTGGGCTCGTGAATCTTGGGGTCTGAATTAAATCTGCTTTTGTTCATAGGCAATCTCATTTCATTTGAGTTTGAAAATGTTTCCAAGGCCAAAAGAGTTTTGTTTTTGGGATCTAGCTTATTTAAGGGAAGACGATTGCAGTTGGACTGTGGGAGCCGAATGTTGGTTGCCTTAGAGAAGGCACCTGCATTGGCGATGTGTGGGTAAGGCTGTTGGGTCTTCTGGTGAATCTATGGGGAAAAGAGTTCTTTAAAAGGGTGGGCGATGCTTGAGGAGGTTTTGTAAGGATGGATTTGGAGACAAAGGAGATGCATCACTTGAAATGGGCTAGATTACTCATTAAATCTAGAGGGAGAAAGGTGCCTAATCGGTTAATGGTTGTGGTCAGAGGTGTTGTCTTTGTCGTCCATTTATGGTGGGAATTTTCACCATGGCTGTTGACAACAGTTTCTAAGAGGAGTTGCAAAAGACCAAAGGTCAGGGATGATTTGGAGGGATGTTCACACCCAGCTTGAAGAGTAGAGGGGAAGGAAGGGAGATGTGGAGCAGAAGTCTTACAGGTAGAGGCGACTGTGCATAGTCTCTTTGTGCAAGACAAGGAGGAGCGTGTGCAGTCAAAGTTGGTCATCAACTTGGATGAGGAGAGTTTTGGGCTCTTTGTGGGTCGCTAGGTTGTAAGGCCCTTTTTGATTTGGATGCAAAGGAGGCCCCTTTCTTCTTGGGCCGACCCAAAGCCCCCTCTTTAAGTTTGTCTAAAGGAAGCCGGGATGGGCTTCCTAAGTCTAGGCCGTTAGAGATACCTATAAAAAAAAAAGTATAGGCCATTAGAGATCCAACCAATTTCTTTTGGATCCTTGGGTATAAATTCCCAAGAAGATTGTCTAAGGAGCCCTAATGTTGGTGATGTTGCTTCCTTGGTGGAATTCTTTGTCAATCCCCTCCTATAGGTGGCAGTTCAAGGTCCCATGGCGTGGGTTACGGGGGTGAATGAAGCCCTTTTGGTTGAAGTGGCTGGCTTCGAAAGTAGGTTCTCCCACCCCCCTCCTCCGAGTAGGCCTCTCGCTCTCGATGTTAGATCAGCAAGTAAGGCAAGGGTGGCGCCTCCCTTGGGGACTTTGTCTTCTGGCTCTTAGTTGCTTTGAATGTTGCTCCAAGATGGAAGGTTGTTGGACCTTACAAGGAGTGAAGAGAAGGGTCCTATGGGTAAGGAGTTAGTGGGTAAGGCTAAGGAGTTGGAGATCAAACAAAGCCTTAGAGGCTTAATGCTTGTTAGAGGGGGAGGAGCTTAGTTCTACAAGTCTTCCCAGTAAGTATGCCCATTTCTGCAATTTTTTAGGGTTTTCAGTGGTGGGGTTTGAAAAGGAAATTACTTCCCTTCTAAGGAAAATGGAGGCAAGGAAAGGACGGGGGGTTAAGTTCTCAAAGGGAAGTAGGAAATTTTCGTCTACTTGTCTTGAAAAGGAAATACGAAAGCTTGAATGTTTAGTGAATTACAATTGTTCTCCTCTCTCAGTCAAGGGAAATGGGGGGAGCAATGTGGTTTTAGTTTTGTATCGACAGGTTGTCTTTTATGGGGTTAGTCAGCAATGAGGCTGAGGGGCTGGAGATTCCTTTTTCGGAAGAAAAAGTGTTTGCAGCTATCTCAGATCTAGGCAAGGACAAAGCCCCCGGGCCGGATGGATTTACCATGGCTTTTTGGCTTTTTTGTTGGGATGTGGTGAAGGTTGAGATTATGGGTTTTTTTTAGAGAATTTCATGAGAGAGGCAGATTCGTAAAGTCTTTGAATGCTACTTTCTTGGTTTTAGTCCCAAAGAAGGGAGGTGTAGATTTGAAAGATTTTAGGCCGATTAGCCTTGTGGGAAGCCTATACAAGTTGTTGGCCAAGGTGTTGGCAAATAGAATTAAGAAGGTTATGGGGAAAGTGATTTCGAGAGTCCCAAAATGCCTTTGTGGAGGGTAGACAAATTTTAGATGCAGTTTTGATTGCAAATGAGCCTATGGATTCAAGGTTGAAAAGCAATCAAAGGGGTGTGTTGTGTAAGTTGGATATAGAGAAGGCTTATGATCGTGTCAGCTAGAAGTTCTTGTTGGCAGTGCTTAAAAAAATGGGCTTTGGGGAAAGATGGATAAAGTGGATAGAGTGGTGCATCTCTATTGTGAAATTTTCTGTTCTAATAAATGGCTTTCCTTCTGGTTTTTTCCAAAGTTCAAGGGGATTGAGACAAGGAGACCCCCTCTCCCCTTATCCATTTGTGATAACCATGGAGGTTTTTATTTGTTTATTGAGAAGGTCTATTAGTGGGGGATTTTTATCTGGGTGGAGGGTGAGAGGTCGGAGTGGTGAGGGGATTCTAATCTCGCACTTGTTATTTGCGGATGATACTTTGGTGTTTTGTGAGGAGTCTCATGACCAGTTGACGTATCTAAGCTGGTTTCTCATGTGGTTTGAGGCTTGCTTAGGGTTGAGAGTTAATTTGGATAAAAACGAGTTAATCCCGGTGTGGGGGGAGGGTGCATGATATAGAGGATTTGGCCTTAGAGTTGGGTTGTAAAGTGGGTGGTCTCCCTTCTTGTTATTTGGGTCTGCCTTTGGGGGCCCCCTTCAAATCAAAGGTAGTTTGGGATGGTGTTGAAGAGAGGTTTTGAAAAAGGCTTGCCATGTGGAAGAGACAGTATATTTCAAAAGGAGGAAGACTCACTCTAATCCGAAGCATTCTCTCTAGCATGCCTATTTACTTCATGTCTCTCTTTTATTTTCCCAGAAAAGTAAGGTTGAGATTGGAAAAGATTCAAAGGGATTTTCTGTGGGATGGGGAGCCCTTGTGCAGAGGCCACACCTTGTTAGGTGGAACCTGGTTTGCTTGGAAAAAAGGAAAGGTGGTTTGGGTGTGAGAAATTTAGCTTGAATGAATAAAGCTCTCTTCAGTAAGTGGAATTGGCACTTTGCCATTGAAAGAGAGGCTTTTTGGAAGCAAGTCATCAGTCACAAATATGGTGAAGAGGAGGAGGGATGGTGCACTCGGGCCGTAAGTGGGAGGTATGGTGTCGGGCTTTGGAAAGCAATTAGAAAGGAGTGGTTGTGTTTGAATAGTAGATTAGCCTACCAAGTGGGTTGTGGAAGGAGAGTAAGATTCTGGAAGGACAAGTGGTGTGGAGATGAGCCTCTTTGTGAGTCATTCCCTTTTTCCATCTCCTTGGCTAAAGATGTTTAGGTATCGAATGTTTGGAGCCCAAATGGTGTTGGGGATGGTTGGACCCCTCTTTTCTCAAGGGCGTTTAATGATTGGGAGATTGAGATGGTGGAGCGTTTTATGCTTAAGATCCAAGCCTTTAGGGTGCAAAGGGAGGACGAAGATAAAGTGGTGTGGATGGCATCTAAGAGTGGAGCTTTCTCAGTCAAGTTGCTTTATTTTATTTTGGAGCCCAGAGGTTCTCCTTTGTTCCCTTGTGGTAGTATTTGAAGGGCAAATGTGCCTCCTAAGGTAGTATTCTTTGCTTAGGAGGCTTCTTAGGGTAAAATCTTAACTTTGGAGCAACTCCAGAGGAGGGGGTACTCTTTGGCAAATAGGTGTTTTCTATGTCTTTTTGAAGTAAAAATGGTGGATCACCTTTTACTTCATTGTGTAAAGACGAAGGCCTTGTGGAATCTTCTTTTCTCATATTTGGTGTGGCTTGGGTTCTCTCAAGTTTAGTGAAGGAAACTCTCCTTGGGTGGCATGGAGCATTTGTGGGGAAAACCCGTAAAAAGGCTTAACAAATGACCCCCTTATGTATTTTTTGGTCAGTCGGGAAGGAAACGAATTTGTTAGATTTTGGGAATGAGGAGCTTTCACTTCAAAGACTGAAATATACTTTTGTATGTAATCTTTGGTCTTGGGTTAGGGTGTTTATAGTTTTGAGTCGTTCTTCTCTTGTTAGTTTTTTTGATTGGATAGGCTCTAAGTAAGGGAAGGTGAAGTGTTTTGTTTCTTTCCTCCTCCCTTGGTTTTGAGTCTTTGGGCTGCTTTTGTATACTCCCTATATACTTAGAGGGCATTGTTTTGGTGCTTCCTCTTTCCATTTAATATAATTACCTTTATCTATAAAAAAAAAAAAAAAAATGTGGTTTTAGTTCTCTCCCTATGAGGCCACTGTTTCCACTCACAGCTTGGTTGATGGTTTTTGGTTTTAGAAGGGCTACCAGGCAACTTCTTGTCCATCCTAGGATTAAGATACTTTTATAGGGTGTTGGGGTGGGATGTTGTTTAGGTGGTTTGTTTTAGCTCTACTCTTTTCTCTCTTACAATTTTATAGGCCTTTTTTATTCTCAAAGGATGAAAATAGCAAAATGCCATGCACATCCCTTTCTCATGCTAATTAATTAATTGAATTTCAAGTTTGATAGATGCTACTTGGGGAAAACCTAGGGCAAAGGGTATTGGGTTTTGCTTAAGGATCAAAGGCAAGTTTATTAGTGTTTTCTCTAAGTCAGATGGTACCAGCTTAGCTATTGAGGTCAAGATTTTAGCCTTACTAGAAAGCTTGAAAGTGATGTCTCACGAGGTGTTAGCAACTTTTGGAGGAAGGTAAGAGAAGATAGTGGTGGAGACAACCCATCTTTCTAAAAGCTTGGACCACATCTTTGATAGGAAGTTTAGGTTGTCTAACCACGAAGCCAATAGGTTGGCTAAGAGGGAAGTTGCTATCTCTAACTAATATGTAGAAAATTTTATAATAACAACAAAACCCAGCCCCTTAAGTGTTGGTGGGCTTTGAGGTATGGTTCTTGTTTTTGGAAGCCTTGCTTTTGCTTCCTTCCTTTTCCTCCTTTTTGTGATTTTTTTTAAGGTATCTCATCCTATTTTTATTAGAAACAAATAATTCATTTGGGCCACATTTGGTTGGCCAAATAGGATAGGATATATATATATATATAAGATATCATATTCCACTGGATAGTATATATATATTTTAGGATATCATTTCCAGTGAGACAGAATATCCTAGGATATTATATTCAATGGAAAAAAACATCTTAAGATATTATATCTAATGAAATATTTTGTCATACTTATGTTTGGTTTATAAAAAGAATAAAAAAATGGAATGGAAAACAAATTGCATTTTAGTGTTTTATATTTGTTTAAAATAAAAATTA
Source organism: Vitis amurensis (assembly GCA_037355405.1). Classification (NCBI taxonomy): domain Eukaryota; kingdom Viridiplantae; phylum Streptophyta; class Magnoliopsida; order Vitales; family Vitaceae; genus Vitis; species Vitis amurensis. The sequence continues at coordinate 13,039,863 of CM074682.1, read as the reverse complement.
CATTGCATCCCAATATTTGCTATTAACAAAGTATGCAATCTCTCTTATATTTAGTATTATTAGGAAATTGTTCTACAATTTATAGTTTGGTAAATAATTTTTTATTCCTTTGTTAATAATATTCATGATTAAAATATTTAAAAGGTATAAATAAAACAAATATTAGATAATGTTGTTAAATAGAAAAAAACTATTTGTATGTATTAAATAGTTTATATATTAGTATTGTTTTACGATATATCTTATACATATTCTTAAAATTTGTTTTTCCAATTACAAAATTTATTTATTTTAATCAAAATTTGTTGTTTTGCAAAATGAGTAATATAAAACATTGAAAAAAGAAATAAAGAAAAATGATGAGAAGAATAAATTTATGATCCGTGGGATATGTATATCATATATTTCAATTTAGAATTATCGTATCTCATATAGAGGAGAGATAAAAAAGAGGTTGGATGATATGCTTACTAAAAACATAGTTAGATGGCCTCATCGTTGTCCTTGGAAGGCCATTGCACTAGTCTACCAAGAGTTTTCCAAGTTTACTTGGTTTGTGGTAGGTAATGGGGATAGAATTCGGTTCTGGGATGACTTGTGGTGGGGGGAACAACCTTTGGGAGTCCAATATCCAAGATTACTTAGCGTAGTCACGGATAAAAATGCTCCTATTTCATCAATTCTTGGATATACCCGCCCCTTCTCTTGGAATTTCAATTTTCGCCGAAATCTTTCTGATTCTGAGATAGAAGATTTAGAGGGCCTTATGCGGTCTTTTGATTGTCTACACATATCACCTTCGGTTCCAGATAAGAGATCCTGGTCCTTATCTCCTTCAGGGTCTTTTCACAGTCAAATCTTTCTTTCTGGCTTTATCCCAATATTCTGAGTCGCCTCCAGTTTTCCCTACCAAGTTTGTCTGGAATGCTCAAGTCCCTTTCAAAGTCAAGTCCTTTGTCTGGTTGGTGGCTCACAAGAAGGTTAATACTAATGACTTGCTACAATTGAGAAGACCCTACAAAGCACTTAGCCCTGACATATGTAAGTTGTGCATGAAGCATGGAGAAACAGTAGATCACCTTTTCCTTCATTGCTCTTTGACGATGGGGTTGTGGCACATATTATTTCAATCAACAAAGATGGATTGGGTTTCCCCAATGAGCATCTCTGACATGTTATCTAGTAATTTTAATGGTTTTGGATCTTCCAAGAGAGGGATTGTTTTATGGCAAAACGCGTGCATCGCGTTAATGTGGGTGGTGTGGCGGGAAAGAAATGCAAGGATTTTTGAGGACAAAGCAAGGAATTCTAAGTATCTTTGGGATTCTATTTGTTTTCTTACTTCTTTTTGGGCTTTTTGTTCTAAGGTTTTTAAGGGGATTCCTCTTAACATATTACAACTTGATTGATTAGCGGCGTGTAACTAGAGTGTCTACTTTTCTCTTTTTGTACTTTCTTATATTTGATTACTTGTAGTCTTGTTTCTCTTTGTTGGGAGGATTCCTCATCCTTCTAATTGTACCTTCTTTTTATCAATATATTCCTTTGTCGTTTCCTATAAAAAAAAAACAATATGTATAAAAAGAACATGAAAACAAAAGAAAACAAAAAGTCTCTTTATGCCTAAGAAACATCCGGATAATGAAATCTACAAAATAAAGGCTTCACTCTGCTATTGATCTACCAGACCATTCAAATAAAGAATTCATAAAAACATTTTTCAGGTGCAATTCCCATCAAAGATTCTCTTTTTTTTTTTTTATAGGTAAGAAAATATAAATTAAAGCGCTTGCAAAAAGGCGGAAAAAACTACACATGGAGTATACAAATTTGGCCCAAAAGCAAGCCAAAGAAGGAAAAGAGGAGAAATGCCCACCACCCTAACAACAAGCTGCCCTAACCAACAGAAAAAACAGAAACAACAGAAAAACCCTACAACCGGAAGCACCCATTAAAGATTCTTTCATTGTATTCCTTCCAAATACAATAAAACAATGGACTTTTATATCTAAGATAAGGTTCTTCGAAATCCCATCTTCAGAGGGAAACTACAAGCACACCCAAACATCAATTAGTGGACAAAAGAAGCATTTGCTGCCATTCAGACTGATCACCAATTAGTGATTCATGAATAGTCTTCAATCAGTTGAAGTTTGCTTCCAAAAAGCAAACAAGAATCTTAGCCAACCTATCAAAATCATAATTAACAAAGCAAGCTGCGATTCAGAATTATTTTCGGAATGATCACCAATTAGTGATTCATGAATAGTCTTTAATCATTTGTAGTTTACTGCTGCAAAGAAAACAAGAATCTTAGGCAACCTATTCAAATCATAATTAACAAAGCAAGTGCATAGGAATTCAAAATGGGAAGCAGAGTGGCTTCTGCTTCCAAAGAAAACACTTCCATAGAAACTATACAAAACCATAACCGTATTACAGAATAAGCTGAGGAATGAGTATGCTTACTAAAAAGAAAACTATTTCTTTTTACCCATGAATCTATGCAGTAATTAAAAAACCAGCCAGTTTAGCAGAAAAAGAAAATGACAAGGAACCAGCTCAAGATATAGCATATGGTTCATAACTCATAGTTCAAAAAATTCAGAATGCATACCTCTGAATCAACAAAATATAGACAATCTTCATCAGCATGATAAAATGAAGCCGCAGGGCGTGCTAACTTGGCAGATTCAAATTCTCCATCCTCAAAACCTGGGGCTGAACCGATCTGACATATGAATAGTGTTAAAGTCAGAATCAAATACCTTCTTCATTTTATCTTTCGATAGATGGACCCAAATGAGAGGGGAGAGAGGGGATTGCTGGAGGAAGGGAAAGGTACAACAAAATCCCTCCCTCTTCCTCCCTCCATATATCTATCCACCATTTATCTCTTTATATGTACATATAATGAAGGATGGCATAAAAAATGATGATGTATCAAATTTTCTTCTTTCTCCCCTATGTTACATTAAAATCCCAAGGTGTTCTAGTATATTCTTTTACACATGGACAATGAGTCAAACTACATTAAAACAGATGATAGATAAAAATAGGCACTAAGGGTGGGAGTGATAGATTAGTGTGGCACCAAAAGAAGATGAATCACATAATCTCCTAGCTTTATCTAATCAATCAACTTTAGTTTTCTTCCCTCCTGCTAATTTTGTAGGAAAATCAAAAATCCCTATCAAAGGTCAAGGCATTTGCTTGGTCAATGGCCAACAAAAAGGTTAATACCAATAATTTACTTTAGGTGAGAAGACATTTCAAAGCCCTCAGTCTAGATTGTTGTACTCTTATGAGCAATGGAGAATCGATAGATCATCTTTTTTTACATTGTTCGATGACTTTGGAGATATGAATTATTCAGACTAGCCAGTTTGGGTTGGATTCCTCTTAGAAATATTAGTGACACGTTCACTATTTCTTTTAGGGGTTTTAGGAGTAATGTTAAGGGCCAAGTTCTATGGCAAATTGCTTGTCTTACATTGATTTAAATAGTATAGCAAGAATGAAATGCAAGGATCTTTGAGGACAATTAGAGGACTTCCTAAATGTTAAGGGACTTAGTCTATTTCTACTCATCTTTTGGGCCTATACTAAAACAACTTTCAAGGGCATTCCTCTCAAAATCATTCAACTTGATTGGATTTCGACAAGCACATCCAAAAAGGTTAAATTAGCAAAGTTGAGATGTCTTGATGTAGTCTGGTTTGTTTTTCTTTTCTTTTGTTTTGATCAATTTTTATAATTAGGGTAAGAAGCAACCTTCCTACCACTTACTTGGTTCTTCCTTTGGATGCCCTCTATGAGTCAACAAGAGTTTTGAGATCTGGTGGAAGACAAATTTAATAGAAGACTTGCTATGTGGAAAAGGAATATCTTTCAAAAGGTAGAGGCTTACTTTGATCAAAAGCATATAGTCTAACATGCCCATCTATTTTGTATCATTATTTGTCGTCCCAAGGTAAGCTTAAGACTTGAGAAGATTCAAAGAGAGTTCCTTTGTAGTAGAGGAGTGCTTGAGAAAAAGTCTTATTTGGTAAAATGGTTGATCATTTGCATGGGAAGGCAAAAAGGATGCATGGGAGCAGACACCTTTCTTTCCCTTAACAAGATGTTGCTTAGCAAGCGGAATTTGAGATATGCTTTAGAAAGTGAGCCTCTATGGAATTAGATTATTGCTAGGAAGTTTGGAAAAGAAAAGAAGGGTTAGTGTTCTCACAAAGTGAAGCATTTGGGGTAGGGTTATGGAAGCAATCCAAAATGAACACGATATTTTTAAAAGTAGAACCTCTTTTTTTGTGTGTGATGGTAGGAATGTGAAGTTCTAGAAGACCGGGTGGTGTAAGGATTCTCCTTTAAGCATTTCCCTCTCTCATTTTATGGCATGGCTTCAACAAAGGATGCTTGAAAGGTGAATATATAGGACTAGTTAGGTAAAGGAGGCTATAGGAATCCATGTTTCTCTATACAATGGAATGATTTGGAGCTGGATAGTGTAGAGGCATTTCTCTCAAGATTGCAAGAAAAGTCGGTGAAAAGTGACGGGGAAGATAACATTGAAAGCATGGTCCCAACTCGTCACGATTTAGAAAGGATTTTTGGATGGAGCTTCAAGATCTTTCAGGCTTAACTTTCCCGAAATGGTGTGTTGGTGGGGACTTCAATGTCATTAGAAGAACTTCTAAAAAGATAGGAGGGCCTAGTGTAACCCCAACCATGAGGGATTTTGATGACTTTATAAGGGATTGTGAGTTGATTGATCCACCTTTGAGGAATGCCTCCTTCACTTGGTCAAATTTGAAAGAAAAGGGTTTAGTTTAAGATGGAGGTATTGGATGAGGGGTTGTTTATCTTTGGCAACTTTTGCAATCTTAGTGAATGGTAATGCTAAGGCATGGGTTAAGGCTTTCAGAGGTCTAAGACAAGGAGATCCCCTTTCCCCCTTTCTCATCATCATTGTGGTTGACGTTTTAAGTAGGTTGGTTGTGAGAGCAGAGGAGAAAGGTCTTATTGAGGGTTTCAGGGTGGGTAGAGATAGGACCAGGGTGTCGCATTTACAATTTGCGGATGACACCCTTCTCTTTGCTAGAGCTTATCTCGTTGAAACTAATTCTATTAGTTTTTGGGCGTTTGTCAAGGCTAAAGATGAACCTAAATAAGAGCACTCTATCTGGAATCAACATTACCCTTGACCAAACAGTCAAGTTGGCTTCTTTGCTTGATTGCACAGTTTTTGAGTGACCTTTATCATATTTGGGTCTCCCTTTAGGGGGAAATCCAAATTCAAGTTCCTTTTGGGACCCCGTGATAGATAAGAGTCTCTAGGAGGTTGGATGGGTGGAAAAAAGTTTTTTTATCCTTTGGTGGTAGAATCACCCTCATTCAATCTTCTTTGTCGCATATCTTGAGTTACTTTCTATCTCTTTTCAAGATTTCGGTTTCTATAGCTTTGAGGATTGAGAAACTTCAAAGAGATTTTCTTTGGTCAAGATGTGGGGAAGGTAAAAACAATCATCTATTGAGTTGGGACTTAGTCTGTAAGCCAAAGGAAGTTGGTGGTTTAGGGTTGGGGAAAATTTCTTTGAGGAATCAAGCTTTATTAGGGAAGTGGATTTGGAGGTACCCTAAGGAAAGTACTACCCTCTGGCATAAGGTCATTTTGAGTATCTATGGGACGCATCCTAATGGATGGGACGCCAACAATAAAGTCAAGTGATCACATCATTGCCCCTGGAAGGCCATTACACAATTGCTTCAAGTTTTCTCTACACACACTCGTTTTGTGGTGGGTGATGGGTCTAGAATCCGTTTTTGGGAAGATTTGTTGTAGGGGGATCAACCTTTGTGTGTACAATTCCCAAGTTTTTTTAGAGTCACCAAATTGTCTTATTTCAGCTATCCTTGGTAATAACACTTTGTTGTCTCGGGATCTTACCTTTCGTCATAAACTAATAGATACAAAGATTGAGGATCTTGAAAGATTAACGTCCTTACTGTCCAATGTCCATCTGTCTCCTTATACTTCAAATACGAGATCTTGGGTACCGTCCTCGTTAGGAGTTTTCCTAGTTAAGTCGTTTTTTTTCAGTCTTATCCTATTCTCCATATTCAGTCCCCTTCTACCCAGCTAATTTTATGTGGAATTCAAAAGTTTCTTCTAAGGTCAAAGCCTTTGCATGGTTAGTGGCACTTAAGAAAGTAAATACTAACGACTTGCTACAGTTGAGAAGACCTTTCAAAACCCTTAGTCCTGATTGGTGCATTCTATGTTAGAGTAGTATTGAGACAATTGATCATCTTTTCTTGCATTGTCCGATTGCTTTGGGATTGTGGCAAAGGATTTTTTTCACAAGTTGGGATGGAGTGGGTTTCGCCAAGCACTCTGTGATATGATGGTGATTTCCTTCAAGTGTTTTGGGAATTCATTTAGAGGAAGAGCTCTTTGGAGGATAACTTGTCTCTCTTTGTTGTGGATTGTGTGGAAAGAGAGGAATGCTAGGATTTTCGAGAACATTTGGAGGATGTCGGATTCATTATGGGATTCACTTCATTTTTTTGTTGCCTTTTGGGCTTACTGTACAGACATTTTTAAACCCTACCCTCTGAGTGTAATTCAGCTTAGTTGGCTATCGATTTGTACACTTAAGGGTTGGGTTATAGGGGCTGTTGTTGGTTTACTTGTATAGGCCTTTTTGTTCTTTTTGTATAGCCTTCTTTGTTTTGCGGAGGTTTGCTTAGTTACTTTTGATTGGATTTGTTTTATGAGGAGGACCTCTCATCCTTCTTTTGTTTTTCTATTAATACATTTGTTTGTTTTCGATAAAAAAAAAAAAAAAAAAAAGGACGAGGAAGATAGGTTTGTATAGATTTGAGGAGTGGAAACTTCTTAATTAGATCCTTATACTCCTTTTCACTATTGTGGAAAATCAGCCTCTTTTCCTATGGGAGTAATTTAGAATCCTACAGTTTTGATGAAAGAGAGGTTTTTTGCTTGGAAAGCCACATGGAGGAATATTTTGACATTGCACTAGTTACAAAGTAAAGGATGAACCATGGTGAATTGATGCCGTCTTTACAAAGGTAAAGAAGAATTATTCAATCAAATTCTCCTCCATTATGCTAAAGCAAGAGTTTTATGGCAACTAGTTTTCTCTTTGTTTGGAATCGCATTAGTGTTGGCTTTATTGGTTGGAGAGACCCCATTAGGTCAGCATGAATCTTTTATATGGAAAAGGCATTAGAAGGTTTGGAGATTGTCCTTTGTGCAAATTTTGGACCGTCTAAAAGGAGAGAAATCAAAGATCATAGGAAAACAAGAAGTAAACAGATCAAATCCATATTTCTTTGCACTCTTTTGATGTGGATAAGGATGTTCATAGATGGGATGCAAATGTTTGTAGTTGATTTTGTAGATTGATTGGGTACTTGTGGGGAGAGAGTTGTTTTTGTTTTCTCTCACTGGCTTTCCCTTTTGGTGTCTTTTGTATACAAATTTTGTAATTCAATACACTTCTTTGCTAGGGTTTCTTTAATAATATTTTCCTTGCATGTGAAAAAAATACAATCCTTTACTGAACAAGTAGTCAGGCCTTAGTAATGCCTTTTTTTCTTTTGTTTAACAACATCCTATAGAAGCACCATCTTGCACAAAACTAGGTTTTTTCCCTCTTTTTATTTACAAAAAGGATACAGTAGAAGCACCAGGCCCTAGAAAACAGGATGCATACATGGGAAACACCAATGTGAGTAAAAGGAAAATAAAACAGGAAAAGGGGGAGAGGGAACACTATGAATCTAGAGGAAACATAAAATCAAACAAGGGATTGTTAATGGGCTGTCATTGATTGAGTTCCAAACATTCTAGCACAAAACTAGCACTACCTACCTATGAACCAACCATCATCAAATGAAGAGCCACAGTAAGATAATAATTATTATTTTTTTTTTAAAAAAAGGCTCAATTAAAGCCAAGGCAGCTCAATACATCCTTAAAATATATTAGAATTAAGCTGAAAGTGTAATATTATGTGCTTCAGGTAGCACCTACTTTAAGATCACATATTCCTTCTACTGCTGATTTAAAAAAAACAACATGCCGTAGTAAGGTACAAAGAAAAACATGATGTTGACATGTCAATTTTGTATTAGACAACCAAACTGTTAAGAGAGAGAGAGAGAAGAAAACCTTGATTCTCATTCATGTAGTGTCTACTTACAATTCAGAAAATATATATATACAAGGCTAGGAGTCCTAACTACCATACATGTGACCTATATTAAAAAAAGGAAAGATTGTACACTATAAATTCATTATATTCAACACTCCCCCTCAAGCTGGAGCATATACGTCATATGCACCAAGCTTGTTACAAATGTATTTAATCCTAGGTCCTCTGAGAGATTTAGCGAAGATGTCTACTAGTTGATCATTTGAATTAACAAAACTTGTAGCAACACATCCTGATGCGATCTTCTCTCTAATGAAGTGACAGTCAACTTCAATATGTTTGGTCCTTTCATGAAAGACTGGATTGGATGCAATATGTAATGCGGCCTGGTTATCACAGATGAGTTTCATCTGTTCATCCTTTCCAAATCTCAACTCTCGAAGAAGATGTCTCAACCATATGAGTTCACATGTTGCCAAAGCCATAGCTCGATACTCAGCTTCAGCACTAGATCTGGCCACTACATCTTGTTTCTTACTCTTCCAAGATATTAGATTACCTCCAATAAAAACACAGTACCCTGAAGTGGAACGTCTATCTGTGGGTGAGCCAGCCCAATCTGCATCTGTGTAACCAACAACCTGAGTATGACCTCTGTTCTCGTACAACACACCTTGGCCTGGTGTACTTTTGATATATCGAAGAATGCGGATTACGGCATCCCAATGGCTATCACATGGTGACTGTAGGAATTGACTAACAACACTCACAGGAAAAGAAATGTCTGGACGAGTAATGGTGAGATAGTTCAATTTACCTACGAGCCGTCGATATCTCTCAGGGTCTCCTAAAGGCTCCCCCTGTCCTGGTACAAGTTTGACATTTGGATCCATAGGTGTGTCTATCGGTTTACAGTCTAACATACCAGTTTCTTCCAGGATGTTTAAAGCATACTTCCTTTGGGAAAGGACCACACCGGAACTGGATTGAGCTATCTCAATTCCCAAGAAATACTTGAGTTTCCCCAAGTCTTTAGTCTGAAAGTGGGTAAAAAGATGTTGCTTTAGTTTCTTGAATACCATCCTGTTCACTGCCTGTAATGACGATGTCGTCCACCTAAACAACCAGATAAATACACTGCCCCAAGGAGTTATGATGATAGAAAACTGAATGGTTTGCTGTACTGCGAAGCATGCCAAACTCTTGAACAACAGAACTAAAACGGCCAAACCATGCTCGAGGAGATTGTTTCAAGCCATATAGAGAACGGCGTAACCTGCACACTAAATCAGACTCCCCCTGAGCAACAAAACTAGGAGGTTGCTCCATATAAACTTCTTGGCAAGATCACCATGAAGGAAGACACTTTTAATATCCAATGCTAAAGAGGCCAAGAACACATAGCACCATGGAGAGAAGCAAGCGGACGAAGCAATCTTGGCAACGGGGAGAATGTGTCACCATAATCGGAACCATAAACCCGAGTATAGCCTTTAGCAACTAAGCGGGCCTTAAGGCGATCAACCCGACCATCAGGACCAACCTTAACTGCATAGACCCAACGACAACCAACTGGAAATTTACCAGAGGGTAAAACAACAAGATCCCAAGTGCCATTAGAGTGCAGAGCAGCCATTTCATCCACCATTGTTTGTCGCCAGCCTGGATGGGAAAGAGCTTCATGGGTGCTCTTTGGAAGAGAAACAGAGGATATAGCTGAAACAAAAGCAGAATAGGGTGAAGATAATCGATGATAACTCAAAAAATTGTAAATAGGATGAGGATTACGAGTAGAGCGAGTACCTTTCCGAATAGCAATGGGTAAATCATCAGGAGAAGGCAGAGCCGGGGCAGGAGAAGCCGAAAGGATAGGAAGTGAGTCAGCAGGTGCCTCAACAAAAGGGAGAGGAGCAGCGACACGAGGGCGACGATGATAAACCTGAAGTGGTCGAGGAGGCACAACATCAGATAGGGAGACAATGGGAAGGGGCAAGACTTCAGAAACAGGAAGAGACTCAGAAGTGGTGGAAAAGAATGGTGAGTCCTCAAAGAAAGTGACATCAGCGGAGATAAAGTATCGATGAGTCTCAAGGGAATAACAACGATAACCCTTCTGAAGTCTGGAATATTCCAAGAAAAGGCACTTCATGGCTTTGGCGGAAAGCTTGTCTTGTCCAGGAGTGAGAATATGAACAAAGCAAGTACAACCAAAGACACGAGGAGGAAGGAAATAAAGTGGTTGGTCAAGGAAGAGAAGGAAATGAGGAATCTGATCATGTAAAACAGAGGATGACATACGATTAATCAAATAACAAGCGGTAAGAACAACGTCCCCCCAAAAACGAAAAGGAACATTACTATGGAGGAGGATAGTACGAGTTGTCTCAACAAGATGTCGATTCTTGCGTTTAGCTACCTCATTTTGTTGAGGAGTATGAGCACAAGAAGATTGATGAAGAATCCCATGATGAGACATAAATGAAGTAAATGGGGCTGAAAAATATTCCCTGGCATTATCACTGCGTAACACACGAATAGAAATATTGAACCGGGTCTGGATTTTAGCATAAAATTTCTGGAAAATAGAGAATAACTCAACTCGATTTTTCATTAAAAATAACCAAGTACATCGAGAATCGTCATCAATGAAAGTGACAAAATACCAAATCCTAAAGTAGGCTCCGACAAGGACCCCAAACATCGTGTGGACAAGCTCAAAAGGAGACTTTGTCCGATTATTCAAACGCTTTGGGAACGAGACACAGTATGTTTCCCAAGGACATGACTCACAGAAGCTGACGACAAAGTGAAAAACGAGGGACCATCTTTCGGAACTTGGAGAGATTAGGGTGGCCCAAACGACCGTGAATGAGGAGAGGAGCATCGTGGAAATGCAAACGCAAGAGATGAACTGAGGTGAGGTGATAGAGGCCTTGAGACTCACGTCCTATGCCAATCGTCTTCCCGTACTCCGGTCCCGCAAGGTCACAAATTTATGAAAAGGTAATAGAGCAATTAAGAGTACGAGTGATTTTCTTTGAGGGAAATAAGATTAAAAGGACATTCGGGAGTATAAAGGACAAGTGAGAGGTAGAGAAGGCAGAGGAAGGGCCAAACCAATACCTTTAGCTACAGTTTGAGAACCATTAGCTAAGGTAATAGTAGGTAAAGCAGAGGTAGTAGTAATAGAGGAGAAAAGATCCTTATTACCAGATATGTGATCAGAAGCTCCAGAATCTAGAATCCAGGGTCCAAGAGAAGATGTGTAGGTAAGGCAGGTAGAAGCATTACCAAGCTGGGCAACAGAGGCAACAGAAGCCTGAGATGCCTGAGATGCGGAGGAGCTTGGAGGCTGAGGCAACTGAGAATCAGAGGACTGGGCCACATGGGCAGTGCGAGGAGGCCGTCCATGTAATTGATAGCAACGATCGCGAGTGTGGCCAAGTTTATTGCAATAGGTGCAATGAGGACGTTGGCCTCTACCTCGGTTACCACTGCATCCTCCTCGAGAGGTAGTGTGAGAAACTAACACAGAAGAACCTGAAATGCTATCAGATGGCAAAGTCTGAGTGGACGAGATACGAAGAAGGCGAGCAAACACATCATCCAAGGACAGAACTGATGAACTACCAAGAATTTGATCGCGGACAGGCTTAAGATCCGGACGGAGGCCAATAAGAGTAAGGACCATGAAGAACTTATCAAGTTGTGTTTGTTGAGCCCCAACATCGGGAGTAAGAGGCATCACAGCAAGAATTCCTCCTTAAGAGAGGCAATCGGCCAATATAAGTAGATAGATCCAAGTCCTGTTGGGTGATATGGACAATAGCGAGCCACCTTATAAAGACGCTGGATATCATTCTGTATAATCCTTTGGCCCGAGTCCAAAATTTAAAACAAGTTTTGTAGGCCCAAAGATGAAGAAGGATCTTGGGATCAACGTTGCCATAATACACTACATAACCGGGCATCTATCTTTCTCCACCGTACGCGCTCAACCTCGGGATATCGCCTCTGTGTAACTAAGTGATCCTCATATCCTTGTCCCATAAACCAAAGTTCAACAGAGGCACCAAGAAAGATAATTTTCATTGCCAACCAATTTCTCCAAGTAATCATAGGAGATCCAGATATGAAGAGGAAAAATGGAAGTTTTAGTAGCCATATCCACTTATCTCGGAGAATGAAGTATATTTGGATCAAGAGAGCCCTAATACGCTTGATGCGGTTGAAGAAGGAAAACCGAAGAATTGCTCGTGTGAGAGACCAAATAGAAAAGAAAAACAACCATGGCACCACCGGAAAGGTAGAAGAACACTTCCCAAGGCACGTGCAGGGATTCGGGTTGAGAAAAAATAGCCGAAGGATGTCGGAAAAATTGTTCGGAGGGCCGGCGGAGGCAAAAGAACCCCAAAAGAGGCACGTGCAGGGCTCGGATGGCAGAAACAGGTATGAAGGGTGGCTAGTCGGCGTCGGGCGAGGGAGGAGGAGCGCGTCGCCGGAAAGTGGCTCACGCACCCTCACGCGCCGGTGCGTGAGATGCCGCCGGCAAAGCGCGTGGCGGCGCGTGGGTTTTTCGCTCCGTGCTTTGGGAAAATTGAGATCTCCTCCGCGCTCCTTTGTGTCGGAAAAGACGTCGCCGAAAAGTCGCGGTGAATGTTTTCGCGACGATTCGACCGACCGAAAGCTTTGGGTTGGGAAGGTAAGAATGAAAACGGTCACGAAGGTTTCAATTGATGACACGACGGAAAGAATTAGGTTTTCTCCTTGGCTCGATACCATGTTAAGAGAGAGAAAGAAAACCTTGATTCTCATTCATGTAGTGTCTACTTACAATTGAGAAAATATATATATACAAGGCTAGGAGTCCTAACTACCATACATGTGACCTATATTAAAAAAAGGAAAGATTGTACACTATAAATTCATTATATTCAACACAAACAATACTAGCAAGCAACGAAATTAAAATTGAATCATTGTTTCAGTTGAACTCGAATGATATAACGTCATACATACACAGTCTAGTATCTTTCCATTGCTGGAAAATATAATAATCCGATGGTGATTGCTGTCTGACAGGAACAAACGATTTCCACTTTCATCTACAGAGATGCAGCCTGTGATAGAGGATAGCATATTAAAACAGAACAACATTATTAATTTACCACACTTCGTGACTACTATGACTCAACAGATATAATTTTGTTATTTAAATAATCCTGAGAGCAAAGATCAAAAGCATCCTTTGACTGCCTATAATGAGATAAAATGAGCACAATTGGCATTTCCCATTGATAATAATCATGAGCCTTTTTAATAGGACAGACAAAGAATGTTATCAATAAGAGAAAGTAGGATGGATACAGATAGGAGGGTGAGAGATCTTTTCACAAAGAAAAAGAAACAAACACAACAAAGCTCCAAATATATATAATATGCACACACTCTCAAGGAATAGGCAAAGAATAACCAAAGAGGAGGGATCCACCAATCCAGCTCCCTTCTTTATCAAAGAATCATCTTCCTGGTTAGTCTGTTTGAGGACTCTACCAAAAGGACACTACCATGAGACTAAATGTGGAAAACCCTCCTCAATGCACTGAACCTAGTTTTCATACATTAGATCCTCCATCTAAATGAACATTAACCAGAGTGACACAAAACCAACACGGCTCACTTGAAAAATTTTTAACCTCAAATGCCATCTATTTATTCATGTCAAACAGATTGAAATGTGGACATCTTCATGATTCAAGTTTAACTATTTATTATCTGAACCTAAAAAAAAAACAGATTCTAATTGCACTACAAAATTTCTAAATGCGTCATTGTTAATACTTCACAATACAAGCACATCCACTTGAACTTGAGTCAACAACACAAGATGACTCATTCAATAGATTATGAAAATGCTTAACTCATCCCTGATTTAGACAAAAGCTTTGCTATTTTGACCCTACATTTAAGTGAACCTTTGAATTTTCAATAACTCCAGAAAATTTACGTGAAACAAAACTTGAGGCTTGGCACTTTGGAATACAAGAGAATATCAAAATAACAAGGCTACTATCTTTTAAAAAATAAAAATGAAAATAAACAAAACAAAGCAAAGCCCACAGACACACACTCTTGCAAATTATCTATATTTTTTTTTATTGTACCATTGAGAAGGAAAAATGAACCGAACAGAATGTACCCTCACATATGGAAAACACAAACATAATTGCCCAATGCTGATGTAAGCTTTATTAACATCCCTACCTTGTGGCCCAGGAGACTGCCTGATGCGCATAGCATAGACAATACACTTCATATAATATGCACCATATTATTGACAATAAGTATCTCCCCTATTAAAAAGCAACTTTTCAATCAAAGTAGACAGTTCAACACCTTTTTTTCATAGCCAAACTAAAATAACATGAATTAATAAAGACACCTAACAAAAAGGGGCCACAACTCAGGTACACAAAGAATGCAAGTTGCAACAAGGTCCACAAAAAAAAATCACAGTAAGACAAACCTACCCTTCTCTAACGCATCTCCAAACTATCAATAAAGCTATATATTAATAAACTCTCAAATACAATTCTACCAAGAAATCAAAAACTTTAAAAATATATCTTCTGCCATCAACATCATATGATCCAAGCTTTCAAACGTTTTTTTTATCTCTTTTTGCAGATATTCCACAGCAAGCAGAAAAGGGTGATCTTCCAAACTGACTTTCCTATGGACCCAGAAAACTACCATGCCACCCTAAAAGGAATTCTTTGACCTACTGAGAAAGAAGTAAAGCTACCCAAAACAGACAGAACATCACAGACCATAGTTCAAAGGACCACTCACAATGTATTAGACTACAGTCAGCCAATTCTTCTTGTTGTATACAGAAACAACACCTATTTACCACGGCCCAACCTCTTCTCATAAGATGATCAATGACAAGACATTTCCTCTACATTGCATCCCAGACAAAGAAGCTCACCTCTCATGGTACCTTAGAATTTGAAATCTTTCTGGTTGGGAAAGACAAGGCAATTTTTGGACATAAAAACTTGTATGACCTCATGGTGAAAATGCCCTTTCTAGATACCTTCCATGCCAGCTTATCAACAAAATCACCACACGTGATTATCAAAGACAAAGGCTGAAAAAAAATATCCTCCACCATCTCCTTCTCCCCCACCATCTGAACCTGGGGTTCTAGCAGCTCCTTGCCCCCATCTCTTCAACCCAATCTCAATGAATCCAACACATCAGGGTGTCAGCTTGAATGTTGTGTTGGATCTGCAAAGGAAAATCCAAAGCACAGTTTTGTCTTGGGTGTCACCAATTTACTAGTAGAGATGGATACAGCAACAATTTTGTCTTGGGTAACTAACAGCCATAAAGGAGCATAACTGTACACTTTCTTTTCCTTTTTGAAGAATTTCTCATCCTTCTTTCTCTTGTACACATTCTTATTCTTATTAATAAGATACAAGTATAGTTTTTTATTTTTTTTAAAAAAAAAAAGAAAAAAAAAAGTCTGAAGAGATCATTCTTTGACCATTCTATGTATGGGCACAAGAAGGTATAATGAGGAGAGATTTTGTTTTTAGATTTCATAGATAATATTGGTTCCCTGGGTATGGGTGGCTTTGTACATTTTTTCAATTTTCTTATGTTGGATACTTTGGGTGTATCTTGTACACCTCTCATGTACTTGCATTTCATAGTTTTGACCATTTTTCTTTAAGCCTATCACTCACAATGTGAGTAAGCAATTCTAGAACAAGCCTAACCAATATAGTAACAAAATTGGACACAAATTTCCAGTAGACAGAATGGTCCCAGAGCTCCTAGCGACCCAAGAAAACACTACTAATTAGATGTAAATAGAAACTCAAGACACTAAAAATAAATCCCTAACAATTCACCATCAAACAGTATGAACAACACCATCCTGTAGTAGCTTGAACAGTCCCACTACAGTTAACTTTTTATTTTTTCCAATTTCTATTAAAAATGAGGAAAATAAACAATTCTAAAAACAAGTTTAATAATACAGCAACCAAATCTAACTCAGAAAGATGTTCTTAAATTTATAAATTTCACATAGAATTTCAAGTTCAACACAGCTTACAACTGGAAACTGTGTAATCATGTCACCTATCCAAACATAAAAAAAAAAAAAAAAAGGGACCAGACTTAAAACAAGGAAAACAAAATGTTAATAAACCATGTAACTTGAAAAACTTTAGTGACACAAGAAGGTGTAACAAAAAGGCTCATGCAACTAATGGAAGGTTAAAACAAACTATTTGGTAGGCAAACTACACCTGGGTAGTAGAGAAGTAAGTTCTGCAAAGAACCAACATATGGTTCCTTAGTGGAATCAGATTGCTTCAAACCATTGCTTTTCCAGTTCTGCAGCGTTGCAGATTCCCCCTTATCCTGTGTATATAACTCCTCAACAGCTGCATAACAAGAGCATAATAAAAAAACTTGAAAACAAAATAATAACAGGAAAAAAAAAGTTCTCACATCAGATTCTTCCTGTAAAAAAGAGGAACAAAAAATCATGAAAGGAGAGGTGTGGAGACCACCACAGTAATATAAAACTGAAGGTATGTGGAAGATCAACATAAGCACATTGAAAACTCCCAAAAACCTGCAAGACATAAAGACCTAAGGAAAAAAAAAAAAAAACATGTAATAAGGACTTCCAGGTTGTAGCAGAGGTTGCTGTACTGACCCTTCTAAAATGTGGGATGCAAAAAAAATAAAATAAATAAAAAAATAAAACACTGTAAAAACCTGTCAAGTTCATAATCTTAATCTCCATAATGATAAAATATAACCTACTGCTCTCCCCTTAACATTTAAAGTGCACTTTAGAGCATTCACCCTTGGCAATGAGCCTGTCCCAATGCCTGAAAGCTAGCCATGGTTTTGCCAATTACAATGCAGATATTATTTCGAAGACACTTGGGTTTTATGCAAGGATGAAAATATTGGTAAACAAGGATATATCGGTAGTTGGATTTTATGGATATACCAGTGAGAACTATTTTTTTTTTCCTTTGAAGAGCAGCATTCAAGAATACAAGGTTTTACCTCTTCTTTTCCAATATGAAACCAAAGAAAATTGTGTTCACAGAAACAAAGATGGGAGAGATTACAAGAAAGGATGACCCACCCTTGAACCAAAGCAGAGAAAAAAATAACAATAAGGGAAAATTTCAAGTATCCACGCAACATAAAAGCACCCAAAAAAATCCAATCTACAACCTCAACCAATAACCCCAAACCCCATGACACTCAGGAAGGAAAGGAATTCCAACAAAATCTTTGAACCTGTCAATTACTTGGTCTTCAGACCTAGGCATCCAACCAAGAAGCATCCTCAACCTCCAGAATGGTCAATAATCCTTTTTTTTTTTTTTAATCAGAAACAAACAAATGTATTAATAGATAATAAAAATATAAGAAGGATGAGAGGCCTCCTCATGAAGTACAAACCTAATCAAAAGTAACTAAGTAAACCTCCACAAAACAAAGAAGGCTATACAATAAGGACAAAAGGCCTATACAAGTATAACAAACCAACCCCTATATCCCAACCCTAATGTGTACAAATCGAGAGCCAACTAAGCTGAATAACAATCAAAGGGTAGGGTTTAAAAAGGTCGGTACAGTAAGCCCAAAAAGAAACAAAAAAATGAAACAAATCCCACAACTAAAATCCCCCTCATTCCTCAAGACATGCAATTTCCATGGCCCCCTCATTCCTCAAGCAATCTATGAGATAACTACAACTAAATCCCCCTCCATCTAGAGGTTTCTAATACCATATGAGAACACTTCAATCAAACCTTCCAAAATAGTATGGATCTATCTCAGAGACCAAAAACGCAACCAGGGTCCTTTGTTTCTTCATTTTTTTTTTCCTTCCCAATCAGAAACAATGATTTTTTTTTTTTTTTTTTCAGAACCAGAAACAATGATTTCATTACACTGAATTAGTAAAATAATGGAGAACAAGATATCTCTTTAAAAAAGATACACGCAGTCTGATCAAAATAAGAAAAATCAAGCCCAGACTTCTTCTAGAAAAGCAAAAGAAGCTACAGAGCTAAAAGAGGTTACAAGAATATGCATGGTCCAACAAACAGCCCAACACAACCCGAAAGTTTGGGTTCGTTGCAGAACATCCTGTCTCCATGATCTTTGATCAATCTGCCAATCGCCATTAGTCCCAGCCTCAATATTCTCTTAATTTGTCATATACATGTCTGGTTAAAGGGTTTGGAAGTAATTTATAGAACGAACCTCTTGTGGAGGGACAACCCTCAGTCAGTTTCTTTCCCTCACTTATTTTATCTTTTAATCTTGTAAGTACAACTGTACAACCAATTTTGGGTCACCTCTGAAAACAGGCAACATTGGAATTTCAATTTTTTCAACCTCACCAACATAGAAGCCAATGAGCTTTTCTCTCTTCTTAAGATCCTAAATCATTGTAACAATTTATAATGCTCAATGTTAATCCTATTAAGGAACTGAAAGTACAAACTTCTAAAAAAACAATTCTTGTTGCTCCCAGTTCAGTAACAATTGCCAAGCCACAGAACAGAATGGTACCTTGAAAGTCCCTTCTAAAATCAAAGTTTGACCAGGTAAACCACCAATAAGTAAATTGGATATGGACAGAAAGATCTGGCTCCCTATACGAGAATCATCATCATGTCTAGGATGGAAGCTTGAACCAACATACAAGTTTTTATCGCTTCTCTGCATATTCAGCTCAGATTATTTTTTTTTTCCCTCTTAGTTTGATGGTTCCATCTTAGACCTCATTTTTGTTGGAGCTCCCCTATCAAGAACTTGGCAGCAAAGCAGGGGAATTTTATATGAATTTCCTATCTTGGAGATTAAATGGTCAAATGGATTAAAACTTACATGATTAGGAGCTGGGGAGTGTAGAGTTACTCCTAACTGGATTCAGGAGGTAGTGGTGCTGACGCATTGTGAGGATAGGGCGGTTTTGGGGGCATCCAAAATATAGGGAATTTTCTATTTAACTTGTTGATTTCCATGTGAATATCCCTAATGTATTGGGATTTTGATTTTGTATTCTAACTGGGATTTGTTTCCCACTTTCTGTTTTGAGTTTTTTTCCTTTTCTTAGGCATGTATCTCCAAGATTGCAGCTAGATTTTTATTTGGCAGATTCAATTCTTAGCATATATAGTTTCAATGTTGTACATGCTCAGGAGAGAAATATAGAAATATACCGAGTTCTCTGCAGGATATCAGAGCAGTTTCCCACTAGGACCTACTCCTATTCTCTGGTGACTGCTTTTTTCTGGCAACAGGTGACCTGAACCCCCTGCTGCTATCTCGCCATGAATTGTCTTCTCCAACCTAATCGCAATTCAGCTTAGGTTCATCAGTCCAGCCACGATCTAGTCCAGACGTGCTTCGATCCTGTTACAAATTGATTCAGTCTAGACGAATCTTCCAGAATGACTACCGATAGTCAACAATTAATCTCTGAAGTCAACTCTAGGTTGGAGACTGTCACTTCCAATGACCACGGAGGATCCGATGGCTCTTTTCATCCCATCACAGGTCACAAGTTGAATGGGAATAACTATCTCCAATGGTCTCAGTCCGTTCTTATGTTTATCGGCGGCAAGGATAAGGATGGCTACCTCACCTGAGAAATCGTTCAACCCAAAAGTGATGATTCTAGATTCTGAACTTGGAAGATAGAGAATAATATGGACAAATCATGGCTTATCAATTCCATGACCAACGAGATCTGTGAAAACTTTCTTCTTTACAAGACTGCAAAAGAGATGTGGGATGCTGTTAAAGAAACATACTCCACCAAAGAAAATACAGCAGAACAGGTTGATATCGAGAATGTTCTTCATGATCTCCGTCAAGGGGATTTAACCCTCACCAATTACTACAATATTCTTGGTCGCCACTGGCAACAATTGGATGTTTATGAGGAGTCTGATTGGAATTGCCCTGAAGACACTGCCAAGTATCAAAAGATTGTGGAAAAAAGACAACTTTTCAAGTTCTTATTGGGGGCCTCAACAAGGACCTTGATGAGATCCGTGGGAGGATCCTTGGTACCAAAGCCCTTCCAACAATCCGTGAAGCCTTCACAGAGGTAAAGAGAGAGGAGAGCCGGAAGAAACTCATGTTAGGCAAGCAAACTGTTGTAGCTATCACTGAAAGCTCTGCTCTTGCAACCCAGGGTCAGTCCAGCAACAATGGAGGAAATCAACGGCAACAAAAAGGAAGACCTTGGTGTGACCATTGCAAGAAACATGGTCATACAAAGGATACATGTTGGGATATCTATGGTAAACCTGAAGATTGGAAACCGCGGTCAAATGGACGTGACAGTTGAGCAAACAATGCCACCACCAATTCCACCTCTCAGCCCAAATCAAACCCGTTTAGCAAAGAGCAGTTAGATCTTTTACAGAAACTACTCCAACAGTCACAGCAACCTAAACCACCTCAGCCCACTTCCATAATTGGTACTGGTTCTGTTGCACAAAAAGGTAATTTCTTGAGTGCTCTAAATGCTAAAGAAAAAAAGGACAAGATCATGGATTGTTGACTCTGGTGCAACTGACCACATGACGGGAGATGCAAATGTTTTTGACACATGATCCTTGCTCTTTGAATTATTTTGTTCGCATTGCTGATGGATCATTGTCCAATGTTGTTGGTTTCAGTTCAGTGAATGTTTCAAAGGACTTAACTCTTCACTCTATCTTACTTGTTCCAAATCTAGATTGCAATTTGTTGTCCATTAGTAAACTGACAAAAGACCTTAAGTGTGTTACAAAATTTTTTCCTAATCACTATGAATTTCAGATTATGGATTCAGGGATGATGATTGGCAATACTAAGGTGCATGAGGGGCTCTACCTACTTCAAGCTATAGTATCCTAATCCCAGTCATTCTCAAGCCAGCAATTCTCAAGCTCATTCTATTCAGTCCTCCAATTCTGTTCTTTCCATTCGTAGTGATAATAAAACTGATGTCATATTGTTGTCGCATTATAGATTAGGCCATCCAAATTTTGTGCATCTTGAGAAAATGTTTCCATCATTATTTAATAAAGATTCCAAGACTTTTCAGTGTGAAATTTGTCAAATGTCTAAACATGTGTGTAATTCTTATCCTAACCAAAATTTACAAGACTTCTCATCCTTTTTCAATGATACACAGTGACATTTGGGGTCCATCTAGGATCAAGAACATTTCTGGATCAAGATGGTTTCTCACCTTTATCGATGATCACACTAGACTTACTTGGATATTTCTCATGATAGATAAATCTGAGGTTGGCCAAATCTTCATAAACTTTCATAAAATGATCCAAAATCAATTCCAAGCCCAAATTCAAATCCTCAGGACCGATAATGGAAGAGAATACTTCCATTTTGCTCTAGGTACCTATTTGATGAATAATGGAATTATACACCAAAGTTCATGTGTTGATACTCCTCAACAAAATGGAGTAGCTGAGCAGAAAAATAAACATCTACTTGAGGATTCCCGTTCCATCATGTTCACCTCTAATGTTCCTTAACACTTTTGGGGTGAGGTTGTTCTTACCGCTGCCTATCTCATTAACAAAAGGCCATCCCGTACTCTCAACTATCAAAGTCTTTGTCAAGTCCTCCAATCCTATCCTAATTCTGGGCTAATCTCCTCCATTCCCGTCAAAGTGTTTGGCTGCACTACCTTTGTCCATATTCATTCCCAACATCGCTCCAAACCTGACCCAAAAGCTGTCAAATGTCTCTTCCTTGGGAATTCTCCAAGCCAAAAAGGGTATAAAGGTTACTCTCCTACTCAATGGAAAATTTACGTATCCATGGATGTAACATTCTTTGAAATTCAACCCTTTTACCCCAAAACTGATATTCAGGGGGAGAATGGACTTAGAGAATATCAGTTTTTGAACATAAATACTGATTTTCTTCATACAAGTTATGATTCTTCCAATCCTTCTTCATCTTTCCTTCCACCGGAGATTGAGACATCTTCCAATCTTCAATCAGAACCCATATCCGAGACCATACAGACTTCACAATCTTCAAGTCTTGACCTTCCACCAGACCAAACTCAACATCCAGGCTCACCTATTGTCTATACCAGAAAAAAAAAAAAAAAAGGCTCAGAAGGAGGGGGAAATCCAAGTCCATCTGATGCAAAACCAAGAGTCTGAATTGGATTCAAAAAATTCTGAAAATTCACCAGGTAACACCACTGCTAAACCTCTTTTGGATGAAGTTTCTAATGATCTAGACTTGCCCATTGCTCTAAGAAAAGGGATGAGGTCTTGCACTAAACATCCTATTTGGAACTTTGTATCCTATAATGAGCTGTCTCCATCATATGGGGCATTTGCCATGAAGATAACTGAAGTGCAGGTTCCCACAACTATTCACGAGGCTCTCAGTCAATCAGATTGGAGAAAGGCTGTTTTTTATGAGATGAGTGCCTTAGAAAAGACAGGTACATGGAAAATTGTTGATCTACCGAAAGATAAGAATAAGGTGGGATGTAAGTAGATCTTTATAGTCAAACATAGAGCTGATGGAAGTGTTGAAAGGTTGAAGGCATGACTCATTGCAAAAGGATTCACTCAAACTTATGGAGTTGATTACCAAGAGACATTTGCCTCAGTTTCAAAACTCAATACTGTTAGAGTCTTACTCTCTCTTGCTGCTAATCTGGACTGGTTGCTAAACCAATTAGATGTGAAGAATGTCTTCCTCAATGGTGACTTGGAGAAGGAAGTGTATATGGAGATTCCCCTTGGCTTCAAAGGAAACAATGACTTTAACAAGGTATGTAAACTCTAGAAAGCATTATATGGCGTTAAACAGTCGCCTCGTGCTTGGTTTGACAGATTCACAAAGGTCCTCAAGATGAATGATTATACTCAGTGGCAATCTGATCATACGTTGTTTGTTAAGTTCTCTACAAGAGGAAAAATAGCTATTCTTATTGTGTATGTCAATGACATAATTCTTATTGGAGATTATGATGAAGAGAAAGTTAGTTTGAAAAATCTCCTTGCCAAGGAATTTGAGATAAAAGATTTGGGTGATCTCAAATATTTCTTAGGAATGGAAGTGGCCCAGTCTAAGAAAGGGATTTGTATTTCCCAAAGAAAATAAATCCTTGATCTTCTAGAGGAGACTGGTATGCTAGGGTAAACCCTTAGACATCCCTATGGACTCTAATGTCAAGCTTGACTTAGATCAAGACAGTCCTTCAGTTGACAAAGGACAATATCAACGACTCGTAGGGAGGTTGATATATCTTTCCCACACAAGACCAGATATCGGATTCTTTGTTAGTTTAGTTAGCAGATGTTTTAATAATCCTACCAAAGAACACTTGGATACTATCTACAGAATCCTTTAGTATCTTAAACAGGCTCCTGGAGAAGGGTTATTTTTCAAAAAGAATCCTAACAGAGAAATTATGATCTACATTGACGTAGATTGGGCTGGGCTGGCTCTCCTATAGACCATAGATCTACATTTGGTTATTGTTCATATGTCTGGGGCAATCTTGTTACATGGCGAAGCTAAAAGCAAACTGTTGTTGCTAGGAGTAGTACTAAAGTCGAATTCAGAGCATGTGGATTAAGAGACTATTGGAAGAACTCAAGTTTCCTATTGATAGTCCTATGAGAATTTTTTGTGACAATCAAGCTACAATTAGTATTGCTAAAAATCTTGTTCATCACAACAAGACTAAGCATGTGGAGATTGACCGTCATTTCACTAAAGAGAAGATTGATGAGGGGATTATCACTCTTAGTTACATGCCAACAGCTCTTCAAACAGCTGACATCCTCACCAAAGCTCTTCCTAGGGTCAACTTTGAAGAAATGAAGTCCAAGTTGGGCATGCTGAACATGTACAGCCCAACTTGAGGGGGAGTGTTGATTTCCGTGTGAATATCCCTAATTTATTGGGATTTTGATTTTGTATTCTAATCGGGATTTGTTTCCCCTTTTTGTTTTGAGTTTTTTTTTTTTTCCTTTTCTTAGGCATGTATCTCCTAGATTGTAGCTAGATTTTTATTTGGCAGATTTGATTCTTAGCATATATAGTTTCAATGTTGTACATGCTCAGGAGAGAAATATAGAAATATACCAAGTTTTCTGCAAAACTCTATTTTTCTTTAGAGCCAATTGTTGGGGATCCTTTTATGCAGTGGAGGTTTGAGGCTGTTGGGTGCCCATAAAAGTGGGCTTCCTTGCTTGGGGAAACATTTTAACTTTAGATGAGGTAAGGTGGAGAGGCTGACCTTTGGCTAACCATTGTTGCTTGTGCATGAGTGATGAAGAATCAGCAAAACATGCTCTGCTACATTGTGGTAAAGCTCATATTGTGGCATCATATATTTTGTGTGTTCAGCTTATTTTTGGTTGTAAATGGTAAGAGAGGTCTTACTGCGAAGGCATGGAAGTTTTGTTGGTTAGATGTGCAGAAAGGTTTGGAGGATTGCCCTGTTGTGCTTGCTTTGGATAATTAGGCAAGAGCAGATTTAGAGTGTATGGATCACCACTCAAGAGTCTGCCATTAGTTTCTCTTGATCTTAAATGAATGTTCCAAAAACATATTGGGGGAGAACTGAATGTTTTGGAAACTGCTCTCGCAAGAATGGCAAAGCATTTTGAAGTGGAGAAGGAGGACTTCAAGGTTAAGGATGAAGGTTCCTGGGGGGAACTTGGATTTCAATAACAGAGAGGAGCCGAGGTAATGTCTTCTCGGTGGGTTTTGGAAAGGAGGAGTTGGAGTGGTTGTCGGAGCGGTTGAAGAAAGTTGTGGACTTGGAGGTTTCCATGGAATTTATTCGAAAGTTTAGGGGCAAGACTAGGACTCATTTGCTGGAGATTTGCTTTAACAATAGAGGGAAATTCATGAATATTACAAAATTTGTTACAAAAAGGAAACCCTCAACTCTAGTTGTTCCCGAGGGTGTTAAAGGCAGTGGGTGGGAAGCCCTTAGGAAGGCGATTTCTTTAGTGCAGGAATTTACTACTCATGCCGTAAGTGCTTCAAAGGAGGCATATGAAGATTTTCAGGAGGGTAAGGGCATTCACAGAGGATGTCGGTCCTATGCAGATGTTGTTGTAGAGGAGGGATCAAGGAACGAAGCTTTATTGCCAATTGGAAAATGGGCCAAAGCCTAATATGTGAAAGTCAAGGAAGAGTTCATGATTGAGTTTATGTTGGAAAGGCTATTGCGAGGATGATGGGTATGAAAAGAATGGTGTTTGTAACCCCTATTTCCGCTTACAAGGGGTGTTTCTTTGTGGATTCTGTAAGGAGAGCCGAATGGTTCCAAGATTAGGGGAGGATGATAGTGAAAGGAGTGTTTGTTTTTCTAAGGAGATGGTCACCAAGAGAAAATACTTGTAGTACTTGGAAAATTCAAAAGGGGTTGAATAGAAGTAAGGGGTCTCCCTTTTCATTTGTGGGACGAGAATCAGTTGAGCTACATTCTAATAAATTGGGGGAAGGTAACGGAAGTGGTGAGGGACTCTTTGAAGCTTGTAGATTTATCGAATGTAAAGTTGTGGGTGGAGATGCACCCAAATGTCATGTTGTCTACATTGCTAGAGGTGGAAGATGGGGCCTGGTCTTTCACAGTTGTAGTTTGAATCATCGGAGAAGATGAAGAAGTCCACCTTTTGAGGACTAAGTCAACTCGTAGTAGGGGCGAGTTGGATTCAACCGGAGGAAGCTTCTCTCTATGGCCTAAAAAAGTTATGGGGACACATGGTGCCATAAGAGAGAACGAAGGATACAGTTGTATGCCTCTTTCTCGCTCCTTTTCTCGTTTTTCAAATTCAAATTTGGATGGAGCTACAAAACCTATATGGTCTAACGTTCCCAATGTGGTGTGTAGGAAGGGACTTTAATGTAATAAGGAGGATCTCCGAGAAATTAGGTGCTTCTAGGTTAACACTGAACATGAGGTGTTTTGACGAGTTTATAAGGGAGAGTGGTTTGTTTGATCCCCCTCTTAGAATCGCAGCTTTTACTTGATCAAACATGCAAGATGTTCCTATTTGCAAGAGGTTGGATAGATTTTTGTTTTCATATGAGTGGGACCATTTTTTCCCTCAAAGTCTTCAAGTGGTGCTTCCTAGATGGACCTTAGATCATAGCCCAATTTATTTGGAAACTAATCCTTTAAAGTGGGGCCCAACTCCTTTCAAGTTTGAGAATATGTGGCCACTCCATCCTGAGTTTAAGGACAATTTTAGCGCTTGGTGGCAAAAGTGTCCGGTTGAATGTTGGGAAGGTCATAAGTTCATAAGGAAATTAAAGTTCATTAAATCAAAGTTGAAATATTGGAATAAAGTGGCTTTTGGAGATTTAAGAGAGGAAAATTTTCATTTTTTCGGACTTAGGTAGAATTGATCTAATTGAACAAGAAGGGAACTTGAATCATGATATGTTATCAGAAAGGACCTTAAGAAGAAGGGAGTTAGAGGAATTGTTGTCAAAGGAAGAGGTTCTGGAGGCAAAAATCTATGGTTAAGTGGATAAAAGAAAGGGATTGCAATTTTAAGTTCTTTCATAAAGTGGCAAATGGAACGCAAAATAGGAAGTTCATTAAGTCATTGGCCTCTAAGGGAGGGGGGGTGACTCTAAGCAACATTGAAAAAATTTCAAAGGAGATTGTAAATTTATTTGGGAAGCTCTATTCCAAATCCGAAGGTGCTTCTTGGAGGGTTGAAGGTTTAGATTGGGTCCCTATTTCTGGAGAGAGTGCGGCTTAGTTAGATAGGCCCTTTTTTGAAGAGGAGGTACGCTTGGCAGTTTTCCAATTGAATAAGGAAAAGACCCCTGGTCCAGATGGGTTTACTATTGCAATGTATCAAGAGTGTTGGGATTTAATCAAAGAGGACCTTATGAAGGTGTTTTTAGAGTTCCACACTAATGGGATAATAAATCAAAGTACAAATGCTACCTTCATTGCTATGGTGCCGAAGAAAAGCCAAACCTTTAAAATATCAAACTTTGGACCTATTAGCTTGGTTACAAGTTTATAAAAGATAATTGCTAAGGTCTTATCAAGGCGTTTACGCAAAGTCCTTCATGAAACAATCTTTGGCTCTCAAGGAGCCTTTGTTGAAGGGAGACAAATTTTGGATGCTATGTTGATAGCCAATGAAATGGTGGATGAGAAAAGGAGGTCGGGGGAGGAAGGGGTGGTCTTCAAAATCGATTTCTAGAAGGCCTATGATCATGTGGATTGGGGCTTTTTGGACTATGTGCTAGAAAGGAAGGGGTTCAACCCAAAATGGAGATATTGGATGAGGGATTGTTTGTCTTCAACAAGTTTTGCAATCCTAGTTAATGGAAATGCAAAGGGTTGGGTTAAGGCCATTAGAGGTTTGAGACAAGGAGACCCCCTTTCTCCTTTTCTTTTTACCTTAGTAGCAGATGTTCTAAGCATGATGATGATCAGAGTAGAGGAAATTGGGTTAACTGAGGGCTTCATTGTGGGAAGGGATAGGACTAGAGTGTCTTTACAATAGTTTACAGATGACACTATTTTTTTCTCTAAAGCCTCTCAGGAACATCTTCAAAACCTCAAGCTAATCCTTTTGGTTTTTGGGCAAGTATCAGGATTAAAAATCAATTTAGAAAAAAAACATCATATCAGGTATTAATACAAGTCAGGAGTTGTTGTCTAGTTTGGCTTCGATCCATGATTGCAAAGTGTTAGAGTGGCCTTTGTCTTATTTAGGTCTTCCATTAGGAGGGAACCCAAAGACAATAGGCTTTTGGGATCTGATGGTTGAGAGAATATCGAGGAGGTTAAATGGGTGAAAAAAGACTTTTTTGTTCATGGGGGGAAGGATTACTTTACTTCAATCAAATCTGTCTCACATCCCAAGCTACTTCCTGTCCCTCTTCAAAATCCCAGTATTAATAGCCTCAAAGATTGAGAAACTGCAAAAGGATTTCCTTTGGTTTAGGCCAAGGGAAGGGAAGAAAGATCATTTTATCAGACGGGATGTTGTTTGTAGGCCAAAGGAGTTAGGAGGTTTGGGATTCAAGAACACTTCCTTGAGAAATAATGCTCTCTTAGGGAAATGGCTTTGGAGGTTCCCTAGGGAAAGGCATGGTCTTTGGTATAAGGTTATTGTAAGTATTTATGAGACACATCCTAATGGATGGGACGCCAACATAGTGGTTAGATGGTCACACAGATGTCCTTGGAAGGCTATTGCTTAAGTTTTCCAAAATTTCTCCTTATTTATTCGCCTAGTGGTGGGGGATGGGGAGAGAATCTGTTTTTGGGAAGATCTATAGTGGGGTAATCAACCTTTATGCTCTCAATTCCTTGGTCTTAATAGAGATAGTTCTATGAAAAACCTCACCTTCTTAGTTGTTCTTGGCAATTCCTATCCACTCTCTTGGAATTTTAATTTTCATCGTAATCTCATTGATACAGAAATTGAACTCCTTCAAAGACTCATGCCCTCCCTTAGTTCAATGCATTTTTCTCCTTCTGTGGCAAATTCAAGAGTTTGGTCTTTGTCCTCATCAGACTTGTTTTTTGTTAAATATTTTTTCTTGGCCTTGTCGAATTTCTCAAATCCTGTCTTGTTCCTTCCGACTAATTTTTTGTGGAGATCAAAAGTCCCTTCAAAGGTTAAGGCCCTTGCTTGGTTAGTAATACATGGGAAGGTAGACACCAATGACAAACTGTAGTCGAAAAGACCTTAGAAAAATCCCTTTGTCTTTAGTGGTGCATTCTATGCAAGGGAAATGGAGAATCGATCGACCACTTCTTTTTTCATTGCCCTTTAACTATTGGGCTTTGGCACAAGCTCTTCAATCTAGCAAGGTTGGCATCCACCAAGGAGTATTGAGGACATGATGATTATTGCATTTAGAGGTTTGGGGAATTCAATTAGAGGCAAGACACCTTGGCAAATCACTTGTCTCACTTTGTTGTGGATTGTGTGGCAAGAGAGAAACGCTAAGATTTTTTAGGATAAGGGGAGATTGGAAGGAATACTATGGGATTTACCTCATTTCTATTCCTCTCTATGGGCCTTTTGTACTACTGCTTTTAGGGGAGTTCCTCTTAGTGTTTTACAACTCAACTAGACTACGGTTTATGATTCAAAAGTTTGAGATAGTTGGGGTTTATCTTTGTATATAGTTTTCTATAGATGGGTGTATTCTCCTTTGATCAGTTTCTGTATTTTATGGGAAGGACCTCTCATCCTTTTCTTGTATCTTTACTTCTATTAATACATATTTCTTCGTTTCTGATAAAAATAAAATAAAATAAAATAAAAGTTTCTCTTGATCTTTGGTCAATGAAGTCTTTGGATTATAGTTTTATGACCTTGCAAGATTTTGTTCACCATTTGAGCTCTAATTTTCTTTTCTTGCCTTTTAAGCAAATTTTGTGTACTCTTGGTCTACTTAGATTGCACACCCTTTTTGTTAGGCATTCATGTGTTTATTCTTATTTTCCTATTTAAAAAAAAAAAATTAGCTAAAAGAATTGAAGGAAATGTAGAAGAGGAGAGATGGAAGGAATAAAAGGTATAAATGTATTTTCATTGATATTCAGCCTATATAGAGACCCACATATATATAAAAAAATTCTTAACACCAAAATTAGGAACTTTCCTAACCTAATTACTTCAGATCCCTTTGATTACAAGATTGTCTAATTCTCTCCTTAATTACAAAATCATGGTTTTCCTAATTTCATTCTTCCATACCTCAAGCTAGTGAATAGATGTTTTTCATTCCTAGCTTGGATACACTTGCTTGAAACTTTGTATTACTTATACCTTTTCTGACAAGTTGTGGTAGTCAATAACTACATAAGGAGTATAGATCAATCCACTATCTAGTTTCTCCTTAATAAAATGTGTCTATTTCATTTGATCATGTTACCTAGATTATATGCAATACTGATTGCAAATCTGTTGTCGTAGTAAAGTCTCATTAGGTCATCTAATTTAATCTTCAAATCTTCCAAAATGATCTTCAACCATAGTAGTTCACAAACTCCTTAGATCATTGTCTGAAATTTTGCTTCTGTATTGAACCTCACCACCAAACTCTGTTTCTTACTTCTTCATGTCATCAAATTCCTACTAAAAAAGGTGCAATACCCAATTGTTGATATTCTATCAACCACTGATCCAACATGATCTACATCTATGTATGCTTTAAGTACTAGTCCCAAGCTTCATTTAAATAGGATGCCCTTTCCTAAAGACCTCTTAACGTACTGTAGCACTCTGATTAGTAGCTTACAGATGAACCTCTTTTAGACTATGCATGAATTGGCTAATCATACTTACAACATACGTTATATCTAATCTTATGTGAGAGAGATAAATGAGTCTTCCTACCACATGTTGACATATCTCTCTATCTAACACGGCATCTTCCCTAGCCTCTTCAAGATTATGATTAGGATCTATTGGTGTGTTTGCTGGTTTACACATCAATTTCCCTGTTTCCTTGAGAAGGTTCGTTATATATTTCTATTGAGAAATTAAAATTCTATGCTTAGAATGTGCAACCTTGATTCCTAAGAAGTATTTCAACCTTCCTAACTCTTTAATATCAAATTCCTTAGGCAAACATTGCCTCAAAGTTTTTCTCTCCTTTTCTTCATTTCCTATCATGATGATGTTGACTACATATATTAGAAAAGTTGTAACTTCACCTGAACAACATGCCCTAGATATGTTAGGGATAGGAGAAAGACCCCAAATATCACTATAAATTAGATAAAAAGGCTTTTAACTTCTTTTATTATTGGTGGGAAAGGTTGAACGTTTGTGTTTGGTGAGTTCACATACATCACAATGAAAGCTCTCAACATTTAATTTCCTAAATAGAAAAAGAAACAAGATTCTAAGAGTTCTAAACAACGGATGTCCAAGTCTATGATGATGAAGCTAGATTTTTTCTTTATTAAAAATGTAGTGTAGCCCATTACGTACCTTAGCAAGTCCAATCATCTTCCCTAAGTCCTAGTTGTGAAATACATAGCGAGCAAGGTAAAAAGTCACATTGCAACCCAAATCTTGTGTAAACTTTTGTATAGAGACAAGATTAGTGGACGAAATTTGGAACATAAAGCATATTTCTAAGTGTGAGTATAGAACTAATTTTGACATCTCCTACATGTGCGACAATGGTTAATGAACCATTCATTGTAGCTATTTCCTACAACTTGGACAAGGGTTATAGTTGTTAAATTGGTGTGATGAATGAGTCATGTGATCTGTGACACCTAAATCTATAACTCATGAATTGGCAAAAGTTTCATCCAAGACTTTTAATCCAATGGAAATAGGAAACTTACCTAAAAGAGCCAATGAACAGATACTTGAAGGTTTCTCAACTAGTTGAATAGAAGACAAATGTGTTTACCCATTATCCCTTTGCTGGCCTCCATTGTAACCTCACTCTTTGCTAGATGTGGTTGGCTTGCCATGAAGTTTCCAACATTTCTCCCATGCATATCTAGCCTTTCAACAATAAGTGCACCATAAGTTATCCTTATTATCATTGAAGCCCTTAACCAATCAATCCTTTTGTTATTAGCAATGTTAACCTTCAGATCATTGCCCTTGTTAGCAACCATCATTGAGCCTTTCATATTCTAAGGTTCAAGCATGACACTTTTTCTTCTACTCAGGTAATAAAGATAGTACCATTCAAAGTTGGGAGCTCTATGCTAAGCATTTGAACTCTAACTTGGTCAAACTCAACATTGAAACCAACTAAGAAATCATAAATTCGATCCTTTTCAATATAATTTTTCAAAATTGTTGCATCCTCAGGAAATTTTGTCTCAATGCATCGATAGTGATCAAGTTCTTGTCATAGATTTTTCAACATATTAACATACTTTATGGCTATCTTGTTTCCCTACTTCCGTCGCTCCAATCTTAATTTTTATTTTGTACACTTAGGTTGCATCTAGTGCCTTCGAGTATGTCTAATGAACTACATCTCAGATGCCTTTAGCAGTTGTCATGGAGCATATATGTGCACTAATTTCAAGCATCATTAAGTTTGATCCAGTTCCCAAGAGATGACTTAATTTCTCTTTTCCCTTCAGAAAGGTACAAACAAGTTATGACCATTTTAAATCATTCTTCCCATTAAGCTTGTATACCGTTTGAATATTCTGCAATTCTCAGACATTTTTCCTTCTTTCTTTCTTTTTTTTTTTTTTTTTTTTTTTTGTTTTGGAAAATATAAAATAAGCCTTAGGTCAAAGGACTCACTAAAGATTACCCATAGAGCTTAGACAATCGCGTTCAAGCTCCCACTAGTATCATTGTGGGATAGTGGTGGCTGTAGCGATGGTCGTAGTAGTGGTGTCGGAGGTCTAGCAATCTCGACATTCACAGAAGTATGTCAAAGGTCTGGTACCCTTGATTTGCAACAATATCTACAATGCAAAGAAGGCCTATAGAAGGAAAAATCTTTGCTTACACCAATGGTGAGAAAGAGATTCAGCGTGAGGCAAAGACGTCATGTGTAAGAATCATAGTCGCTGGTAGAGAAAACGACAATGGTGCTATTTTTGTTTCACGATGAGTTTGCGATGATGCGAGGATGGAAGTCTAAGGTAAAGGGAAGGCCGACAACAAGGAAGATCTAAGGGCGACGGCAAGACTGAGACAAGGGGGCAATGGCAAGGGTTTTACTGAGGCCTCAAACTGGTTACACGATTGGTTTTTCTGAGGCTTTGTTTGCAATAATGGTGTGATGCAAACGAGAGGCAAATTCTTAAGGTCAACAATGAAGGTCGACTATGATCTCTAACTCAACAACGATGGCCAAAACAAAAAAATATCCTTCCCTCCGTAGATTCATGAGCATAGGGCTCTGATACCATATAGAAAAAGAGAGATGGAAGGAATAAAAGGTATAAAATTCTTTTAATTGAAATTCAGACTGTACAGAGACTCATATATATATATATATATATACAAAAGGTCCTAGCACCAAAATTAAAAATTTTCCTAACCTAATTACATCATATCCCTTTGATTATGGATTACCTAATTCTTTCCCTTAGTACAAAATCATGAATTTCCTAATTTCATTCTTCCATAGGAAAAATAGAATCTTTCAAACCTTATATGGATTGACAGTATCAATTTTAGGAAGAGTTCAACCTCTTCTACCCTAGGGGTTCAAAAGAAATTTAAATAACCTCCTAATTGGACATCAGAACCCTATATGCAATAACATGCTTCCATTTCCTCTAAGCTCTGTCAAAATCCACCTCCTTTTTAGTAAGGTAAAATTTAACTTTGATAGTTATTATCTCAATTAATTCAGAAAGTTAGTGATAGGCAGCATTAATAGAGATGAAAAACTGATGATCAAGGTTTTTTGACATTCCAGTTAGGGTGATGCAACAAAATCCAACATTTTGGAAGGTCTCAAAGAGGCAAAACATCTAAGTTGAGGATATCATAGATGAGGGGGGCTTCAGCATTATAAGCAATTAACCCAGGACATCCACCAGGAATTTTTGAAGTATTCACACTTAACTAACAAAGTTCTAATCATTTCCACAGAAGTGATCTCTAGCTTTTCTCAGGCTCATATATCATGCAACGTGGATTGTGGAAACCAACTCTTTAGCTAAGAGAACAGCTTCAATCCAAGAAAATGTCAATTCTATCCTCATGCATTTCTCTCTCTTATTGTAGCCCTTATCTGCACTCCTTATTTCTTTCCTCTGAAAAATTAGTTATCCTCTTTCTATGTTGCTCCATTTTATTTTGATAAAATATAATTTTTATTCTATTTTGGGTTGAGGCATCTACATACATTGAAATTTCTCAAGCGATATCATGTTCACCAGTGAGTAGACTTATATTGCCCTCTTCTCTTGTTCACTTTCTATTGAAGGTTACTAGTTTTAATTGGAAGAAAAGAAGCATTATTTATATGCTAATTGCAAAAAAGAAAGAAGAATTAGCTGTAGAATTAAAGTCTACGAAATATTAGGTCTTGTGAGTGTACAAAAAAACCAACAAAATACAATGATATGAAAGAAGTTCCCATTCAAACAGGAAGTTATTAATTTCAAAATTAGATCTAAATCATGTCAAGAAATCAAATTCAGAAAAAGGTGAAGCTACATTGTTCACAGAGAAATCAAACATATCAAAAATGGAAAATAGGCATACCTTTATTAAGAGTTCCAACATCCACATCCTTCTCGTGGTAAATTAAAGGACTTCTAAACTCTTTAAATAAAATGTAACATGCCCCACCTGCCATCTAAATACATCCAGTAGAATATGTTTGAGAAGAAAATACATCAGGAGGATATTAATGTAAATTATTAACAAAACTATTAGCAGAATCTTTAATAACAGAAAACAGGGAACACAATGAATGACACAGTAATTAGAAAGAAAAAACAACCCATCCAATTCTACCAAGAACACAGACAAACTAGATTGCCATCTGTGTGAATAGAGATAGCCAGCAATATACTCCTGGGGAGAAAAAGGAAAAAGAAAAAGAAAGAAAAAAGAGAGAGAGAGAGAGATCCAGCAACATCCCCATACTTTGGGAAGTTAAAACGTAATAATCAAGAATTCCCATATCTATAGGATATTTTGCACTGAAGGGATAGGTATGTGCCTGAGTTATTTGGTTGCTGATGTTCCCATCAAATCAGCAAAACAATCAAAATGACACTTCTCTACAATGAGTTCCTACATTATATTTCATATTGAAAAGAAAATTTACACACATTCCTGACTACATAAATCAATAGACCATGTCAAGAGCTGTCCAAGATTCATGTTGCACCAGAAGTACACAGATAGAACCTCATGATTGCAACCTATTCCAGTCACTATCATATATCATAACCTCTTTGATGGTCGCCCACAGAGTTGACTCAACTAATGAGCCACAAGAATCATCAATGCTAATAAAAGCTCAGCTCATGGCATTCTTGAATTTGCACATTAAAGAAATCCTTCTATCCGTAACTTCCAGAATCAGAGAACTTAGTAACTGGTAATAACTTCCACCTTCATAGAGACACCAATAAATTTGACAGTTATCCAATCAATCTTGACGAGCTTACCCTAGCCAGCTCCAATTTCAGAGAAGATTCTTCTGACAGTGAAATGGGTAGCCAAAGAGCTCAATCAATTCCCCTCCATTCAAGGCCGGTGGCAACAGTTCTCATGGTGTGTACCTATTTCTGAAGCTGGATCTCCTCTCCTTCACCAATGTTGACCTCACCAAACTACACAACTATGAAAAAAACTTACTCAGAATCAATGAAGAATACCCTTTCCATCGGACAGAAAGGACTAACAGCATTACTCTAACCTCACAATCAAACCAAGTTTCTTTATGATCCTTCTTAAATTAAACCCTGGATTTTTTTTGTATGTGCAAATGCTCTAGACCAAGAACCTAATGAAAGGTCACCATTGCTATAATTAGTAAACATTGGAACACCCAACATATTAACTACCATGCCAAAGACTCCTTTGATAGCTGCAGAAAGATGGTTAGCCTAATAAGAAGAATCATCTAACAAGGTTGTGATTATGAACTCCAAGAAAATCAATCAATTACAATTCACCTAGGATGATGCCCTCTTTTTTTTTTGATAAGCAAGCACATATATTAAAGAAGGCTAAAAAGCCGCAAAGCATACAGGGAGTATACGAGGCGACTATGGCCTCACAACCAAAAGACAAAACAACCCAACCCCTAATTGGAGGCTAACCACTCCAAGAATCCTATTAGGGAATTCGACTCTATATCAATGTACACTTTAGCCCAACCCCAAATATTGTACACAAATGAAGTTTTTAACTTCTGAAATGCTAACAACCCCCCCGCCTTAAAAGCTAGCCTATTCCTCTCCTTCCATATTGTCCAAAAAATGTACAGCGGAATGGACTTCCACAATTTTTTCCTTTTTTTCCCCACAAAAGAGCCCTTCCAGCTACAAAGAACCTCCTTTACAGATTCTGGAAAGACCCACTGAACACCACACAACACAAGAATGATATCCCACAACCCTTTTACCACTGTACAATGAATTAAAATATGATTGATCGTTTCCTCTTCACACCCACACAAGAAGCATCGGTTAGGGAATTGCCACCCTCTTCTCTGCAGCCTATCCAGAGTGAGGACCTTCCCCAAGCGCTTCCCAAGCAAAAAAAGCAATTTTGGTTGGAACTCGTCCACCCAAACATTGCTATAAGGGAACTCAGCTCCTTCAGTATTTGCCAACACACTGTACGCTTTCTTATGATGCCCTCTTTTGGCACTGAATAAGTTTGTTTCAACTTCCATCATTTTTTATCTTACCAAGATCTCAAAGTTGTGACGTCAACCATTTATGGGCATGTAATTCTTACCTAACCAGCACTATATGCCATAAAGCATAGCAAGCAGTACAGCCTTCTGCTAAAATATCCTCCTTAATTTAATATTTTACATACCAATCAAATAAAACCTATAAGCACTTCTCCATGCTATATAACCCCTTCTATATTCATGGACAGCCTCCACTCTGGTCTCCCTCTCATTATAAAACAAACACGCAAAAAAAAAAGGAACAGACAACAGACAACAGGGTCAGGCTTAGATCTATTGGCATCGATCTTAATCATTGAGATGTTCCATACCATAATCAGTAGCAATGCGATCAGTTTATAACCAATGAGGATAGCTCCATTTCTCATAGGGCCACCTTAAAAGTTGTATCAGTATGACCTATCTCATCACTGCTTCAGCAAAGATATTGATGAATTCAGGACATCCTGAAATGAAGTGTGGTGTTGCATATTTAAACTAAAATGTCATTAACTTTTCAAACTATATAAAGAAAAGTTCCCCTAATTTTTTCAAAGTTTTGCATTATATAATAAGGTATAAACATAAATTTTGCGTGCAGACTTTTTTTGGGATAGCATTTGCATCTATCATCAGTCACATGTTTGTTTTAACATTTTTTTTTTGATAAGTAAACACATATATTAGCAAAAGGCAAAACGCCGCAAAGCATACAGGAAGTATACGAGGCGACGGAGGCCTCACAAGCTACCAAAAAAACAACAAAAAAACCTACCAACCCTTAACTGGAGGCTATCCACTCCAGGAAACCTATAAGGGAGCGAAACTCCGCACCACTATACAATTTTGCCCACCCCCACAAATTACAAACAAAAGAATTCTTAACTTTCTGTATAGCTAACTCCTCCCCCCCCTAAATGCTAATCTATTCCTCTCCTTCCAAACCGTCCAAAAAATAAATAACGGTATGGATCTCCAAATTTTCTCCCTCTTTTTTCCCACAAAAGAACCCTTCCAGCTGACAATCGCCTCCTTTACAGTTTCTGGAAAGACCCATTGGGCTCCAAATAGGCCAAGAACAAACCCCCATAACACACTAGCCACTGTACAATGGATAAGAAGATGGTTGACGTTTTCCTCATCAATACCACATAAGTAGTAGCGATTAGGAAGATGCCACCCTCTCTTTTGGAGCCTATCAAGCGTAAGAACCCTCCCCCAAGTAGCTTCCCACGCAAAAAAACGCTAGCTTGGAAGGGACGTTCTCCACCCAAATGCCCTTTTTGGGAAATAGCAGGGTACTATGGCTGATCAGCAGCTCATACGCTTCCTTAACTTCAAACTTCCCATTTTTCCCCCCTTCCATAATGCCAAGTCCTCCTCCAGGGTGATTCTTTGACTCCTTAGGATTTGAAGCAATTCATCAACCATGTTCAGCTCCCAATCATTGAAGCCCCTAGAAAACCTTAGATTCCAACTTCCTAGGTCAGAATTGTGGTCCCATAACTCCCCCACAGTGGCACTCCTTTGGGCAGCCACATTAAAAAGTTGAGGGAACCTACGAGCCAACTCCACCTCCCCACACCAAGGGTCCTTCCAAAACCTGATTTTGGTGCCTTTTCCGACCTTAAAATTCATATTGTCCCAACACCAATCAGCTTCTTTCATAATCTCCTTCCAAACCCCAACACCAAAAGCCCCATTTACCTTTTTAGTCCTCCACCCAAATTCCTCTTGCCCATATTTTGCCACAAGGACACGTTTCCACATCTCCTCCTTAGCATGAGCAAATCTCCACACCCATTTTCCAAGAAGGGCTTTGTTCAAAGGGACTAACTTCCTCAACCCCAGTCCCCCCTTCTCCTTACCCACGCACACCCTCTCCCAATTGACAAGGTGAGCTTTTCTTTCCGTACTTCCCCCTCCCCACAAAAAGTCTCTTTGCAACTTTTCTAGTCTTCTTGCCACTACCCTAGGCATACGGAAAAGGGACATCTGATATAGTGGCATGCTAGCCAAGGTACTCTTTATGAGTGCAATTCTTCCGCCCTTTGATATGTATTGCCGCTTCCAGAGAGCCAGTTTCCACCTCATCCTTTCTTCCACCCCATCCCACACGCACACAGCCTTATTGGGCGCACCCAAAGGCAGCCCCAGGTAAGTTGATGGCACCTGACCTACCTTGCAACCCAACTCCACAGCCATCTCAAGGATCTCCTCCACCTCCCCTACCAGAATGATCTCACTTTTAGCCAAATTTATCCTCAGCCCTGAAGCGGCTTCAAACCAACATGAAATCCAGCTCAAAAATGTCATATCATCTTTCTTAGCCTCACAGAAAACTATGGCATCGTCCGCAAAAAGAAGGTGGGAGATATTCACAGCCTGCCCCCTACCCCTCTGGATCCTGCACCCGGAAATGCAGCCCCCTTCCACAACCCTCCGAATAAGGGCGCTCAGCACCTCCATTCACATGTTTGTTTTAACATGTTCATATCTTCAATGAAATTAGCCAGTCCATAAAGAATAAAATAACTTCTATGAAATCAGCCTTGTTGAGATTAGATATGGACACTGTTCCTATTCTGAATGCCTCCAATTGGAATTAATCTCACTTCGTAATTTATTATTTTTCCTCACCGTTCAGCTTATCACCAGGCTCTCTTCTTTTGCTCTTTTTTTCTCAATGATGAACAAGGTAGATTGCATATACAAAAAGATCCTAAGATTTTTCCCACAAGAAAATGTTGACATTAGCCATAATCCTCTTTCATGCCTCATATAACTTCATATGAAATGACTCACTTTCTATTATTTTTGTCTTCATTTCACCAATCTCTGTAATCTCTCCTTTGCCTTTTTCCGCAATGACAGACCAGATATATTGCATTAGACAAAGGGACCAAGATGGAAACTTACAACCAGCTATTATACAAGTGCAACCAATCAAGTCACACAACAAGCTAGTATCATTTATAACAATCCAACAGAAAGACATTACACCAATGTTAGATTGTTAGGTGCTTTCATCTTTTTGGACAGAAAACGGAAACACCAACATCAAACACAATGCCGTAAATTTAAGATGACTTATAACGCAATTCAGCTTTTTAATAGGCCTCAAAAAAAAAAATAATTCAAAAGGCCTTTTGACTTGAGAACCCTACCATGGCATTCAGTGGCACCCAAAAATAATAGGAAAAACTAAACCCCCTCATTCCAATAAAAATATCCAGTGATGTCAAGAAACTTGTGGATGAATATATCATATTTCAACAGAAACACACATACAGAATTGATTTCAGCTTACACTGGCACTGCACTAGAGAAGTGACTCATTCATTCATTTGTGCTCGTGAGTACATCATTTCATAATCTCTTGGGCTCTTATACCTACCAACACTTGCGTGTAATACACATGTAAAAGCATCACCAGTGTGCATATTTTAAGGTTTCCTTAAAAGAACCATGTCTAACATGTAATCTCAATTAACCCACCATCTTCTTGAACAGCATAGTTAGAAAACAAAACTCATCTAAAACAAGTTAATGAGGAATGACTCTTTCATAGAATATAGAAATAACATTCAGCAAACACAAGTTTTGAGTACTGATTCCAAAAACTAAACCAAGGATTTGTATCTCACCTCAGAAAAATCCTTGTTGGACAATAAGATAGGAAATGTAATGTATTCCTTCATGATTATCTGAAGTAGATGACTTTTTCAGCACCCGAGAAACTTGAACAACCTGACAGGAAACCCATAACATGGAGAAGAGGATACCTGCAACAGAAAATTTAAATTTGCTTGGAGTCATCTACTCTTAAATTTAACTAATGCAAGTCCATAAGCATACCAACAGCAAATGCCCAATGCTGCTCTACCTCTGCTGAAGAGACTTTAGTTTTTCAAACATAACCA
The DNA here is from genome assembly GCA_037355405.1 of Vitis amurensis. Taxonomy (NCBI): domain Eukaryota; kingdom Viridiplantae; phylum Streptophyta; class Magnoliopsida; order Vitales; family Vitaceae; genus Vitis; species Vitis amurensis. Next base: position 12,999,314 of record CM074682.1, on the reverse strand, counting down.
CAGAGTCAAAGCCCAACATCAAAGAATCTTCACAAAACACACCAGCAAGAACTAAGAAGATTCGATCTCTCTTAGAGAAATTCTTGCTTTCCTCAACTTTATTCAACCAACAATGAGAAGGACCTGTAAATAATTGCTAAAGTTTAAAACAAAACAAAAAAGAAAGAGCTAAGGGAAAGCAAGCTATAATGAAATGATTAGGTCATAATCCAGGTTGTCCATCAAAGGCTCAAACAATTTATCCACATGCTGGTATGCAAACCAAGGGGTATTGGTGGCAGAGAGAGAGGTGGGGGACAGGGGGGGAGGGGCACATGTTCCCCTGCTCCCACTGTAGCTCCACCCCTGGATCATGAGTTAAAGAACCATTTCAAAAAGCCTCATAGCAAATATTGTGATAAGAAGGAACTTGTATTTCACTGATTAACAGCCTATTAGCATGTTCAAGCATGGATATGGCATTCCAATATATTGATGAAAGGCTATCAACACTGCTCCTTACCACATCTTATTGTTAGTGAAAATAATTATATTATCTGTACTTAATATGTGTAATAACTAATGTGATAATTTATAAAGAAGAAGACTCACTTTCAAGTCAAATAACAAAAATGACTGAAATGATCTTCACACATTATGGAATGACATTAATGTAAGACTCTGTCCATATTTTAAATTTCAATACGCTTAGAACAATAATAGTACATTATAAAGCAAGAGAGACTGCGATGCAGGAACAAAAAAATAACTAAAGTTTGGGAAGCAGTAGATTGAATGGTGGCCCTTGAGGTTTGCCCAAGGGGCAAGCAGTTGTGGTGGTGATGAGGAGGTTTCAGCTTGGATTCCATGAAAAACAGAACTCAAGAATAGCAGTGAAGGAAATGAAAAGAATGCGATACACTAGCAAATGATTTATTAGCCTCTGAATTATTCTAAATAAGACCAAAGCTGATCAAAATGATCAAAACCTGATCTGCGATCTGCGCAACATACTCACAAAAGGCCAAATCTAATCTTCCGTCTGTTATGTAATTATAATATAATGGTGGTTTCAAACAACACTAGTCATCTAGAGCATGAATGAGAGATAGAGAGATATCTCTCACAAATATTGCTTCGTTGATGTAATTATTAATAGGAAAAATAACAATCATTCCCTTACATTATTAGAAGATGAAACAGAATCCCCAGAGTCTATTGATGAATTTATTAATATAATGCTTTCAAATTTAGTGTTCCCCTAAACATGATTATTATTCTTGAGAAGTAAATTCAATACCTTCAAGTGAATCAAAAGCCGATTCAATGAAAGGCAAAATCTCAACTTCAGGGCAAGACTCATGCGATAACTCCGATATTGTTGAGAACCTGCAAGGGACTGTCATTGGAAACTTAGCCCTACAAAGAAAAGCTCCAAGATTGGAGGCAGTAAAAACCCAAACCAATTAGTAAGAAAAATCTAGCTTTCCAATAAGCATAATAATAAAAAATAAAATGAATCATCCTATTTCAGTAAGAAATATACCATAGAATTGAAACTGAAATTCTGTATACGAACAATAATATAGAAACTGAAATTGAGATTCAATTTTCACCTGTAAGCTTGGCATCCTCGGTCCACAAGCCCACCATTCACTTTTTTCCATGCATGAGGCAAAGGAGTGGAAAATGGATTGATTGGCTGCCCTGATCGTTGATAATGAATACCTGATAAATAAAGAAAAATAATAATAATTTTCTTTTCTTCCAAGGACCATGAAGAAGCCAAAATTCTAAATGCAAAAGAGATTTCTCAAACTTTCTGGACAAACAAACAACAAGTAGATTTTCAAGGAAAGTGGCATGGATTAATTGAAAATGAGAATGGAGGAGTTGGGAATGAAAGAGAAAGTAAAATGAAAGAAGAGAGACGAATAGGAGAGTGAGGGGAGGGTTAACCAGAGAAAATACAGGGCAAAACCCTAGGAATTTGCCTGAAGCGCCGTAACATGAGAGCCATTTCCAGAGACAGGCTCTGCTATGATGACCGGCGATGAGAAAACGGCGAAGGTGTCGCTGCCTAAGTCCCGGTGCAGGATGAACAGAAGCCCCTAAAACCTCAGCCGCCTATGATTTTTAGACAACTTTTCTCCGAAACATAAATAAATAAATAAATAAATAATCATGAATTATTATAATAAGAAATAAGAAATAAAAATTAAAAGGCGAAAATTATCAATGAATTCAAATAAAATTTTTTAGAAAAGGGAAAAAAATATTTTTTATTTGTTTGTTTGATTTAAGGGAGTGATTGGCATGAAGGAATAGATAATGGAAATGAATTTTTTATTTTTATTTATATTTTTGTGAATGGAAATGAATTTGGTGGTTTTATTTATAATGTTTGGAGGAACTTAAAAATTTAATATTGAAATGATTATTTGTTTTCATTATAATGTTTGATAATAATAGGAATAAGATTGAAGAATGAATAAATTGATAATAATACATTTATACGTAGTTTAAAATGGTTTGTTTATTTTGAATTTTAAAAAAAATAAATTTTGAGAATTTTTTTGTTACTAAATAATAAGAATAATAATTAAAAAAAAAAGTCTTATTTCAGGATGAAAATACACAAGGCTTGATAAATGAAATTCAAAGATAAAATAAGTAATTTTAAATTATTTTATATTTTTTTATGGGATGAATGAATCATAATATCACCTACTTGCAATGAATTGAAATCTCACCTATAAGTGGGATTTGATTTTTATCGAAATCGTTTTTTATTTCATTCTTATTTTCATAAAATTTATCAAAATATGAGAATAAGGGATGAAAAAAAATAAGATGTTTATGATCGCTTCTCATTCCCACATACCAAACACCCTCTAAGAATAAATTAAATGATTCGATTTTGAGATTACATTTTTTACTAACATTACACAGTAACAAATTCAACAAAATGTCCTAAGACTTGTCATTTATATATAAAAAAATACAAATAATTCTAATTAATTTCCATATGTTGAAAATTGAGAGCAATGAATAATATTCACTAATATAAATTCATATATAGAATCAAAATTATTTTCTTATTAAAGATTTTTTATTCAAATATATTGACTCAAATTTTTTATCAAAATCATTTACTAATTACTAGTTTTTATTAACCTCAAATTGTTATTAATCAAAATTACCAACTTGTTATCTCTAGGTTTATCTCATTCCATTAACATTAGATATATTTTTTATTCATCATAAATTAATTTTTTCTTGGATTATTCATCTTCTTCAAAACTTAACTCTAATCTCATTACAATCTTATCCCAATTTCTATTTGTCAAATCTAAGTGACCCAAATGTATCAAATAATAAAAATATAAAATAAAAATCATTTACTAATTACTAATTTTGATTAACCTCAAATTATGATGATGATTATAATTATAATTATTGATATTATTATTATGATTATTGTTGTTGTTGTTGTTGTTTAATGATGATTATAATTATAATTATTGTTATTATTATTATGATTATTGTTGTCGTTGTCATTATCATTGTCATATTTACTTCCTATAAAGTAACCAACTATTTTATGTTAATCAACATTCTTCCTTAATTTAGTTTTGTTGTTGTTGTCATCATTATCATCTTTACTTCTCACGAGGTATGTTGTTGTTGTTGTCGTCGTCATCATTATTGTCATATTTACTTCCTATGAGGTAACCAACTGTTTCATGTTAATCAACATTCTTCCTGAATTTAGTTTTGTTGTTGTTGTCATCGTTATCATCTTTACTTCCAACGGGGTAACTTCTTGTTGTTGTTGTTGTTGTTGTCGTCATCATTGTCATATTTACTTTCTACGAGGTAACTAATTGTTTCATGTTAATTGACATTCTTTCTTAATTTAGTTTTGTTGTTGTTGTCATCATTATCATTTTTACTTCCTATGGGGTAACCAATTGTTTCATGTTAATTGACATTCTTCCTTAATTTAGTTTAAGTAAGCTTTAATTTAATCTTAAATTAGACAAACTTTTAAAATAATAATTTGGTTTTGAGACCATTTTTCAATTTTCAATAAAGCTGAAAGATTTCATTAACACGACAAGAGAGCTTTATTCACAAGATAATGAAACACAACTTAATAATCCAAGATAAAAGATAAAATTTAACAATAAATAAACAAATACTCAACTTTCTATATTTCAAATTAAAATCATATTCCCAAAAATATTTAGGCTTTCATGGACTCTTAGTTGATGTATTTTTTTAATATAAAAAAATGTCCTCCCCTTTGCCACCTAAGCCCCCTAATAAGCTTCCTATATGTGAAAAAAAAAAAAACAAACAAACAAACAAACGAAACTTAAACTTTTCTCTCTCTCTTCACTTCATTCTCCATCGAACATCAAACCCTAAGTAATCTTCATCCGCTCTTCTCCCTCTTGAAACCCAAGATCTATGAAACCCTAACCTCTCCACCCTCTCCAAAATCCTTCCAAAACCCTGAAAAGGCAATATTTTTTCTTCTTCTATTCAAATAATTCTATGAAACCCTAACCCTTCTCCAACAATCCTGAAACCCCACAACTAGCTTACCTTCGTCTTTTGTACCCAATCTTGGTAATTGTTGAGGATTTTAGTTGGATTTTAGGAGTTAGTTAATTTAAGTTTATTATTTTTGTTTTTGTTTTCCTCTTTTGGGTATTTTGAGGTGTGAAACCTTAACCTTGAGGGAATTTCGTGAAACCCTCTTCATGCACCTCTTGCATAGCTATTATTTACTTATTTGTCTTTAAATTTGGTTTATGGGAGTATTTTTGCATATCAGGGTCATATATTATGGGTAAACGATCTTTCTTAGCAATAATAAGCTCAAAAAATAAACATGAGAAATTTGTTGGATAAATTTTGGTATATATTACCTTTGTTTTTATTGGTTTTTTAAAAATATGGGGAAACAATTTAGTATTTAATTAAATTTGTTTGGTTTTGGTTTATATAAGTGTTTCAGATTTTTCAACCCTATTTGGTCACTAAGAAAATGATAGAAAGTATTTTGATTTTGAATCAATTTTTTTTTTCTTTTTGCTCCTAAAGGGCTAGTGGGATTGTCTCCATGTCTCGACTACAACTTGGATTTCTATTGAGATGTTCCAAATTTCAACCAATCATTTAATTTGGATTTGTCTTAAATAACTCTTTCATTAGTATTTTGTTTGTTTGTGTGTGTTTTTTTTTTTTTTAAGTTTTTCCTTCATACTCTCTTAGCTTTGCTTTTTGTTTATGTTATTCTCTTGTGAGCTTAGTAATTTTGAGAAAACAACTAAAACATAGTAGTAACAAGTTCATGTTTACCCCTTTTAGACTTACCTCTTTTCGGGACATACATTTTTTGAATCCAAAAATCACTTCAGAATTTCATTTGGTTCCATAAAAACAATCGATGGAATCCTAATTGATGTTGTTCCTCAATAGTAAAATTTTTTTTTGTAACCTTTGCATGTTTTGATTTTTTTTTAGCTTTTCTCAAATATGAAACATGCTTGTTATTAGTATACCACATAACTCAAATCCTACTTAACGAGTAGAAAGACAAGAGGTTTCATGACCAAACACATGACACTATAGGAATAGAGTTCCATATTTGAGAAAAGCTAGAAAAAAAAATCATAATATGCAAAGGGGAGAAAAAAAGTTGTACCATTGAGGAGCAACATCAATTGAGATTCCATTACTTTTTTGAAACCAAACGACATCATAAAGTGGTTTCTAGATTTGGAAAATGTTTGTCCTTATTTGGAAATAGAACAAAACAAGAAAGAATTTATCGTTGTAAAATGACAAATTGTTTAATTTTGATCCTCCTGAATCCTACCACAACTTGGGTCTCATGCCCTTAGTGAAGAAATATAACTTTTTTATGACAAGATAATTTCAAGAGGGAAAGCAAAGAATCAGAGAAAATTTGCTCCACTCATGTTTGATCTAAACCAAAAAAAAAAAAACCATATTTTTTTTTATTGCATTTGGTCTTTAAGTGGTTCTTATACCTAGGAAAAACACATAAAACCAATTACTATGCTAAGAAGATTAGTGGGAAATCGTGGGTCTATCTCTAATATAAACTTGAAGTATCATGTGTCAATTCCAATGCAAGGACTCTATTTTAATAGTAACATATATCTAGTCATGAAACCTCTTGTATTTCCACTTGTTGAGTGGTTTTTGAGTTTTGTGGTATATTAATAATTAACATGTTCCATATTTGAAAAAAGCTATAAGAAATCAAAACATGCATAAGGGGAAAAAATGTTGTATCATTGAGGAGCAACATCAATTGAGATTCCATCGATTACTTTTCTAAAACCAAATGAAATGTTGAAGTGGTTTTAGGATTTGGAAAATGTCTACCTCTATTTGAAAATAGAATAAAATAAGAAAGAATTTATCATTGTGAAATGACTAATCGTTTAGTTTCGATCCTTTAGAATCTTGCCACAACTTGGGTCCATGCCCTAGGTGAAATAAACAAGAACTTAGTTATGACAATATAATTTCAAAAGGCAAAGAAGAAAGTTAGAGAAAATTTACTCTACTCATGTTTGATCTAAACGAAAAACAAAAATCTTTTTTTTTTATTGCATTTAGTCTTCAAGTAGTTCCAACACCTTGAAAAAAAAACTACATTAAGAAGATTAGTGGGAAATCATGGGTCTCTCTTTGATATGAACTTAAAGTATTGTGTGTCAATTCCAATGTAAGGACTCTATTCTAATAGTATGATGTGTCTAGTTGTGAAACCTCTTGTATTTCCACTTGTTGAGTGGTTTTTGAGATATGTGGTATTTAAATAATAAACATGTTCCATATTTGAGAAAAACTATAAAAAATCAAACCATGCATAGGGGACAAAAAATGTTGCACCATTGAGGAGCAACATCAATTGAGATTCCATCGATTGCTTTTCTGAAATGAAACGAAATCTTGAAGTGGTTTCTGGATTCGGAAATTGTTTGTTCCTATTTAGAAATAGAACAAAATAAGAAAGAATTTATCATTGTTAAATGATTAACAATATAGCTTCAATCCTCTAGAATCCTACCACAACTTAGGTCTCATGCTTTTAATGCAAAAAAAAAAACTTTGTTATGACAAGCCAATTTCAAGTAGGAAAGAAGAGAATCAAAGAAAATTTACTCCACCCATATTTGATCTAAACGAAAAAAAAATTATTTTTTTTTACTACATTTGGTCTCTTCATTTGGTCTTGTTTCGTTCTATTTCGAAGGAGGGATAAACCTTTTCCGAAACTAGAAACCACTTTAGGATTCTGTTTGGTTTCAGAAAAATAATCGATGGAATCTAAATTGATGTTGCTCCTCAATGTTATGACATTTTCTATCACTTTTACATGGTTTGATTTTTTCTAGCTTTTCTCATATATGGAGCATGCTTATTATTAATATACCACATAACTCAAAAACCAATCAACAATTGGAAATGCAAGAGGTTTCATGACCAAACATATGATACTATTGGAATAAAGTCCTTGCATTGGAATTGACACGTGATACTTCAAGTTCATATTAGAGAGAGATCCACGATTTCCCACTAATCTTCCTAGCGTACTAATTGGTTTTAAGTTTTTTTTTCCAAGGTATAGGAACCACTTGAAGGCCAAATGTAGTAAAAAAAAATTTTTGATTTTTTTTTCTTTTGTTTAGATCAAACATGAGTTGAGTAAATTTTCTTTGATGCTCTTTTTTCCTTCTTGAAATTATCTTATCATAATAAAAGTTCTTGTTTTTTTTAATGAAGGGCATGATACCCAAGTTGGGATAGGATTCTGGAAGATTTGAACTAAATGGTTAGTCATTTCATAATGATAAATTCTTTCTTGTTTCGTTATATTTCCAAATAGGGACACAAACATTTTCAGAAACCAGAACCCACTTCAGAATTTTGTTTGGTTTGTCAAAAGCTATTGATGGAATATCAATTGATGTTTCTCCTCAATAGTATAACATTTTCTATCCCATTTGCATGTTTTTATTTTTTTCTAGCTTTTCTCAAATATGGAGCATGCTTATTATTAATATGCCACATAACTAAAAAATCACTTGACTAGTGGGAATGCAAGAGGTTTCACGACCAGACACATAATATTATTGGAATAAAGTCCTTGCATTGGAATTGACACACGATACTTCAAGTTCAAATTAGAGAGAGACCCATGATTTCCCACAAATCTTCTTAGCATAGTAATTGGTTTTAATTTTTTTTCCAAAGTATAAGAGCCACTTGAAGATCAAATGTAGTAAAAAAAATGAGTTTTTTTTTCGTTTAGATTAAACATGAGTGGAGTAAATTTTCTTTGATCATCATATTTCTTTCTTGAAATTATCTTGTTATAACAAAGTTCTTGTTTTTTTTTTTCAATAATGGCATGTAAACAAAGTTGTGGCAGGATTTTAGAGGATCAGAACTAAACGGTTAGTCATTTCACAATGATAAATTCTTTTTTGTTTTGTTCTATTACCAAATAGGGACAAATATTTTCCGAATCTAGAAACCACTTAAGGATTTTGTTTGGTTTTAAAAAAAAAAATAAATGGAATCTCAATTGATGTTGCTCCTCAATGGTATAACATTTTCTCTTCCCTACGCATGTTTTGATTTTTTTTTATAGCTTTCTCAAATAAAGAATATGCTTATTATTAATATATCACATAACTCAAAAACTACTAAACAAGTGGAAATGCAAGAGGTTTCATGACCAGACACATGATATTATTGGAATAGAGTCTTTGCATTTGAATTAACACATGATACTTCAAGTTCATATTAGAGAGAGACCCATGATTTCCTACTAATCTTCTTAGCATAGTAATTGATTTTATGTTTTTTTTTTCCAAGGAATAGAACCACATGAAGACCAAATGTAGTAAAAAAAATTTTGATTTTGATTTTTCTTTTAAATCAAATAGGAGTGGAGTGAATTTTTTGTGACTCTCTTATTTCCCTCTTGAAATTATATTGTCATAACAAAGTTCTTGTTTTTTTTCAATAAGGGCATAAGACCTAAGTTATGGCAAGATTTTGGAAGATCGGAACTAAACGGTTAGTCATTTCTCAACGATAAATTCTTTCTCCTTTTGTTTTATTTCCAAATAGGGATAGATATTTTCAAAATCTAGAAACCACTTTAGGATTTCGTTTGGTTATAGAAAACTAATCGATGGAATCTCAATTGATGTTGCTCCTCAATGGTACAACATTTTTGTTCCCCTATGCATGTTTTGATTTTTTATAGATTTTCTCAAATATGGAACATGCTTATTATTAATATGCCACATAACTAAAAAACTACTTAAGTGGAAATGCAAGAGGTTTCATAACCAAACACATGATATTATTGGGATAGAGTCCTTGCACTGGAATTGACACATGATACTTCAAGTTCACATTAGAGAGAGAACGATGATTTCCCATTAATCTTCTTAGTGTAGTAATTGGTGTTATGATTCTTTCTAAGGTATCAGAACCACTTGAAGTCCAAATGTAGTAAAAAAAAATTGTTTTTTTAAGATCAAACACGAGTGGAGTGAATTTTCTCTTATTATCTACTTTCCATGTTGAAATTATCTTATCATAATAAAGTTCTTTTTTTTAACTAAAGGCATGAGACCCAAGTTGTGGTAGGCTTTAGGAGGATCGAGATCGAATGATTAGTCATTTCATAATGATAAATTCTTTCTTGTTTTGTTTTATTTCCAAATAAATTGATATTTTCCGAATTCAGAAACCACTTAAGGATTTCGTTTGGTTTCAAAAAAGTAATCCATGGTATCTCAATTGATGTTGCTCCTTAATGATATAACATTTTTTGTCCCCTTTGCATGTTTTGATTTTTTGTATGTAGCTTTTCTCAAATATGGAACATGCTTATTATTAATATACTACATAACTCAAAAACTACTCAACAAGTGGAATGCAAGAGGTTTCATGACTAGACACATGATACTATTGAAATAAAGTCATTGAATTGGAATTGACACATGATATTTCAAGTTCATATTATAAAGAGACCCACAAGTTCATTGAATTGAAATAAAGTTGTTTGGTTTGAAAAAAGCAATTGATGGTTTTATGTTTTTTAATTGAGAAAAGTTAAAAAAAAATCTAAACATGCATAGGAGACAAAAAATGTTGTCCCAATGAGAAGCAACAACAATTGAGATTGCATCGACATCTTTTGTGAAACGAAACAAAATCTTGAAGTGGTTTCTTGATACATAAATTGTCTATTGCTATTTGGAAATAGAACAAAACAAGAAAGAATTTGTCATTGTGAAATAACTAACCACTTAGTTCCAATCCTCTAGAATCTTGCCATACCTTGGGTCTCATGCCCTTAGTGAAAAAAAAAAAGAACTTTGTTATGACAAGACAATTTCAAGGAGGAAGAGAATTCAAGAAAATTTACTCATCCCATGTTTGATCTAAACGAAAAAAAAACAAATTTTTATTGCATTTGGTCTCATCATTTGGTCTTGTTTCATTCTATTTTCAAGTAGGGACAAATATTTTTCAAAATCAGTAACCTTTTCAAGATTTCATTTAATTTCAAAAAAACAATCAAGTGAATCTAAATTGATTTTTCTCCTCAATAGTACAACAATTTTTTTTTGTCCCTTTTGCATGTTTTGATTATTTCTAGTTTTTTCTTTTTAAATATGGAGCATGCTTATTATTAATATACCACATAAATCAAAAACTACTAAACAAGTGGAAATGGAAGAGGTTTCATGACCAGACACATGATACTATTGGAACAAAGTTTTTGCATTGGAATTGACACACGATACTTCAAGTTCATATTAGAGAGAAACCACAATTTGCCATTAATCTTCTTAGTGCACTAATTGGTTTTAAGTTTTTTTCGAAGATATAAGAACCACTTGAAGACCAAATGTAGTAAAAAAAAATTAATTTTTTTTTTTCGTTTAGATCAAAGATGAGTGGAATAAAGTTTCCCTCATTTTTTTCTTTCCCTCTTGAAATTATCTTGTCATAACAAAAGTTTTTGTTTTTTTCACCAAGGGCATGAGATCCAAGTTGGAGTAGGATTTTGGAGGATCAGAACTAAACTGTTAATCATTTCACAATGAAAAATTCTTTCTTGTTTCGTTCTATTTCCAAATAGGGACAAACATTTTTCGAAACTAGAAACTACAACAGAATTTTGTTCGGTTTCTAAAAATCTATCAATGGAATCTCAATTGATGTTTCTCCTTAATGGCACAACATTTTATGTCCCCTTTACATGGTTCGATATTTCTAGTATTTCTCAAATATGCAACATGCTTATCATTAATATACCACATAACTAAAAAGCCACTTAACTAGTGGAAATGTAAGAGGTTTCATGACCAGACACATGATACTATTGGAATAAGGTCCTTGCATTAGATTAACACATGATACTTCAAGTTCATATTAGAGAGAGACTCACGATTTCCCACTAATCTTTTTATGGTAGTAATTGGTTTTAAGTTTTTTTCCAAGGTATAGGAACCATTTGAAGAGCAAATACAGTAAAAAAATTTGGTTGTTTTTTTTTTTTTAGATCAAACATGATTGGAGTAAATTTTCTTTGATTTTTGCTTTTCATCTTGAAATTATCTTGTCATAACAATGTTTTTCTTTTTTTAACTAAGGGCATGAGACTCATGTTGTGGTAGGCTTCAAGAGGATCAGAACTAAACAACTAGTCATTTCATAATGATAAATTCTTTCATGTATGGTTCTATTTCCAAATAAACATACATTTTTAGAATCCATAAACTAGTTCAAGATTTCATTTGGTTTTAGAAAAGCAATCAATGGAATCTCATTTGATGTTGCTCCTCAATGGTACAACATTTTTTGTCCCCTTTTGTATGTTTTGCTTTTTTTTTTTTTTGTAGTTTTTCTCAAATATAAAACATGATTATTATTAATATACCACATGACTCAAATACCGCTTAACAAGTAAGAAAACAAGAGATTTCATGACCAGACACATGACACTATAAGAATAAATTTCCATATTTGAGAAAAGTTAGAAAAAATCAGAGCACGTGAAAAAGACATAAAATGTTGTACCATTGAGGATAACATCAATTGAAATTCCATCAATTTTTTTTTGAAACCAAAACGAAATTCTGAAGTGGTTTTTAGATTCAAATAATGGCTGCACCTATTTGGAAATTGAACAAAACAAGAATGAATTTATAATTGTGAAATGACTAACCATTAAGTTCCGATCCTCTAGAATCCTACCACAACATGAGTCTCATGCCTTTAGTGAAAAAAACTAAAACTTTGTTATGACAATATAATTTCAAGGGAGAAAGTAGAAAGTTAGAGAAAATTTACCCCACTCATGTTTAATCTAAATGAAAAACAAAAATTTTTTTTTTTTTTTTTACTACATTTGGTCTTCAAGTAGTTCCTATATTTTGGAAAAAAACATAAAACCAATTACTACGCCAAGAAGATTAGTGGGAAATCATGGGTCTCTCTCTAACATGAACTTGAAGTATTGTGTGTCAATTCTAATGCAAAGACTCTATTTCAATAGTATCATGTGTTTGGTCGTGAAACCTCTTGCATTTCCACTTGTTGAGTGATTTTTGAGTTATGTGGTATATTAATACTAAGCATGTTCCATATTTGAGCAAAACCATAAAAAATCAAAGTATTCATAAGGGACAAAAAATGTTATACCATTGAGGAGTAACAACAATTGAGATTCCATCGATTGCTTTCTTGAAACGGAATGAAATCCTGAAGTGGTCTCTAATTTTAGAAAATGTCTATCCCTACTTGGAAATATAATGGAACAAGAAAGAATCTATCGTTGTGAATTGTCTAACCATTTAGCTTTGATTCTCCAAAATCCTAACACAACATAGGTCTCAAGCTCTTAGTAAAAAAAAGAAGAATTTTATTAGGAGAAGATAATTACAAGAAGGAAAGAAGGGAATTAGAGAAAATTTACTCCACTCATGTTTGATGTAAATGAAAAAAAAAAATTTTTTTACTACAATTGATTTTATAATTTGGTCTTGTTTCTTTTCAATGGTATAACATTTTATGTCCCTTTTGTTTTTTTTTTTTTTCTAGTTTTTCTCAAATACAAAACATGCTTATTATTAATACCATATAACTCAAAAACCACTCAACAAGTGAAAATGCAAGAGGTTTCATGATCAGACACATGACACTATTAAAATAAAGTCCTTGCATTGGAATTGATAAATGATACTTCAAGTTCATATTAGAGAGAGACCCATGATTTCCCATTAATCTTGTTTGCATAGTAATTGGTTTTAAGTTTTTTTTCAAGGTATGGGAACCACTTAAAGACCAAATGCAGTAAAAAAAAAATTGATTATTTATTTATTTTTTCATTTAGATCAAATATGATTGGAGTAAATTTTGTTTGATCCTTTTCCTTTCCCTTTGAAATTCTCTTGTTATAACCAAGTTCTTGTTTTTTTTTTTACTAAAGGCCTGAGAGCCAAGTTGTGTTAAGATGTTGGAGGATTAGAGCTAAGTTGTTAGTAATTTCACAATGATAAATTATTTCTTGTTTCGTTCTATTGCAAAGTAGGGACATGTATTTTTCGAAACTAGAAACCACTTTAGGATTTCGTTTGGTTTTAGAAAAGCAATTGATGAAATCTCAACTAATGTTGCACCTTAATGGTACAACATTTTCTGTCACTTTTGCATATTTTAATTTTTTTCTAGCTTTTCTCAAATATGGAGGATGCTTATTATTAATATACCACATAAATAAAAAGCAACTCAACATGTGGAAATGCAAGAGGTTTCATTAGTAGAGATATGATACTATTGGAATAGAGTCCTTGCATTGGAATTGACACATGATACTTCAAGTTCATATTAGAGAGAGACCCACAATTTCCCACAAATCTTTTGTGCATAGTAATTGGTTTTATTTTTTTTTTCTCAAATGTATAAGAATCACTTAAAAACCAAATGCAATAAAAACAAATTATTATTATTTTTTTAGATCAAACACAAGTGGAGTAAATTTTCTTTGATTATTTGCTTTCCCTCTTGAAATTATATTGTCATAACAAAGTTCTTATTTTTTTCACTATGGGCATGAGACCTAACTTGTGATAAGATTTGGGAGAATCAAAACTAAACGTTTAGTCAATTCACAAGGATAAAATTTTTCTTGTTTTATTATATTTCCAAATAGAGATAGACATTTTCTGAATTTAGAAACCACTTCAAGATTTTGTTTTGGTTTTAGAAAAGCAATCGATGTAATCTCAATTGATGTTGCTCCTCAATGGTACAAAATTTTCTATCCCTTTTGCATGTTTTGATTTTTTCTAAGTTTTCTCAAATATGTAACTTTATTCCTGTAGTGTCATGTGTTTAGTCAAGATACCAATTGCGTTCCTACTCGTTAAGTGGTATTTGAGTCATGTGGTATATTAATAATAAACATGTTCCATATTTGAGAAAAACTACAAAAATTAAAACATGCAAAGGGGATAGAAAATGTGGTACCATTTAGGAGAAAAATTAATTGAGATTCCATCGATTGCTTTTTTGAAACGAAATGAAATCTTAAAGTGGTTTCTATATTCAAAAAATGTTTGTCTCTCTTTGGAAATAGAACAAGACAAAAAAGAATTTATCACTGTGAAATGACTAACTGTTTAATTTTGATACTCTTGAATCCCGCCATAACTTGGGTCTCATACTCTTAGTGAAAAAAAGATGAACTTTGTTATGACAAAGTAATTTCAAGAGGGAAAGCAGAAAATCAGAGAAAATTTACTCTACTCATGTTTAATCTAAAAAAAAAAAACCAATTTTTTTGCTATATTTGGTCTTCAAGCTTATACCTTAGAAAAAAACATAAAACCAATCACTACACTAAGAAGATAAATGGGAAATCGTGGTGTGTCTCTCTACTATGAACTTGAAGTATCCTATGTCAACAATTCCAATGCAAGGACTTTATTCCAATAGTATCATGTATCTGGTTGTGAAATCTCTTGCATTTCCACTTGTTGAATTGTTTTAGAGTTGTGTGGTATATTAATAATAAGCATGTTCTATTTTATAGAAAAGCTAGAAAAAATCAAAACTTGCAAAAGAGACGGAAAATATTGTACCATTGAAGAGAAACATCAATTTAGATTCCAACAATTCATTTCCTTAAACCAAATGAAATCTTGAAGTGGTTTTCGGTTTTGAAAAATGTCTATCCCTACTTGGAAATAGAACAACACTAGCAAATGATGGGACCAAATGCATGAAAAATAGTTTTTTTTTTTTTTTTTTTCGTTTAGATCAAACATGAGTGGAGTAAATTTATATCTTATTCTCTTCCTATTCTCTTATTTCCTTCTTGAAATATATATATATATATTCACTAAGAAGTGAGACCTAAGTTGTGGCAAAATTTTGGAGGATCAGAACTAAAGGGTTTGTCATTTCACAATGATAAATTCTTTCTTGTTTTGTTCTATTTCCAAATAGCAACAAAAAATTTTCGAATCCAGAAACTACTTTAGGATTTTGTTTCGTTTCACAAAAGCAATCGATGGACTCTCAATTAATCTTGCTTTTCAATGGAACAACATTTCTATCACCTATGCATGTTTTTATTTTCTATAGTTTTTCTCAAATATGGAACATGCTTATTATTATTATATCACATAACCCAAAAACCACTAAACAAATGGAAATGCAAGTGGTTTCACGACCAGACACATGATATACTATTAGAATAGATCGAGTCCTTGCATTGGAATTGACACACGATACTTCAAGTTCATATTAGAGAGGGACCCATGATTTTCCACTAATATTCTTAGCGTAGTAATTGGTTTTACCTTTTTTTCAAAGGTATAGGAACCACTTTAAGACTAAATGCAATTAAAAAAATTATCTTGTTATAACCAAGTTATTGTTTTTTCACTAAAGGCATGACACCCAAGTTGCAATAGGATTTTGGAGGATTGGAACTAAAGGGTTTGTCATTTCATGACAATGCATTCTTTCTTGTTTTGTTCTATTTCCAAATAGGGACATACATTTTCCGATTCTAAAAACCACTTTAGGATTTTGTTTGGTTTTAAAATAAGCAATCAATGGTATCTCAATTAATGTTGCGCCTCAATGATGCAACATTTTCGTTCCCCTATGCATGTTTTGATTTTTTTTTATAGTTTTTCTCAAATATGGAACTTGCTTATTATTAATATATCACATAACTCAAAAACCTCTCAACAAGTGGAAATGCTAGAGGTTTCATGACTAGGCACATGATACTATTGGAATAGAGTCCTTGCATTAGAATTGACACATGATACTTCAAGTTTATATTAGAGAGAGACCCATGATTTCCCACTAATCTTCTTAGCATAGTTATTGGTTTTAGTTTTTTTTTTCCAAGGTATAAGAACCACTTGAAGACAAAATGTAGTAAAAAAAAAAAAGTTTTTTTTTAGATCAAACATGAGTAGAGTAAATTTTCTTTGATTCTCTACTTTCCCTCTTGAAATTATATTGTGATAACAAAGTTCTTGTTTTTTTTTTTTCTAGTAAGGGCATGAGACCCAAGTTGTGGCAAGACCCTTTTGAATGTTTTTATTTTTTCTAGCTTTTCTCAAACATGGAACATGCTTATTATTAATATACCACATAACTTAAAAACCACTCAACAAGTGGAAATGCATGAGGTTTCACGACTAGACACATGATACTATTGGAATAAAGTCCTTGCATTGGAATTGACACAAAATACTCACTACAAAAAAATAGGTTTTTAATGATGAATCTTTGGTCACGACCACAAATATAATGACCAAAGATATGATTTTGTCACGGCCAGGATAAAGTTGTGACAATATGTGTTAATGTGAAAAAAAAAACATGTTTAGTCACGGTGATTTTATCAACCGTCACCAAAAGTATTGATGAGAGGGTATTTTAGTCACGGATTTTTTTGAAACCGTGACTATTTGTAAATTTATAGAGGGAAATTTTGGTACCAATAATTTTAGTCACGTGACAAAAAGTGTAACGAAAAGATGTTTTAGTCACGGTTTTTTGTGAAACCGTGACTATATATATATATATATTGTGACTTTTAGTCACGCCATTGATTGATCGTGACTGTAGGGGAACCTATAGTCACGAATTTCTCATGACCGTGACCAAATGCATAGAAGTTTATTTTAAATATTTTGAACCTATGGTCACGGGGTTCACATAATCGTGACCAAAAGTCTATTATTTATTTTAAACCATTTTTTGGGTTATCTATTGTAATTTTTTAGAAAATTATATATATATATATATATATATATATATATATATATATATCATAAATAGAAATTATCATTAATAGTAATAATAATAGTTCTTATTAATTATAAAAAGTTTAAAGTTATATTACTATATTTTTTTTTAAGTTAAGAAACAAATTAGTGTGTTACCTATTTTTCTTTAGTTAAAATTATTTAATTTCCTTGTTATGATTAATGTTTTAATAAGAAGCAAAATAAAGTTTAATATGTTAGTTTAAAAATATGATGGTTCAATTTGATATTATTTGATAAAAAGTTTAAATGCAAGTGAGTTAGCAAATTAAAAAACAATTTTGATTTTATATATGATAAATAATTCTTATTATATTTAAAGTATCAATAGTCGTGATAACTAAATTTTACTATGAACAATTACTAGTAAAATTGTTTTATAGTTTTATTTAATTTTCAATCATAAAATATTTTTTAATCTTTATGATTTTTGCAATACAGAAACAGTTTATAACTACAAAAATAACATTCTTTGTTTATGATTAAAAATAAAAGTTCTAAACTTTTATAATTCTTAAATTTGTAAAATTAACAAATTTATATTGTTAAAATTCATGGAAAAATATTCTTAAACGCACCATTCTCTGTTTATGTTTATTATATTTAGTACCAAGTGGAAATCTGAAATTCTGTTGTCCAAATGTATGATGAAATTAAGCTACAGGCATATGGGATAAGGTAGAAATTAATATCATTAAATATGAAAAAATGATACCATATGATAAAATAATAATAAATTGGTATAAGATATAAAAGGACACGTGACTGAAAATAATGAAGACAAAGTAGGAGTAGAATGCACATGTAACATTTCCTAGCACCTAAGGCCCACAAAAATACTAATAAATTATAGTTTTATTTGTGAAGTATTTTGACATTTTCATAAACAGTTATACAAAAACGGTTTTTTAAAACATTTTTAAAAATTTGTTTGTGGATGTATTTTAAAATAAAGTTGATTTAGAAACCTATAATATTCTCAATATATTTTTTTATGTTTTTAAATATGTTTAAAAAATAACTTTTATATGTTATATTTTATTTTTAATTATTCTTTGTATTTATATAATTATTTTTGAAAATATCTTTTACTCTAATAAGTGAAAACAATTTAAGATAACTAAAAGTATTAATATTTTTTAAAAATATCTTATTTTTTGTTTTTAAGAACAAAAAATTGTTTCCCCTCTATGGTTTACTTACTTATTTATTTATTTATTATTAAGAATAAAAAACTGTTATAATTAAAAGCTCGTTAGCAAACACTGCCTATACCTTTGAATTATTTTAGAAAAAGAACATTTTATATATGATAAATAATAGGTTTTATAATAAGATAAGTTATTATTAGAAGATTTTATTAAATTTTGTCATCATTAATATTAACATCATTAAGAGCAGTTATTTCTTTTTTAGTAAACTTAAATTTACTAAACATGTTTAACTATTAAAATTTTAAAATATAGAACTTGATAAATTTCTAATATAAAATTTTAAAACTTGATAAGCTTGATAAAGCTTTGAAAATAACAATTTTAAAATATAAAACTTGATAATTTTCTCATACATAATTGTAAAATTTAAAATTTTAAAACTTGATAAAAAAATTTAAAATATAATACTTGATAAATTTCTAATATAAAATTTTTTAATTTTAAAAATTGAAAAACTTTATAAAACTTAATAAAAATTTTAAAACAACACTTTGAGTAAAACATTGAACTTTCAAAATTAATTTTAAATTTTAAAATAATTGTAAATTTAAAATTTTAAAATAATTGATAATAACTACGACCAATATTTTAGCCCATAAAATGTTAAAATGAGATTTGATAATAACCATATATAAAGGCATGAATATAAAGTCTCACATCACTTTCCAATATAATATTTTAACCATGTGGGCCTTAACCATTGACTTTCCAATATAAAAGACACAGGCAATGTTTTAACCCATTTTAACCATTGAGTAAAACCATTCTCCTGCAAACATTTCCAATATAAAGCCTCTCTCTCCTGCCAACAAAACCCATTTTCTCTTCCTCTCCAAAACCCACGGCCATAAAACCCACAAAACCTACCCACAACCCCCATTGCTTGGAGGAAGCCATTGCCGGAAAAAGCTTATGGAAGCCATGCCGAAGAAGCCCCATGGAAGCTATGGTCCGTAAAGCCAAAGCCATCTCCAAGAAACTCCCGTAAAAATCGTTTCTCTCTAGGTTTTGGTGAGTTTTGGGATTTTTTTTTTTTTTGGGTTTTGTTAATTGGTATTTTGGAAATGTTTGTGATTAGGTTTGAGATTCCATTGTTATTGGGTTTATTTTCATTGTTATTGGGTTTATTTCCATTGTTATAGGGTTTTGGTGCTTTTGGAAAAACCACACTTAATTACTTCCTAAGGTACAATTTCTCTCTAGTTTCTCTCTATTTTTTCTATAATTTAATTATGATTTCATTGTTATTGGGTTTATTTCCATTGTTACTGTGTAATGAAAGAATTTTTCTTTTGTGTGTTGCATTCTCTTCAATTCTCTATTTCCATTGGGTTTAATTATTGTGTTGAAAATTTGATTAGTTTTCAATAATGTTGTTTTTTCTTTGTTTCTGTAGCTTTGAGTTTGTGAACATGTTGATATGGATTAAAACTATATATTCCACACTCCACGTTTTTGTAGCTTTGTTTCTTTATTTTTTTTTGTCCTATTTATGAGTCTTACAAACAATAATATTTTACAAAATTTTAAATATTTTATTTGTATATCAAATAGTCATACAATTGAGACACATCACTTTTATGAATATTATTTTCCATGTAAGATAGATTTTTATATCATATGTCACACTTTAGTTAAGGGTAGGGTAATTTAAACAAATATTTTTTAAGATAGTCCTAAAAATTATTTTAAATTTTATGATACCCATTAAGGGGGTGTTTGGTACGTCGGAATAGGGAATGAAAATAATATTTTGTTTCCTTTCCTATTTCTTAGTGGAATGGAATGAATTTGATGATTCCATTTCTAGCATTTGGATGAAGTTAGGAATGCAAGATTGGAATGATTATTTGTTTCCATTCCAATGTTTGATAATAATAGGAATGGAAATGAAAAAGAAATAAATTTACAATAATATCCTTACATATAATTTAATTTTTTTTATTTTTACTTTTATTTTAAAAAAATAAAATTAGAGAGGTTTTTTGTTATTAAATAATAAGACTAAAAAAATATATATATACTCAATAAATAAAAAATTAACCATAAAAAATCGTATAACCCTAATGCACAAATATTCAATTATTATTTTTATTAAAAATTTGAATAATTTGTCATGCTTAAGTAGTTATAAAATTATATTTTTCAAAAAAAAAAATATTTATTATAATATTTAAATTCTCAAAGCTAGCAAATGTTTTTCCTATTTTCAAAAGAGGAAATAAAAGAATTCAAATTTATTCTAATTTTCAACAAGTATCATATCCGATAAAATCCATAATCTTAAAAAATTTTAAATATTTGTTTTTTTATCAAAATTTTAAATAATTTGTCATGCAAAAAAAGCTATAGAATTATGTGCTTGAATCTTTCTATGTGCCATCGGTCGGTCATTCTGGTAATCTAATTTATTGGATCTGGAAATGTATGAAAATCATGTTTTATTGGCATTGGTGTTGTGATGTGATGTGGCTTAGGTCGGGAGATTTGCATCATGCAAACCTCCTTGGGCTGTCTACATCAAACTTAAAGTTGGGCCGATATAGATCAATAGCAGTTGGAATAAAAAAATTAATCAATGTTGGTTTCTCGGTTCTTAATGGTTTGTTTACTGTTAAATAGCAATGATATGAAGAGATCTTCACTGTGGCCCATGCTAAAGTTCCAAAATGAGCGGAAACGCAGCAGATTTTCTACGAGACGGTAGAATCCATAGCTTTAACTAGGAAAGGAAGACGCCGATAATAATAAACAAAGGGGAAAAAAACCAAAAGTTTTGTTTTTGTTTGTTTTTTTCTTTTTATTTTTTTTCCTAAACATTAAAAATTTTCAATATTGTAAACACGTGAAATCGAAAAATATTTTTCCAACCATTTCAATTTTTCTCTCCAGTTTCCATTAATACAAAATAAAGAAACATCAAAGATTCCAAACATAAATTAATAAAAAAAAATTAATCGATTTATAAAGAAGAAGAAACACATATAAAGAAGTAGAAGAAGAAAGAGAAAATAAGGTAAACCTGATCGAAGATGTAGAAGGGAGTTTTCAAAACCTAGTTGCAGCAAACAATGACGAATCCTAGATCCAACAATCAAAATGAACATCCAAAACCCTATAAATTAGAAATTGATTTTTTTTTTTTAAATATCGTGGAAGGTTTAATTGATTCAATTTGGAAGAATCACTTGTTGTAGAGAATTGGATGATGAGCGGGTCTTTAGCTTTGCAAAGAAGATAAGAAGTGGATGATGAATGAATCTCTACCTTTACAAAGAAGATAAACATCAGGTTTGAAGAACAAGATAAGAGGGTAAAATAGTAATTTAGGTTATTTTATATTATCAAATAGGTTTAATGAATCAGAATACCACCTACTTTTAATGAATGCAAATCCGACTCATAAGTTGGATTTGATTTCTGTCGGAATAATTTTTTATTTCATTTCTGCCTTCTTAACATTTATCCAAACATAGGAATAAGGGAGAAAAGGAATGAGATGTCTATTCCCACTCCCTATTCCCCGTGTACCAAACACCCCCTAAGTGTATTAGGAAATTGCCTTTTCAATTAAATATTAAAATATTTTTTAAAAGACAATTTTAAATTTAAATTTAAATTATCTTTTTTTTTAAAGTAATTTTAAATTGCCTTTTCAATAATATTTTTTTAGCTTTGGGAACTCATATTACCAACTATCTAAAATCCATGATATTTTAAGTAGATAAAAAAAAATAGAAAGTAGATAAAAAAAATTATAATTTAAGAACTATTAATTATATAATAAGAGATACAAATAATTATGGAAAAGTTTGTATACAAATAACTGTTTTAAAAAATAATTGTATAAATATATAAAGTAAAATATTATATATAAAATTTATTTTAAAAATATTTTAAAATTTTAAATATTCTTTTGTTTTATTAAACATAATTATTAAAACTCTTTTATAAAACTCTTTTTAAAAATAATTATCAAACATGCTATTAAAAATTTTGAATCATAATTCTTTCTAAATAAATTCATTATACTATTAATAATATAGAATGAAACTTAAGTATGTAATAGCTCCCACCGTAAGTCCCCTAAAATTTAATGATTTTCCATGTGGCATGACATCATGTCATAGTCAAATCATTTCCATCCTAAAATAAATAAAGAAATTTACAATGGTGGTGCAAATTGGATTGCAATGGTGGATTAATTAAAGTTAAAGTAAATCCCTCAATGCATCCAAACTTACATGATTAAAGAAATTTTATAAATTAGAATTATGAAATGAATAAAATAATAAAGGATGGATTATTGATTAGCTTAATTGGCAACTATTTTATAGGCATCGAGATACAAATAAGAGATACAAGTAAATATTTTATTTTATATATACAAATAATTATTTTTTATTTTTTATATATTTTTAAAAATAAGTGAGTCAAAACCCACTTTTCTTAAAAAAAAAAAAAAAAAAGAGTTTGAATTGAATTTAGGTAATAAATTAGATTAGATAAAACTTCCTATACGTGATTTATTAAAATTTTGACCGAATACATTTAATTTTCATTGATTCCAAATTCCTTTAATATATACATATATAGAATTTTTTTTTTTTTTTGGATAGAGTTTGAGTTGGCAATCAACCAAACCCCCAATCCACATGAGCTACACGTTACAACCACTAATGCTGAGTTGGATATAGGCCTTGAATCTGCATATATATTATAATCTAAAATTCATGATATTTTAAGGAAATAATTATGTGACTTATGAAAAAAATGCATTTCACAATATTTTTAAATGAATTATTTATAAAAAAAAATTGGGTTTATATATGAATCTACATATATATTATAATCTAAAATTCATGATATTTTAAGTAGATAAAAAACATAGAAAGTAGATATAAAGAAAATTATAATTTAAGAACTATTAATTATATTATATGTACCTTCATGAAAAATAGATGGAGAAAATAATTTTTTTTATCTTTGAATTCCCAAATATAATTTAAGAACTATTAATTAAACCATGCTTGACTTTAGTGAAATATTTACATTTTTAATTATTGTCAAAAGTAAAAAATAAAAAATAAAAATTTTAAAAGTGATACAAATAAAATTTATTCTCAAATTTATATCTTTCTTTTTATGATTTAATTTATAAGTTGTGTCTTTTTTTTATATTTAAAATAAAGTAATTTGTTTTTAAAGTTTAAAAATAGTAAACTTATATAATATTTTTAATTAAATATACTCTCAAATAATATCCTACTTCCAAAACAACTTCTCAACAAAAACCATTTTTATTAAAAATAAATAAATAAAAATAATATCAAACCTATTCTAGAAAAAGAATAGGAATATTTAGAAAATTTTTTTTTGCACCCAAATTAGAAAATTAAGAAAATTTTTGTTTTGTTTCATCTTATTTATACCCTACCCTTTCGTTACTTCATGATCTAAGATATGCATATGTTGCATCTATTGTGAGGCCTTATCTATGATTTTATATTTTATTATTGTTATCTGTGAACTAACCCTCGTTGATTTTATGCAATAGATATATTAGTAATTCATTTATATAAATTATCGAATGTGTTAGTCTCATTGTGTGTTTTTATCTATTTTTTTTCTAATATTATTTGTCAAGAATTTTATCATTTACTCATTTTCATATTAGAAAACCCTAGAATTCCCGTTTAAGTATCCTTGCTTGACAAATGTCTCTTTTATCATATATTAAAAACATATAAGTTGTAGACGTGTGGATATGATTATTTATTGTGGTCATATTCAAGTTTTCAACCTATATGTTTTGTATATGATTGGTAGAATTGTCTGCAAATGATGCTTGAATTGTCCATTTGGACAGTTTGGAAATACATAATATCTATGAAATCACACGCTTTTGCTTTAACATATTGATAAGATTTGACAGTGATTCCCCTTGTTCTCTGGGTGCATATTTGGACAAGGTGACATATTGTTAGCAGCTTAGTTAAGCTAACTAATAGTATGTTTATACCTTAGCCAATTCGTGTACTTGGAGAACTATGGGAAAATGTTGCCAAAATTTTATCAAAATGAAACTAAGCATGTTAGTGATTGATTCATAGGGATTATGTATTTCTAAATGGGATAGGAACCACTACCAAATATAGGAGTTTGAGATAATAAAAAACATATCACATTCATTATAAGTTGATATGAAGATTCATTGTTATGTGATTGAAGGGTTTAATTTGCGGAAGTACGATAAAAATGCCAATAGATAAGAGTTGGATGCAGAAGTCAAGAGTAAGTAGTGAATATCATAAAGGAGTTTTGGAGTTCTTAGATTTTGCCTTTACTAATGCACTTGGAAAAGAAATGCTCCCATGTCCTTGCATTCGTTGCAATAATTGTGTTATGCAGAAGCGAGAAATCATGTATGACCATTTGTTGGACAATGGGATAGCTAGAAATTATGTGCGATGGTTGATGCATGGGGAATATGAGTTTTGTGAACCTGCGAATACTAGCACTAATGAGTCTGATATGCATAATGAGATGGAAGAAATGTTAAATGATGCATTTGGAATGTCAATGCCAAATGAGGAATCTGAACGAAGTCCACATGTGCATGAGGAGTTTGAAAAACCGAATAAGGATACAAACAAATTTTATAATTTGTTAAGAGAAGTAGATCACGAACTATATCCAGGGTGTAAAAAATTCACAAAGTTGTCTTTTGTCATAAGATTATTTCATATGAAGTGTCTTAATGGATGGAGCAATAAGTCCTTTACAATGTTGCTTGAATTGTTGAAGGAAGCACTTCCTGAGGGTGAAACATTGCCAAGCAACTATTATGAAGAAAAAAAAAATACTTCGTGACCTTGGCCTTCATTATATCAAAATTGATGCATGCCCCTCAGATTGCATGTTGTATTCAAAAGAGCATGCAAATACAAATGAGTGTGTTGTTTGTGGTGTCTCCAGATGGAAATCGAGTGATGATCATTCTACAAATGAGTTCACTAAGTCAGTAAAGAAAAAGAAAATTCCTGCTAAGGTCTTTCGTTATTTTCCCTTAAAACCAAGGCTTCAAAGGTTATATATGTCATCTAAGACAGCTTCTCACATGAAATGACATGTTGATGGTCACATAGAAGGTGAGATGATGAGGCATCCAGTGGACTCTTTGGCTTGGAAAAATTTCGATAATGTACACCCTTCATTTGCGCTAGAACCTCGAAATGTTAGGCTCGGTTTAGCAAGTGATGGGTTCAATCCTTTTGGGAATATGTCAATTTCATATAGTATGTGGCCGGTGGTTCTTATTCCATATAACTTACCACCTTGGATGTGTATGAAACAAACATTCTTCATGTTGTCACTACTTATTCCTGGTCCAATTGCACTTGGGAATGACATTGACATATACTTACAACCATTGATAGATGAGTTGAATGACTTATGGGAGGTTGGAGTTGAAACATATGATGCTTCAACAAAACAAAATTTTTGTATGCGTGCAGCTATATTATGGACCATCAATGATTTTCCTGTATATGCAAATCTTTCGGGTTGGAGTACTAAAGGGAAATTTGCTTGTCCTATTTGCAATAAGGATTGTTCTTCATATCGATTACAAAATGGACGGAAATGGTGTTACATGGGTCATCGTCGATTTTTGCCGATTGATCATAGATTTCGACGTGATAAAAAGTCCTTTGATGGAAATGAAGAGCATAGAGCAGCACCTAAACATTTGTTCTGGGGAAGATGTTCCACATCAATTAGATGGAATGGAACATATTACTTTAGGGAAGACATCAAAAAATAAGATGTCAGCAAAAAGAAAAAGAGAACATGTTGAACTTGAGCACAATTGGAAAAAAAAAAAACATTTTTTTCCAATTGTCATATTGGAAAACCCTCATTTTGCGTCACAATTTGGATGTAATGCATATTGAAAAGAATATATGTGACAATATAGTTGGCACCTTGTTGAGTATCGATGGTAAATCGAAGGATAACTTCAATAGTCGTCTTGACTTGCAAGCTATGGGTATCAGAGATCAACTTCACCCCATACAAAGAGGGAATAGGGTTATGTTGCCTGCTGCATCCTATTCACTAACTTCAAATGAAAAAAGGAGTTCTGTAAATTTTTGAAAGAAGTAAAGGTTCCAGATGGTTATGCTTCTAACATCTATCGGTGTGTACAAGTGAATGAAAGAAATATATTTGGGTTGAAGTCTCATGATTGTCATGTTCTCATGCAACAACTCCTTCCACTTGCAAATTCGAGGAGTTCTACATAAGAATGTTTGTGCTGTTATAGTTGAGCTATATAGTTTCTTCAAACAGTTGTGTTCTAAAGTGTTAAAGACTGATCAATTAGAGCACCTTGAGAATGACATAATAGTCACACTTTTCAAATTAGAAATAATATTTCCTCCATCATTCTTTGATGTTATGGTGCATTTACCTATTCATCTTGCAAGTGAGGCAAAGATCGTTGGACCTTTTCAATATCAATGGATGTATCTTATTGAGCGGTATGTTCTCATTCAATTAATCTTATGTATATTAGGTTTCATATAGTTCATGAAACAAATCTATCATGTTGTGGAATGACAGGTATTTACGTACATTAAAGTCTTATGTCTGTAATAAGAGTCGTCCAGAAGGTTCTATTGCAGAGGGGTACATAGCAGAAGAATGTACAACCTTTTGTTCAAGATATTTGCATGATGTTGAAACAAAGCATGACCGTGAAGAAAGAAATTATGTCATTGAAAATAACATAACAAATGGTGGAGGGTTAACCATTTTCAAATGCATGGGACGTACAATAGGAAATTCAACATCTTGTGTTCTTAGCACAGAAGAATGGTCCCAAGCACATTTATATGTGTTGACTAATTGTGAGGAAGTGACGTCATTTATTGAGTAAGACACTTATTTGAATAAAACTTTATATTAATTCTCATACAAAAATTTAATTTTGGTCTTTGTGAGCATTATAATTAATTTTTTCATTTTTATCAGAGAGCATAAGCAATCTATAAGGGTTAAGCCTCGTATTCGTGCATGAGATGTAGATTTGATTCACATAAGAGAATTCATTAGTTGGTTTGAAGAACGTGTAAGTTCATACACTACATAAATTGTTCTATTATTTAATACACATGTATGTATTAACATCTTATATTTGAATCTATAGATTATACAAATGCGACATGAAGGTCCAATTTCTGAACACATACTATCATTGTCTCGTGGACCAAGTACATCAGTTACATGTTATAGAGGATACATCATTAATGGGTTCAGATTTCACACAAGAGAACGAGAAAAGGGAAAAAAAAACTCAAAATAGTGGAGTTGTTGTGACCGCAGAGGTATCAAGCTTTGCAAGTGCAAGAGATAAGAACCCAATTCCTGGTCATGTTTCTTACTATGGTGTGCTAACTGATGTAATTGAGTTACATTACCTTGGTGGAAATAGAGTTATTTTATTCAAGTGTGACTGGTGGGATGTAATCAATAGTGGAAGGGGAATAAAGAAGGATGAATATGGGTTCACATGTTTGAATTTTGAACGTACCATATGCAAAGATGAACCATTTGTGCTTGCATCTCAAGCAAAACAAGTCTTCTATGTTCAAAATTCAAATGAGGAAAATTGGCACACCGTTGTGGAGAAACAAAATCGAGGGGTTTATGATATGAATCAGAAAGTATCTACTAATGATCCAGAGCCATATCAACAGCTTATAACACTTCATAGTCAACGTGATGTGCATGAGTTGATCGAGAATGATTTAATCAATTGGGATAGAAATGATATTGCAGGAAAAACTATCCAAACAGATGTTCTACTATCACGACAAAAAAACTTTGTTGAAAAAAATAATGAATTCATTCATGATGATGATATAGATGATGTGTAGCTAATAGTATTGGTAAGTACATAAATATATACTTACCAGATATACAAATTGTAATTTATTTCAATTATTTATGTAACTTATTTTGTATTACTTTTTCTAATTTACTTTATTATGTAGGAAATGTCACATCGAAGAGGAAGAGTACAAATAGTGTCTCCAGAAGATGAGGTGGACAATCTACAACAACTCTTAGACATACAACCTGTTGCAACTACTACTCCTAGTAGTTCTGATCCTTCTGATTCTTCAGATCCTTCTGTTGTTAGTATGATTAAGAAGATTATGTTTAACTTTACATATGATAAATGTGTTTACATATATTTAATTTCTTGAATGATAGGTTTTTAATGTTTAATTTTATATAAGATAAGTAAATTACGTTTATTTTAATTTCATTATTACTCTTAATAGGTTCATCCTCTAGCAAAAAGAGGACACGTGGCCTAACACATAACTTAGATTTACTTAGTATGAAACCCAGGGAAAAAAAAACTACACGATTCAATACCAGAGGGCAAGTTGTTTATGATGGAAAAGGGGAAAGATTGTCAAGCTATATGGGAACATTGGTGTGATCTCAACACAATGTACCCATCCAAGTTCAAGATTGGAATCATGTTAGTGAAGATGTGAAGGAAAAGATTTGGGCCTTAGTATTGGTATATGCTAGTTACTATTCAATCTAAATTGTAATGTTATTGTTTAAAAATGATACCTCTTATTTAAACATGACATTTTAATGCAATACAAGAAAAATATGAACTAGAAGAAACATGTAAGAGCTACATTCTTCAATGTTGTGGAAATTTGTTTAGAAGCTATAGAAATAAAATGAAGGCCAAGTATTATAACCCTTATAATATAGATGAGGAGAGATTGTGCCATCGACCTCCACACTTATCGAATGATGATTGGAGGTGGCTCATCCACTTTTGGGGTACACCTGAGGCCAAGGTAAAGATAATGATCTTTTCTTGATAATGTATCTTATGATACTCATATTCACATAAAATGATATTTATTAGTTATATCTAACATAATACTTCATGTATATAACTTTTATTATGTTTCTATTACCTATATAGGTGACTTGCTATTTTTTTAATTGATGTAGGATATCTCCAAAAAAAACAAGGCAAATAGGGCAAAACAAGTGATAAAGCATACATCGGGATCAAAAAGTTATGCTCAAATTCGATATGAACAGGTTGAAAATTTATTATTAATATGATTTGTTTGTACATAAATAATTCATCATAAATAACTCAATTGTTTTACTTATAAGAATAGGCACAAAAGAAGGAGGATTGAAGTGAGCCCAATAGAATTGAGATGTTTGCCCTGACACACACAAGAAAAGATGGGACGCCTGTTGATGATCATTATAAGGAGATTATGGTAATGAAGTAAATAAATTTTATATACTTGTATTTCAATCATAGCCTCATACTAAATTATTTTAAAAGTCTAACAATTTTTTTTTTGTTTTTTATAATTCCAGGATCAATTTCAACAATTACTATCCCAACCTGAGGGGACATCTTCTTCTACTTCTGCATCATCTGGAGCATCTACATATGTAGATGAGATATATACTCAAGTCATGGGTCCAGAGAGGCATGGTCGTGTTCGAGGGTATAGATTTGGTCCTACTCCTACCTCAATCTTTGGTTGTACTAGTAGAAGGTGATAAGGAGTTATTCTTTCAACACAACTTCAAAACGCCCAAGAGATGCTAATAGCTGCAGAACAAAAGTTTACAATTGCAACTGAAGAACTCTCAAATGTGAAAGATGAACTCTCACATGTGAAAGAAATATTTGAAGAGAGGTTGATAGAAATTCAAAAAAAGACACGTGAAGAAGTGAAAGAAGAGTTTGAAGAAAAAATGATGGAAATGCAAAGAAAAATGCAAGCACAAATGCAAGCACAAATTTAAGAACAGATGATGCAACAATTTCAGCAAAAATAGTAGACATTTGAAGATTTTGCTACAACTTTATATGATAGATTATCCTAACTTTTTTTTTGCTTTCTATGACTATTATGTGATGTTTGGTTGATTGATTTGTTATATTATGTTAGAATGTGAAACTAAATTTGAATCTCTTTGTTTTTTGTTTGTTTGGTTTTTTTTGTTATATTATGTTTTTTTTTTATTTAATGACTTATATTGATATATAAGTTTTTAACTAGCTTGGAATGATTGATTGTAATATATTGAAATTTTTTAATTGTTTAATTGCATATACAGGTCTAAAATGGGTTTGTTTGGGTTTATAACAGGTTTGGGAAATTTTAATTTATAAAAAACCAATGTTCAAAATATAACATATTTTAGTCACGACCATTAAAAAATTGTGACCATAAGTGTGCTTTTAGTCACGCTTAAAATGAATCGTCACCAAAAGTTAGGGATAGCAACCATAATAGACTTAATGTTTAGTCACGGTCACTTAATTACTGTGACCATATACATACATTTAGTCACGATTTAGGGCATTAACCGTGAGCGAAAGTTGACTTTTAGTCACGGTCATTTTATTAACCGTGATTATAGACATACATTTAGTCACGGTTTAGGGCATTAACCGTGACCAAAAGTTTTCATTTAGTCACGGTCATTTTTATTAATCGTGACTATAGACATACATTTAGTCATGGTATAAGGCATTGACCGTGACCAAAAGTTTACATTTAGTCACGGTTTAGGGCATTAATCGTGACCATAAGTTTACATTTAGTCACGGTCGATAAATTTTACCCGTGACTATAAGTGTACATTTAATCACTTTCATTATTTGACCGTGGCTAAAGGTTAAACATATAGTCACAGTTTATTACCTGACCATGACCAATACCCTTAGCTACGCCTCATATTGTGACACTCGGTCACGGTTTCATAAGACCGCGACAATAGGTTTTGGTCACAGATATATACGATTTGGTGACGGTTGGCGACCGTCACCAAAAATCCAATTTCTTGTAGTGACTTCAAGTTCATATTAGAGAGATACCCACGATTTCCCACTAATTTTCTTAGCGTAGTAATTGGTTTTAAGTTTTTCTCAAAGGTATAGGAACCACTTGAAGACTAAATGCAGTAAAAAAAAAATTTGATTTTTTTTTTTTTTTCCTTTAGATCAAACTTGAGTGGAGTAAATTTTCTTTGATCCTCTTCTATCCCTCTTAAAATTATATTGTCATAAAAAAGTTCTTGGTTTTTTCCACTAAGGGCATGAGACCCAAGTTGCGATGGGATTTTGGAGAATTGGAACTAAACTATTAGTCATTTCACGACGATAAATTTTTTCTTGTTTTGTTTTATTTCCAAGTAGGGACATACATTTTTCAAATCTAGAAACCACTTCGGGATTTTGTTTCCTTTAAGAAAAACAATCAATGGAATCTCAATTAATGTTGCTCCTCAATTGTACAACATTTTCGTTCCCCTATGCATGTTTTGATTTTTTATAACTTATCTCAAATATGGAACATGTTATTATTAATATACCACATAATTCAAAAACCACTCTATAAGTGGAAATGTAAGTGGTTTCATGACCAGACACATGATACTACTGGAATAAAGTCCTTGTATTGGAATTAACACATGATTCTTCAAGTTCATATTAGAGAGAGACCCATGATTTGCTACTAATCTTTTTAGCGTAAGTGGTTTCATGACCAGAGACATGATACTACTATAATAGAATCCTTGCATTAGAATTGACACATGATACTTAAAGTTCACATTAGAGAGAGACCCATGATTTCCTATTAATCTTTTTAGCGTAGTAATTGGTTTTTTCTTTTTTTTTTTTCAAGGTATAAGAGTCACTTGAAGACCAAATGTAGCAAAAAAATTGGTTTTTTTTTTTTTTTTTTGGTTTAGATCAAACATGAATGGAGTATATTTTCTCTAATTCTCTACTTTCCCTCTCGAAATTATATCATCATAACAAAGTTCTTGTTTTTTTAGTAAGGGCATGAGATCCATATTGTGGCCGGATTAAGGAGGATTGAAATTATATTATCATAACAAAGTTCTTTTCTACTGAGATACGTTGCACTGGTGTAGATATGCAGAAGACGACTATGGAGAAGGCTAGTCTCCTCCAACTGATGGCGCGCCTGTGAAGGTGATTCTCATCACTGGCAGAGACGCACCTCTCCAGAAAAGACCTAGCTTCCGGAAAAATCTAGAAAAACTACTGATATGTGGTGATGAATCTGATGACGATGAGAAATTCCTGGTCATGAAGGATGAGGAATTTGAAGAACCCTGACCAAGAACTCTCAAGAATTCCAAAACTGTTGTAAAATGATCCTGTCATGCTTGATGTAATTTTTGTAATGGAATTTTGAAGTCTCCAGATCCCTAGGAGAAAAGTCCAGCTATTACTCCTCCCTTGTTTCTTTTCGTGAGATGTCATTCCAACTATTACTCTCTGGTGTGATATGCATGCTATCCCTTGCTTCTTTTCATGTGATGTCATCATGTGAAAGTGTGTTGATTCTCCCTACTGATGGTGATACTCTCCAAAGAGTCAATGCATGGGGATAATTCATCCCACGATCCTCTTGTACTCCTAAAATCATCTCCTCTTGTACTTTCCTCCCGAATCTCCTAGAATACTCCAAACCCAAAAATATGATTCCGTATGATGTCACCCTGCTCATCCTATAAATGCTTGCGTGGTACCCATCCGAAACGCATGTGTCTACAACCTCTTGGAGCCTTCTGGAACCAAGCATGGTAGTCACGTGATGCTGTGACACACACTAGAAATGGATATAAATGCCCAAGTAATGCCTTAAGAAAATATCCTGCAGATGGCTTTCTATGATGCTCCCTCAGTGCATGTACGCCTTTGCCTTGCTCATTACCTCACCAAAAAATTCAATGCATCTAGTAAAAAAAAAATGATCACATGCATTATATAAATCAAGGATAATTTAGTGCAAAAATATAATCAAAACATATCCACATGCAAATTTAGAATTAAAAGGATCAATTTTATGTAACTAAAAAAAATCTAAATAAAAAATATGCAATCCAAACACACTCTTAAGTGTTTGATAAAAAAAAAAATTTTAAAACTTTTAAAAAGTTAAAAAATCACTTACATTATTTTTAAAAAAACATTTAATAAGTGATTTTTCAAAAAAAAAAAAAAAAAAACTTCGACTAAAAATACTTTAAAAACATTATCTGATACATTCTTATTCACAAATCATAAGACAATAAAATTTCTTATATTCCAATTAATGGATCTAATTTTGAATGTTTGCTGCTCAAAATGGGACATCAAAATTTCTTGTTTGCTAGATGAAATTTCTTATTGGTTCCCATTCTATTAAGGTTTGTTGTTGACAATATGCATGGTTGAATGTTGTTTGCATGAGACTATGATGGCAACAATATGGATTCTTCAAAGGTGACATATCTCTGTTGGAACTTTGGAACCATTGGATACATGCTATAGAGGCTGCAAATAGGCAACCAAGTTTGGACCATCTTTTTTTAAAAGAAATAAAAAATCAACATTGAAACTCTTACATATGCTGTGTATTGGATTTATTTTTGAATTGAATGCAAATTCATGTATACTTGAAACTTTTTGTTTGATTCTTTGAATTTATCTCAATGGATAATCTTAAGGGCTTGACCTTGGCCTTAGCCTCAGTAGGTTCCTCAGTTTATCAGGACAAAAAAAATCAGTTTGGAGATGAAGTAAGCTTGAGCTCAAAGAAATTTTCATTTATTTTATTTTATTCTTACTTCTTTATTTTAACTAATAGGAGGAGAAAACAGTTGAGGGCTTCATGTAGTTAAATTGCATGGCTAATTGCCTTAGAAACCCATTGGTTGTCTTTAGTTATTAGGTGGGAGACTAAAAGGAAGAAATTTTATGCAGCTTCCAATGAGTTGAAAATTTTCCTTTACTTGTATTGTTTTCTTACATATTTATCTACTTAGAAAATGGAATTCCCTTTTTTCATGCTCAATCCCTTCTTCTTTAAGTGTAATTCTTGTTATTAATAATGTCCATATGGTAACTTTTCTTGGAAATTACTGATGTTGAATGGAATCACTCATTAAAGGGACTTCCATTTTGGTGTAGTCAGTTTAAAACTTTGACCAAGAAAGGGGAGATGCATGTGTCACATGTTCTACACGGTAAAATGGCAACTATTTTGCACCTTTTCAAATAAAAGTTTGCAAATGTAGATTACAAGATAGCAATCCTTGCATGTGTGATCTCTTAAAGATTCATCGAGGATTTGTTTTGTCTTTCTTAGTTTTATAACAACGGTAGATGATGTAGAGGATGATAGCAAGAAAGGGAAATCAAGTTTACTTGGGTATTAATTGTCATAGCTTTGTATTGAAATAGTAACACATGGGGATGCACTTAATAAAAAATTAATTAAAAATCAATATTAATAGGTTTTAGCATGTTTCATAAAGCAATCCCATAGTAATAGTGCTCATGCTATTGCATCAAGTTATTGTATTATTGTAGCAGGAAATTAATATGACTATTTTTATTTCTATTTTCTTGTGATTTCTACTTTGCTAATAAGAATTCTTCTTAGGTTATATACTGAAGACTAAGACTACATTTGATTGACGGGATAGAATATGTATATCTTAGGATATCATATCCCATTGGATAGGAAATACATATCTTCTTAGGATATGCATATCCTATAAACATGATATTCTAAGGTAACATATTCAATGAGATATTTATATTATATTATGTTTATATTTAATTTATAAAATGAATAAAAAAAATAATATGAAATATATATTATTTTCAATGTTTAAAATAAAAATAATATCTCATTCCAATATTTTTTATTTAAAAAATTAAATTTCTTTTATATTTAACAATATTCATGATTAAAATATTTACACTTTATAAATATTTTTTTATATTATGTTATTCAATATATAAAAATAATTTATAATTATATATTAATGTTAGTTTATAAAAAAAATAGTTTTTATTTTTTAACCATAACTTTAATTGATAATAAAAAAATTTATTTTGTAAAATGAGTATATAAAAAAAAATAAAAAAATTGATAAAAAAAATAAATTTATGATAAATGAGATATGCAAATCTTATATTTAGCATGAGATTAACATATCTCATGTAAAAGGGATAAACAAAAAGATGGTGGATAATATATTCCATCACTTATCCTATTTCATATTTGCTTGAACATAGGATAAGATAAATGATAGGATAACTTAAACATGAGATAAGATATAATATTTTATCTCTTATCCTATCACATGTTATATTCAGTCAACCATACATGACCTAACGGTTTCATAAACATTTTATTGGAAAATTATTAGGTCTTGCTATTAGTTACACTATTGATTACTCTTCTTCTAGAACTTATGAGACCCATTTTGCCAATTTAAATAAGGAATTTTTTAAATTAAAAAGAAGTTGAGTTTATTTATGAGTTTCTTTGTCTTGGAAATACTAGGTTTGCTTACGTAGTGTCTCTTTAATTTTTTTTTATATAGGATATTTTATACATAGTCATATTCCTCTTGTAATTTTAAGTCCAATTGGCTTTCAAAACCAATTTGTGTTTGAAGTTCAATTTAAAATTCATAGCTCCTCATATTATATTAAAACATCTCATTAGCTAATTTTAAGTTTTTTGAATTAGGTGCTCCATTGAATGTAATTATTGCACATGTGTGTGCAGTTTTATCTTCATTTATTTGTTTTCTTTGTTACAATATTCATTTTGACACTTACAGTTTTAACTTCGTTTTCTTTGAAAAGGATTTTTGAAGCACATTACAATCACGAACTAGATATCATTTGTTTTCCTATAATATAACAATATTATGTTTATTTTATTATTGTTAAGACATCTTGAGTATAGTTGATGCATGGTTTAGCCGCTTGTCATCATATGTAATTTATCTTATTTTGAGACCATCATGAACCATAATATAAAATATAAAAAATTAGTGTTTGAGTAGAACTTGAAATATTTTGCTTAAATGTTTCTACCTTCTATCCAACCTACTTAAAATTTGGATTTTTAAAATTTGGATGGATATCATCAAGTGCATATGAGTATCAAAATCTCACACATATTTTGCCTTTAGAATAATGTTCGGTCATTAGGATTAGCTTAAAATATCTTACCATAATTCCTTTAAGGTTTTTTCTAATTTTTTTTTAGTAAAAGATCAATGTCAATATTTGAAATCCATTTACGACAACAGGATCAATGTCAACATGATTTTTTTAAACTATCTATTTGTTTTAATTATTCATAGGTCATATAATATTTGATTTAATTTCATTTACCTCTCTTAATGTTTTGACTAAATATATCGAATCTTCATTGATTTAAAAATTTATTCAAATATATACTTTTCCCATTCTTTGTATTTAATATTTTCACTTATCTCCTTTCTCACTCAAAATAAGGGAGGTATTTGATAAAATTTCAAATTAATGGAATCAAACATATTTAGTCAAATCATGAGGGAAGGTAAGACAAATTATTATTATTATTATTATTTTAATTGCTAGCTACTTTCTATTTTAAAAGAAAAAAACATTATAAGTAATGGAATCATTAATCCAAAAAAGAAGATGGTGCATTGAGAGTGCTATTGATCATTCCAACTTCCAAACTTGAAGTGGGAAGAAATGGGATACTTGATTCATGTATCCACTCCACCTAGCCATGAATAAAGTTTTTTGTAAAGCATATTTTAAATATTCTTTTCAAATATCATATGAATAATATATTAATTCAAAAAAATATCAATTAAGATAAGATATTATAAGATTAATTCTATTCCCTTTCCTAGAAATCTTGGCTAAATATACTTGGCTTTAAAATTTCATCAAATACATTCTCTATCCTTTGTACTTGTTATTTTCACTGAACTCCCCTCTTACTCAAAATAGGGGATGCATTTAATAAAATTTCAAATCAATAGAGCTCAAACATATATCCACTAGGCATTCAAAATTTGTAAATGTTGAATTGATCAATGAAGATCTAAAGTGTTTTGATATTATAAGTACTAAATTTAATTTGACTACTTTATTAAAAAGAAAAAAAAAACCAAGTCTAAAAATAGTTTATTTTATACATATTTTAAATACTCTTTCCAAATGCTATATGAATAATATATTAATTCATAAAATATCAATTCACATAAAATATTGTAGGGTTAATTTCATTTAACTCTCTTTCATCTCCATTGAGATATTGACTAAATACATTTTTGAAATTTCATTAAATACTTTTCCTATCTTTTTATTTGTTATTTTTGCTCATCTCCTCTCTCAGTTCAAATAAATGAGGTATTTGGTGAAATTTTAAACCAATGAAGATTAAGTGTATTTAGTTAAATCATGATAGGAGGTGAGTGAAATTAACTTTGCATGCTTAGTACTGAAAATCATTACCCAAAGTGATCAATTTGTCCTTCATTAGTTTTAATTTATTTAAGCAAGCTAGGAAAATGTCTTCCTCATTTACACCTTGCGTGCATGTTGGTAGGGGCGTAAGCAAAACCAGAAAAATTGACAAACTGATCCAAATCAACCAAAACCGATTATATTGGTTTGGTTTTCAATAATAAAAAATGTCAGTTCGGTTTGAGAATTTTGAAAATCGACCTAATTGGTTTGGTTTTTTATTTTATTTTTTTATCTCCTAACCAATAAAAACCAAACCAAATTGATGTTTTAAAACTCATATATAATTGTTTCATATTTGATAAGTTTTTTTTCTTTTTTATATTAGATTTAATTCGTTGTTTTTATATTGTGGCCGAATTAATTTTAAATGCATTTAATATATTTTTAACATTAAATTCAAGTTGGTTTCAATGAATTTTTAAAACAAATTAAACTTAGAGCCTAATGTAAACTCAAATTAATGGGCTTTGGGTTCAAAATAAAAACAAATTTACAACTAGGTCGAGGACTAAAAAGTCATTAAAGTAGGTTGAAACCGATCCACAAAAATTGAACTAGGCCGACCTTAAAAGACTTGATTTGGTTTGTTCGATTAAGTTTTTATCATATATGAAAATGACTATATCGGTTTGGTTCATTTTTTACCAAAAAAACCCATCGAACTAACCTAATTTACATCCCTAAATGCTAGTGTAATAATTTTGAAATTTTGTTTTTTCACATCACATATATTTAAATTTAAATTCTAAATTTTGAAGTTGTTTTTTTTTAAAAAAAAAAATTTTAATTTTAAATTTTACATCAAACTATTTTTTCAAAAGATATAACTACATTCAATTGATATTTTATAAATTATCATGACTTTGAAAATATTATTTTAGTTGCTATAAATCTAAAATTAGTTTACAGTGATCATTTTCCTTTTTACAAATATTAGTTCTAAAAGAGAATTGGTATAACTATTCACAAAAATTGACCTTGAATTGAAAATCAAATTTTCCTACAAGCAATCAATCACTAAAGACTAGAAAGTATCAAATGAAAAATAAATAAATAAATAAAAAAGGTCTTGTGTAGCGCTTCTTTCAAGTGGAACTACCATTGATGAGATTAATGACATAAACTTTCTTAGAAGTAAAAGATGAAAAAAAAAAAAAAAAATTATGAACGATAGTAATGATATAGAAAATTCTTTTTTTTTTTTTAAAAAGGGAGAGAGACAAACTGTTAATAGAAAATCCTCTATAAAAGCATCTAAAGAGGCATCTCTTTGCTACAATACTTGGCAGGAACCTCCCACTCTCTTTCCCCCCACCCTCCCCCACCTTTTGTAAAATGGCTCTTCAGGGAAGATGCAGTGCAAACCATGCTATAGCTCTTACTACCATTCTTGTTTTTGTGCTGCTTCATGTCAAGGCCTCTCAGGCAACTACCTTCATGGTTGGCGATTCTTCAGGCTGGACTTTCAATATAAACAATTGGGCAAGTGGGAAAAAATTCAAGGCTGGAGATAAACTAGGTAACATCACCAAATTAAAACATCCGACTTATACTCTTTATTTAAGCATTAATATGTTGATTTCTTTGCAAGTACCAACTCTTTTCTGTGTCTTTTTATTCTCTCTCTATGAAACAGTTTTCAAGTATAATCCGTCATTCCACAATGTGGTTGCTATTGATGAGGATGGCTACAATGGCTGCAGCACTGCCTCTCCAAGCTCCAAGGTTTACTCCACTGGAAATGATGCAGTTAAGCTGTTGAAGGGTCATAACTACTTCATTTGTGGTGTGCCAGGCCACTGTGATATGGGCTTGAAGATTAGAGTTAATGCTTCCTAATACCATCTTCCCAAGTGAAGATGGTATTAACAATGGAGGAGTTCTTGATATTAACAATGGAGGAGGAATTCTTGAAATAAGGAAATTATTCCACTAGCCGCTTGTCTTGTTATTTGATTTGTTAATTTCGATCATGTCAACGGTGTTTGTATTGGAGTACTTCTTGTTGTTTGGTGCAATTATCTATTTTTTGCCCAAGGCCTTCTAAATTAGTATTGGCAAAGGAAAAATAAATTAAATATAATTTGGCTTTTATTAGATCACGAGAATATAACTTAGAGTATATTTGATAGTATATTTAGAAAGTTTTTCTAGTCTTTTTAGTATTTGAAATTTTTTATCTTTCGAATCTTAGAAATGTTAAAAACACTACTTCCTAAAATAGCTGTAAAACACACTCTTAATATAATATAATATATATATATATATATATATTATATTAAAAAAAATAATGAAATAAAAGGAAATAAAATATAAGAACCTATGTAGGAATCATTTTTTCTAACTTTTGATAACATTTCACCAAAAATAATTTTTTGAAAATTTGTTGTAAAAACAGGTGTTCTATGATAATATATTTTAATTATTTTTAGTTGTTTTTTAGGAACTATTTAAAAAAAATAATTATATAAATATGAAGAATGATTGAAAATAAAATATTATAGATAAAAATTATTTTTAAAAAATATTTAAAAATACATAAAACATATTTCAAATTTTCAAATAGATTTTTGTTTTAGAAAACATTAGACAATTATTTTTTAAACTTATTCTTAAAAATTATTTTTGAAAAGTATTTTTAAAAATATTCTCAAACAAGACCTAAGTTGTTGAGGTGAATTAATATATTTCTCTATTTAGCTCTAACATTATTCATCTTTTATATGTAAAATAAAAATATCAAAATTATATTTTAAAATAAATTTATTTCTCTCGTTTTTTATTTTTGAAAAGTAAAATATCTATGAAACATGTTGTAAGATATGCTAAATGAAATTCATAATTGTGTGCAGCACATTGAGGCCCAAAAACATGATAATTAACAGGGATTAAGAAACCTTTGGACTTTTGCATCTTCAAGGCATTATTCTTCAATTAACTAAAAGAAATTTTACTAGATTCCGTCAATTAGCAGCAAGTGACAACAAAATTCCATATGGGAATAAGACAAAATCGCATTAATTTATGGTTAATCATTGGGAGAATGACCAATGACTATCTACCAAACAGATGATTGAATATTTGGATTCACCTGGAGACTCACAACAACCATGTGATTTCATTTCAAAATTATAAGGGCAAGGTTAGGTGGGATTCTTGCTAAAACATAAACAAAAGAACATCCACCGAATGACTTTGTCGTCTCATGCTATTTGAGACTTGCTGGACTTGGGTTGGAGATGTTTGGCTGCACGTGAATCCAGTTATGGCCCATCTATCATTGACCTATATATTGTAAAATTTTGGATGGTTCATGAAACCAGCCCTGGCCGATCTGTCATTTGCCTATGATATGATAGAGGTAAGATAGAGTAGTTTTCGAAAACATTGGAAATAATAATGCTTTATTTTATACATGTGTAATTAAGGAAAAGGATATGGGAGGTTAAAAATTGCATATAAGTAAGAAAAATTATATATTTGTCTATCTAATCTTGTAATTTTTTTAAAGCACATCATGTCTACGATGATTAGGATATGTTAGATAAGTTGGATATATATATATATATATATATACACACACGCCCATGTGCAAGAGATCCTTATATTCAAAACAGACAACATATATATGGAAGAAAACAAATCATTACAAATGGTGATTCCCAACTCCAACTTGAGTCTCTTTTTGTTTGACCTTATAAGAAATGTTTGTCTGTTTAAAATGATAATCTTTTGGGACACAACGACAATGTTGTGTCAATAAGATGGGGGCAAAGGGAGGTGTGACTATGATATCTTACATTAGATAAATGAAATATATATATATATATATATGTTCTTGATCATATAGTAATGTTTGAAAGTCATGATTGCTCATTAAGCCCAAAGTGAATGTTATCTATATGAGAGGGAGTAGGTCGTTACAAAATATCTTTTACTAGTATAAGTAATGAAATAGAGATAAAAGTGTCAATTAAGCTTTATGTGAAAATAATTATTTAAAAAAATCAATTTTGGATGTATAAAATAATATATATATATATATATATATATATATATATATATATGCTAGCACCAATGTTTTGAGAATCGGACTGGTTATTGAACCGAAAAAGTTACCGGTTCACAGTTCACTAGTCGGACCGGTGGTTGAACTACAGTCAAACTGATGATGTCATAAATATATAATTTATATTTTATTAAAATTTAAAATAATTTTAAGAAATTTATTTAATATTAAAATTATAACATTTCATTTTTTTGTGTTTGATATGTCTATTAAATGATAAACATAAATATAAATGTATTAATATATCAAATTTTATTAAATAAAATTTGTATAATATTTACATATGAGAAGAAAATTATAACATTTAATTTTATCTACATATCTATGCATTTTATTATTTTAAAATTTTAAAAATATTATATTAATTAATTTATATTATTTTCATATTTATTGTTAATAATTATTATAAAAATAAACATGGATATAAATATTTATATTTGTTTAAATGTTTTATATTATAAAAATTTGCATAGAGCATTAATATAAAATATTGTTACTTATTTTTGTTAAAGGAATTGTATAGCATAATGGTTGCCCTTTTCTTTTCTAAACCTTAGATCTGAGGTTCAAATCCTCACAATGCGAGTTGCATTTATTATTCTTTATAACCAAATCTCACATCTCACAAATTTAATGAGTTCCTAACAAATCCCATATCCTAAATTTAATGAGTTCTATAAATAACCCCTAAAGGAATAGGTAAACTACTCAATGGGTGGGTGGGAAGATTGTAGGCCCAAGTGTTTTGGTCAACCAGCTTTGACGGTTCAACCATCGGTTCGTCTGGTTCAATGTCAATCCAAAGCCCCTTTCGGCTCAAAAGCTTAATCGGACCAAATCAAGGTTCGATCAACGGTTGAATCGGTTAGTTTGGCCCAATTTTTAAATCATTAATAAGCACTAAAGAAATAATGAAATAATGATTATATTTTTACTTTGATTCATAATACTGATAATACTTCTGAAGTAGGCTTGAGTCACCTTATGAATTATTTTGGTCAAAATCTTTAATTCACTACTCTCATATAGTGGATGACTCACTTATATGGTATATGTTGCTATAAATAAAACAATAGAAAAACATAAGAATGAGAGTGTGGTTTGAAATCTTAAAGTAATAAAAGAGATTTATAACTCTTAGACTTCCCATAAAAAATTACACGGGAATTATATTCATTATTAACAAACATGATATACAAATTAATGTATAATGGCGAGTTACTAATTTGAATGCATTCCAGTAATTGCATAGATCATATTTTTCCATCTTCCTCCATTACTCATATTAAAAATAATCTACAAATTAAATTTTATAATGATGGGGTCACTAAGTTGTAACACCACATTCATATAGATGAAATTTTTTTAACTTCTCATTTACAATTTTAGTCTTCTATACATAAGATTCTTGGATGTCCAATCAATTGATTTATCTATCTATCAATTCATACTCTTAAATAATATATATCAATCAATTAGACAAATATAATTATCAATAACCACACATTATAAAAAAAAATGCTAACAAAAATAGCAACAACTATCAAAGTTCATCTTCAGACTAGTTCAGTAGTCTCCAAATTAGATTTTGAAGTGGTTAGAAAAAGAAAAAGTTAACAAGATAGCGAGATGTGCATTTACATGTTAATCAAATAAATTCTCTAATACATATTTAATAAAATATTAAGATAATTAAATACATTATTTAAAAAATAAATAAAATACAATAAAACAAGTACAACTCAAACATTAAACCGAAGTAGAGTTGCCTATAATGACATCGTTGATATTAGGGACTACAACACCAATTTTCTATGATATGGTAATTTAAATTTCCATGATATAACAATGTATTAATGTTGCTCAATAATCTCATCCGACAATTAGGTTTGCTCTCCTAATTGTCAAACTTAAATCACTTTGAAACACATAAATTTTCTGCATAAAACAAGCTTATATGATC
Source organism: Vitis amurensis (assembly GCA_037355405.1). Classification (NCBI taxonomy): domain Eukaryota; kingdom Viridiplantae; phylum Streptophyta; class Magnoliopsida; order Vitales; family Vitaceae; genus Vitis; species Vitis amurensis. Next base: position 12,955,210 of record CM074682.1, on the reverse strand, counting down.
AAGGGAAACATCATCAACATAACATACCATCATCTACTCCATACAATTCCTCTTGAAACGTATAGTTAACCAACTAGCAATTGAAATCGAACAAATAGAATCCTTGATTTCATGAGCATTTTTAATTGTATGCCTACTGCCCACTATCACTGAACCAAATCAGCTTCAATCTAGGGGATCTACGTGTGATTCAATGTGTCTTTAGGAAACTTTGATGGACTAAATTACATTTTCATCCTTCTTCATACATTGGGAATTACTAAGTTGGAGCCAACAACAGGTTCTATAGCTCTGCAAGACATACAAACTAAAATTTATTAAATTAAAAATTAACTTAAATGTAATTAATTTCTTTAATAACTCACTGTCATCCATCCTCTCCAAATGCTAGCTTGAACACTAATTAGTTCCCTACATCATAATGATATGTATATTTGCGCAAATATTTCACTATACCCATACATATTTAAATATCATGGTCACATATATGTCATTAGTAGGAACGTAAATGGGTCAGATCTAAGGGTGTACTAAAAAATTGTTTCACTTGCATCAACATTCATTTTCTCATGCTATCCTATAAATAAGTTCATCCAATAGAGTATTCCTTTGTTTGTTGAAACACCATCTTGTCGTCCACTTGTATACTTCATGCAGCCACTTTGGTGCCAACTCATTTAAATTCATCCAAATGGGATGCTGATAGGGACTTCCTCAGGCTTTGGTGCGTGCCAAGTCACTCATCCATGTAACAGATGAGGTAGTTTTGCTGCATCCCATGTGGATGAGCCTTCAAAAGCCAAAAAAAAAAAATGGTATTTTCGAATTACCATGCCCAATTAAGGGTTGTTAGGGAGTATTACTCTTAAAATTGGGAATTGGGCCATTAAATGAGGGTAACAAACATTCAATAATAATAATAATAATAAAAGTATAATAACATAATTTCCTCTTATTTATATTATAGAAACTAGGAGAGAAGGAATGGTAAAAATGAAAAATACAAAATGCAAAAAGAACAATAATTGAATCTCATAATATTTTTTTAATAATTAATAATGATTATATATTTTATTCTTGTTTTTGTTGGGAAGGTGTCTTGAATTCTTAGTTAGTTTTTTTTTTTTTTTTTTGTAAAAGTGATATTATATAGAATATTTCCTACCTTTATATGTGATTGTAATTAGATTTCTTATAGAATAAAGAAATCTAATGGTAATATCTTTATAAATATTTTAGGTTAGAAAGGAAAAAAATTATTAAAGAAAGATGAGATAGAGGTGTGAGGAAGAATGAAACATATGATGGAATAATAGGGCTCAATAGAATGTATATATGAGGAAAAAAGAAACACCTAATGAAACAAAATAACTCAGTTTAGGATGGAGATACAAAAAGACTGATAATTATATCTATTTTTTTTTCTCTAATATTCTTTATCATATAATAAGATGTTTGATCTCTTTTATCGTTTGAGATAGATATGATTGGTCGAGTCACGTTAAAAACGTGTATACCTTTTATGTGATTTGCTTTATTTTTTTGTTATTTCTTTAATATATTTACATTCACACTTCCCTTGACACAACAACTTTTCAACCCAATTTAATAAGAATAATTTACCATTATTTCAATTTTTTACAACTAGATAGAAACAAATATGTAAATAATTTAATTTTGTTTTAAGTATTGAAATATATTCTTAACAACCAAGACCAATTTCTTCTATGTTAGTTTCAACTAGAGATTCAAGCCAAGTCAAACTTAGGTCATAATTAAAACCCACTTCACCAACAATATCCATCCTACCAAATTCAATCCATTTCCAATTGTCATTGCATTTATTTTTAACAAATAACAAAACAAACCTTTTAAAACTGAAACAAATCTAATATTTGAATCAATTATAATTGTATGGATACCCTATGTTCCCAAAGAATGTAATGTGACATCCACAAATAGGAGTGGCTACCCATGACATCTCCATCATATCATGTATGCAAACATAATTTTTGTTTTCAACTATGTCTTTATTTATATATGTGCAACCAATGATCTCCAACGGCAATACAACCTCAACCAGAGACTTCCCCGCCAGACTTGACCCGATTTTGTTCCCCACGTTCAAACTCTCTCTCTCTCTCTCCCATTCTCCATTTTTTTTCCGGAGATCCCACCCCCAAACCTACCATATTTGGTGGCTTTGTTGCCAACACTGATCCTTAGACCCTTCTTGTTTCTGGGTCTCTATCCTTATCCCAATTCATTCCTCCATTTCTCTATTCTTTTTTTCTAGTTTTGTGGTGGTTTCTGCATCAGGGTTTTGTTGGGTGTGCTGTTTTTTTTTCCCTTTAATTTCCCCTTTCTTTCTTTTATCATATTCGAAGGGAAATTTGTGATTCAACCAGCATTCTAACCAAAAAAAAAAAAAAAAAGTTTTATAGATTTTGATATTGTTGAGTTGAAATAAAAAAATCAAAATATTTGGAGTCCTTTTTTCATTTGAAGGTTCATGGGATTATAAGTTCTTGGAGGGAACTCTGCTTGCCCATATTTATGCTCTCACTTGGGGATTTTGATATTAATTTCTTTGAAATTTGTGATTGAGCTTTTGTCAGTCTTATATATGATTTTGTTTGTTCAAATGAATGCCTAGTTATTGGAGTTCATCTTATATATACAGATTTCCATGTTTTCATGCATGGTCATAACCTGTTTTTATGGCCTCTTAAATCGATAAACAAGCCTTCTTGCATTTACATTTTTTTACAAGCATAGCGTTTGTTTCTTGGAGGACACATTTGATTTCTTTCATCTTTTCGTTTTCGGGTTCTGGTGGGATTGTGGGATTTCCGGGCATTTAGCTTTCCTTTAGGATTAGGCAGTGTTGAAAAATGAGCTGCTTCCCGTGTTTTTCCTCGCATGAAAAGAAATCAGCTAAGAGGAGCACCAACACCAGGAACGGGGACTTGCCTCCTGCTGCAGCTGCAGTTACAGCTCCTATTAAACAACCCGTTAGACCACCGCAGCCGGGTGAGTACCTTTGGAAGCCTATTGGACGTCTTTATTTAGAAGTAAGAACAACTTTGTATGACAATTTAATCTACAATGTTATTAAATATTAGTGTTGTAGTCATTTCTTGAAATGAAAAAAAAAAATGTTATCATCCCTTTCTTTTTTCCTAAGAATTAGGCTTTCTAGCAGAGGTTTTTAGCTTCCAACAATGGAAAATATCTCATCGATGAAGTTTTTCTTAGTTTTCTAATTGTTTCATGGGCGAAAGATAACATACATGCCCACAAACATATATGAATTATAAGAAAAATTTTTATTATTCTTTTTCAAATTAAGGAAATAATAAGTGCTAATTCTCCCATCTTTTTTGTGCAGTGAATCCTAAGCCACAGAGCATAGCTGAAACTACAGATACAAATGATGCCCCTACTGATGGAAAGAATATTGGGTCGCAAATTTTCACTTTCCGAGAGCTGGCCTCAGCAACCAAGAATTTCCGGCAGGAATGTCTAGTGGGGGAAGGTGGATTTGGAAGAGTTTATAGAGGCCAACTCGAGCAAACTGGCCAGGTAAATAAGGTCTTTGGCTTGCTTTAGGTTATGGGCTTGATAGCTAGCTTCTTCAAATTTGTATGCAACTATCATATATATGATTTTGAGTTGTGAGATTGGATGATTTGCTTGAATTCAGATTGTAGCTGTGAAGCAACTTGACAGGAATGGATTGCAAGGAAACAAAGAGTTTCTTGTGGAGGTTTTGATGTTGAGCCTCCTACACCATGAAAATCTGGTAAATCTTATAGGATATTGTGCTGATGGAGAGCAAAGACTTCTGGTATATGAGTACATGCAATACGGATCTTTGGAAGACCATCTACTTGGTACGAATTTCTTTCACATATTTCCTCTCTTGGATTAAATTTATATATTTTTTGAATTGATCACTATATTGGATTTGAATTTTTTCAGATGTTCCACCAGATCAAAAGCCATTAGATTGGTTCACCAGAATGAAGGTAGCACTAGGTGCTGCCAAAGGTTTGGAATATCTTCATGACAAGGCCAACCCCCCTGTCATTTATCGCGATTTGAAGTCCTCCAACATCTTGCTGGACAAAGATTTCAATGCAAAACTCTCTGATTTCGGGCTAGCAAAGCTCGGAACTGGTGATGACAAGATCCATGTGTCTTCAAGGGTAATGGGAACATATGGTTATTGTGCCCCAGAATATCAACGAACAGGTCAACTGACTCTAAAGTCTGATATATACAGTTTTGGAGTTGTTTTACTAGAGTTGATCACTGGAAGGAGAGTGATTGATCCCACAAAGCCAGCCAAGGAGCAAAATCTAATAAACTGGGTGAGTTTCTGTCATGATTTGATTTACAGATTTTTGTATGGAAGTTCAAATTTCTAGTTAAGACTTTCTGGTTAGCTTAATTATTATTTCAGCTGGTTTTTGTGATTAGCATGTTGCTAATTAATTCAGCTTATTAGGTCACACTCATGTCCAGCCATCAGGCTTCACATGTGAAATGATCATGATGTCCTAGCCTTCGGGTGGTCACAGTTTCCCAGCACTTTGTGGCCCCGTGGTAGCTGTCCAATGTAGTAGACTATATCTAATATTGTACTTCATGTTCTTATTGCTACAAACAGGCAGAACCAATATTTAAGGACCCAAGTTCATTCCCACAACTTGCTGATCCACATCTTCAAGGAAACTATCCGAGGAGAGGACTGAACCAAGCAGTTGGGATTGCAGCGATGTGTCTCCAGGAGGAACCAGCAGTCCGTCCCTTGATCAGCGATGTGGTTTCTGTTCTCAGTTTCCTTTCCGTGGCTCCAGAGACAGGCGTTCCTCTACCTCTGCCCACTCCCCCGACTGATAACACGACGAGCACAAATGAAAATGATCGGGAAGATATCAGAAGGGAACGTGAACGAGAAGTAGCGGAAGCCATGGAGTGGGGAACAAATTCAAGGAACCACATGAGACCACAGGGCGGAAGTGATTCTACAGTGTAAACTTTTTCTTGAGTAATGCTATATAATTTCCATGAGATCGTCTTATTCTTTGTTCTCTCATGGCTTCTCTCCTCTAAAAATATTTGATTTCACTCACCGGCAATGATAGTAATTATGAGCTATCTAAATGAGGATGAAGTTATACACTCTAAAATATTTTTTTCCATGCATGGAATGTGAACAATTTTTGGAAACCATGTGAAGTTATGTGATGGAGAAAGGTTTCAAACACTTTGGTTATATTTGACTTGCTCTGAGTAGTAAAGAAAAAAAAAATACAAAAGAAAATAATTTTCTCATATTTGATTTTATTATAAAAAATATAAATAAAAATCAAATATAATTAAAAAGTTTTAAAAAATTTGTATATTTTTAAATTATTTAATATTTATATAAGAATTAAATAAGTGAAAAAAGTTTGAAGTGGTGTATAAAAATAATTTATTAACTTTAAATTTATTTTTTATTTTCTTTAAAAATAATTTAATATTTTCTTTCTTGACATTTTCCTTCAAACTTTCTAGATCCAAACATAACCTTTATATTGAGCTTCTTTTAATCATATAAACATATTATAGTTTGTGGGTTGTATCTTAGAATGAATGAAAGGCTTCTCATACCTTGTATAAGCACTCTTCCAAGCAAGAAGAAATTTTGTCTTAATTCTTTTCAATGATTTTCTCCTCCCCATTATATATATTATTAAGAGTAATATATATTTCAATATACTTTTCTTTGTGTTGCATTATTCTCGCTTTATAACATGTTATCAACACAAATTGCTCTGAAGGTAATTCTCTAATGTTAAACTTGAGGTTGTTTGTATAGAATAAATTTTACATTAATTTTTATATTGTTATTAAATTTGTTCATTTAAATTATGTTATATATTATCAGAAGCTATACGCAAATTATTTGGTTTTGATTATAATAAAAAATTATACTAATGTTATCAATTTATTGTAATTGACTCTAATAATATTATTTTGTTATGTATCTAAAGTTCTTTAACAATGTAGAATCTCACAAAACTCGAATTTGTAGCACTTGACATTTCGTGATGCAATGAATCTTGAAGCTATGATCAAATAAAAAAATCAAGCATCCTTGCAAGATCACACAAAAGTGTTGATTTTCCTTCGACATTATCTCCATGAAGGTTTAAAAAATGAATATCTTACGAAAAAAGATCTTTTTACTCTATAGAGTGATTTGAAAGAAAAATATGACCATCAGAAAACTGTGATTCTCCCAAAAGCTTGATATAATTGAATGTACTTGAAGTTGCAAGATTTTAAAATTGTGAGTGAATACAATTCTACATTGTTCAAAATTAGCTCTCAAATAAAGTTGTGTAGAAAAAATTATAGAAGAAGACATGTTAAAAAAACTTTTACTTCATTTCATGGCTCAAATGTGCTTCTGCAACAACAATATCAAGAGCATAAATTTACAAAATACTCTGAATTAATATTATGTCTTCTTGTTTCTGAACAAAATGAGCTTTTAGTGAGAAACCACCAGTCTCATCCAATTGGATTTGAACCATTTCCTGAAGTGAATGCAATATCATCCCAAACTCATGGACGTGAATAAGGACAAGGATGTGGTTGTGGTTATGGAAGGATTTCCCGATATCATGGTGCTCATGGTAGTAATTCCTCAAATTCTCAAATAAAGAAAGCCTCATGGCACCGCCAAAAGTGGAGTAATAGTGAGGTAAAACAAGAAAATGGGAAATGTTTAAGGGATAAACCTACCAAGAACCATGAAAATAATTGTTATAGATGTAGTATGAAAGGGCAACGCGCGCATACCTGTTGTATGCCCAAACATTTGACCAACCTTTACCAAGCATCAATGAAAGAAAAATGAAAAAAGATAGAGATGAACTTCATTGATGGTGATGAATTGAACTAAACCTATTATTACATTGATTTCTTTGGAGGTACTAGTGAAAAAACTGACCATTTAATAAATAATGAAAATACTAGCATTGATTTATGTTACTTTAGATATCAATTAATATATCATTATGTCTTATATTTACATCTTGTTATTACATTTATTACATCCTTATTTATATTATGTCTTTTTTTTCTTTCTCAAATATTAGTTATATCTAAAAATCCATATGTTATTGAGTCTCAAGATGAATGAGGATGATGTATGTCTTATAGACTGTGCAACCACACACAATTTTTTGAGATAAGAGATACTTCCTCAAATTGATATTAACAAAAGTTAACGCAAGTACCAAATCTGGTATTACAAACTTGATTGAAGGATCCAAAAGAGCAAATATAATGCTACCAAATGGAATTAGATTTTATATAAATAATGTTTTATATTCTAGTAAATTCAAAAGAAATTTTCTCAATTTTAAAGATATTTGCAAAAATGAATATCATATTGAAACTATGAATGAAGGTAATATGGAATATCTTTAAATTACTTATATTATTCTGGTCAAAATCTTATAGTAGAAAAACTCTCGCTTTCTCCTTTAGGTTGTATCATACAACTATAAAGCCCATTGATTCATATATTGTTGTGAACCAGAAGTTCAATGACCTAGAAATTTTTATCATTTAGCATAACAGACTAGGTCACCCAAGGTTTTCAATGATACATTGAATAATATAACATTCACATGGGAATCCATTAAAGAATCAGAAGATTCTTTTGCCCAATGAATACTCATGTGTTGCTTGCTCATAAGTCATATCTAAGTCACCAATCTTTTTAGAAAGAATACATGGGAATATACGTGGGCCTATCAATCCACCATATGGACCATTATGTTATTTTATGATCTTAATAGATGTCTTTACTAAGTAGTCACATGTCTATCTCCTTTCTACATGTAATGTTGTCTTTGCTAGGCTCATTGCACAAATGATCATATTACAAGCACAATTTCCAAATTATCCAATTAAAATAGTACATCTTGATAATGCTGGCAAATTTACTTTTCAAACATTCATTAATTGTTGCATGTCAGTAAGGATAAATATTGAGCATCCTGCTGCTCATACTTATACCCAAAATGGCTTACCAAATCCTTCATCAAACATTTCCAATTAATAGCTCGACTATTCCTAATGAAAACCAAATTACCTACTTTTGCCTGGGGACATGCTATTATGCATGTTGCAAATTTAATCCTTATTCAAGCTACAACTTACCATGAATACTCCTTTTCACAACTAGTACTTGGAAAACAATCAAATATCTCACTTACGAATCTTTGGTTGTGTAATATATGTACCAATTGCACTTACACAACACACTAAAATGGGTTTTTAACGAAGACGTGGGATTTATGTAGGTTTTGATTCTCCATCTATCATAAGATATCTTAAACCCTTGATAAGAGATATTTTTACAGCTTGCTTTGTGGATTTTCATTTTAATGAGAGTGTTTCTTCACCATTAGGGGGGAAAAGCCGATTCCAAAAAAACAATAAGAAATTACTTGGAACGCATCTGCTATGTCTCATCTTGATCCTTGTACAAATCAATGTGAACTAGAAGTTCAAAGGATCATTCATTTTCAAAATCTGGCAGACCAATTATTAGATGCATTCATTAATACAAAGAAAATGACAAAGTCATATATCTCAGCAACGGGTATTCTCAATAGAGGCACCGTGATATCTCCTGTGATTGAGACAATGTGTCCCCTTGGGTGATCCAAATGACATGTGATCATGAAATTTGTGGCCACAGTAATATTGAGATTGAGCCTTTAAAAGCAAGACATGATGTTATAAAGTTAGACTTAACTATCCCCTTGCAATCCTTTTGGTGTATTCATATTTATTTGAGCATCCAGTCTATCTTTTACATTGTAAATGACTTAGGTGCATTAGGAGTTGCATAGAAGATACAAGTCATGGGTTCCTTGTTAGTAGATAAGTTGTCCATAGTTGGTTCATGGATTTGGGCAATCCAATAGAGGTTGTAGTGCGCCACCTTCTAATTGGAGGGATGACTTGTCTTAACCATTGAGATGGGTTTCCTATGGTGAGTGCACTAGTGTATGTGATGGACATTGGACAGGAGCTACAATGAATCATGAGGCAAGGCTATCAATTGTCATGATTTACCAAATTACTATACTACATGGAGTCTCAACCTTGAAAGGATATTAAGTCTATTCCAAAATTAATAGAAGGCTTCAACCTATAGGTGAGACCCTAAAATGATTATATATTCCTATGGATTGGGTCACTATTGATGGAGGCTAGTGACAACAGGTATTATCAATATAGACACCATGATATCTCATGGGATTAGGACAGTGTGTCCTCTTGTGTGATCCAAAGGACATGTGATCATGAAATATGTGGCCATAGTAATTCCTTTAGTGGAATTTAACATATGCTCCTTGGAAGTAGAGTATGTCATTTGATCATATAATAAGTGGGATCTATAACTCAATGATTTGAGAGGTAATCTTGATAGATGATAGTACTACCTTGTTAGATTATGGACACCAATTCATAGGGAGTCTGCATGCAGTGGATAGTAGGTCACAGACCCAAGTGCTTAGTATTTAATTGTTATTTACATAGGATACTAGAATTCAATTGATTCTTTATAGTGGGATGTTGAATCAACTTCAGAATTAGATTTTGAGAGAGCTAGTACTCCTATGGGTCCAAATGGTCCCCACTATGAGCTCATATACCTTGTTGGCATGGATTATGAGGGTTGGATTGGCTCTAGGTTCGCTTTTGTGCATAAGGTTGTTTTGGTAATTATGCAAAGTTGCACAGTGGTAAGTGAACAAGGTTTCTGGATTGGGCCAATTGATTAATTAGTGGGCCTTATTGGGTTAATTAATCAATTAGGACTTATTTTGGGCTAGATTAAGTGACTCAAGCCCATATGGGCTCAAGTCACTTAAGCCTAGTTAGGATCCCTATAAATACTTCTTAGGGGTTAGGGTCTCCATAAATTTTTTCTTCCACCATCCAGAGAGAAAGAGAAGCATAGTCTCCACCCTACTTTTCTTTCCACCAGAAGTATGTCAAGAACAAGGTTAAGTCATCGAACGGAAGATCGTGGGTTTATGAGACTTCCAACAACTTCAAGGTTGTCTTCAACACTTGGAATTTAAGGTTTAGGAACATCCAAACCTAAAGTTAGTACTTTAACCTTAAAAGATCAACTTAAAAAAAAATTGGTATTACTTTCATTGCTTAAATCTAAGATGCCATCAAGTAATTCCTTTAGTGGAATTTGACATATGCTCTTTGGAGTTAGAGTATGTCAGTTGATCACATACTAAGTGAGATCTATAAATCAAGGATTTCGGAGGTAATTTTAATAGGTGATAACACTACCTTGTTAGATTACAGACACTAGTTCATGAGGATTGTGAATGTAGTGGATAGTAGGTCACGAGCCTGAGTTTCATCTTGTTCTTATTTACATAGGGTATTGGAGTGCAATTGATTCTCTTTAGTGGAATGTTGAATTAACGTTAGAATTGGATTATGAGGGAGTCAGTACTCTTATGGGTCACAGTAGGTCTCGTTCTTGAGCTCATATACCATGATAGTACGATTTAAGTTGGATTGGCTCTAGGTTCATTTTTGTGCATAAGGGCACTATGGTAATTATGCAAGGTTGCACAAGGGATAGTGAACATGATATCTGGATTGGACTAATTAATTAATTAAATGGGTCTATGTGGTTAATTAATCAATTAGAACCTATTTTGAGCTAAATTAATTGACCCAAGCCTTGATGGGCTCAAGTCACTTAAGCTTAATGGGCAACCCTATAAATACACTCTTATGGGTTAGGGTTTCCTAATTACTTTCAGTTAATCATCTTCCACCTTCAGAGAAAGAGAGAAAGCCAAAGCTTTCTTGTTTCCATTGCCCACACTTTGGAGTGCCAAAACCGTGGTTCGAGTCATCGAGCAAAAGATCTTGGGTGTACGAGACCTCCAAACTCTTCAGGCTTCTTTTCTATTAGATGAATTTGTTACGATAAAGTCCTTAAAAGTATAACATGATGTAATAAATTTGAAATTCGTTATTTATTTAATGATGTTCTAGTTTTACTTTTATTTATCCTTATTCCATGTATTATTCTTTATGAGCATTCTTGCTTGCATCTTTTGCATTGTACGTGACTTAGGTGTACTAGGAGTTGCATAGAAAATCTAAGTCATGAGTTCCTTGCAAATAGATGACTTGTTCACCACCGGTTCATGGGTCTAGGCAACCCATTAGAGGTTGTAGTGCACCACCTCCTAATTGGAGATATGGTTGGTCTTAGCTATTGGGATGGTTTTCTCATGGTGAGTGCATTAGTGTGTATGGCTACACATTGGACAGGACCTACGGTGAGTCATGACTAAAGGTTGTCGAGTAGTCATGATCTCACCATGCTACTTCATTGTGTTATCTCTCAACCTTGAGATAATATTGAGCTTGTGCTAAAATTAGCAGTGGCTTTGACCTACGGGTGACCATATATTCCCTATGGATTGGATCATTGTTGATGGTAGCTGATAGCAATAGGTATTCTCAATAGAGGCACCATGATATCTCATGGGATTGAAACAATGTGTCCTCTTGGGTAATCCTAAGGAGGTGTGTTCATGGAAACTATGACCATAGTAGTTCCTTAAGTGAAATTTGACATAAGCTCTTTGGCTAAGACATGTCAATTGAATACACAATAGGAGGATCTATAACTCAAAAATAGTACAAGTAGTCTTGAAAGGTTAATATTTTTCACTTTGTTAGACTACGGGAACCAATTCATGGGGAGATTGAACACAATAGATAGTAGGTCATGAACCTGAACACATAGTGTCTCGTTGTTAATTACATAGGATACTGGAGTTTAGTTGATTCTCTATAACGAGATGTTGAATCAACTTTGGAATTGGATTATGAGGGAGCCAGTAATTCTATAGGTCCTAATGGTCCCCACTTTGAGCTCAAATACCTTGTTGGCATGAATTATGAGGATCAGATTGGCTCTAAGTTCACTTTTGTGCATAAGGGTGTTTTGGTAATTACGCAAGGTTGCACAAGGGTAAGTGAACAAAGTCTCTGGATTGAGTTAATTGATTAATTAGTAAGCCCTATTGGGTTAATTAATCAATTAGGACCCATTTTAGGCTAGATTAAGTAATCCAAGCCCATGTGGACTCAAGTCACTTAAGCTCAATTAGGAACCTTATAAATACCCCTTAAGGGTTAAGGTTTCCATAACTTTTGTCTTCCACCATCCAAAGAGAAAGAGAGTCACAACTTCCACCCTCCGTTCATTCCCACTGGAAGTGTGGCAAAAATAAGGTTGAGTCATCGGGCGGAAGATCATGGGTTTATGAGACTTCCAACAACTTCAAAGTCGTCTTCAACACTTGGATTTTGAGGTTTGGGAACATTCAAACCTAAAGGTTAGTACTTTAACCCTAAAAGATCATTTTTTTAAATAAAAAAAAATTGGTATTGCTTCAATTGCTTAGATCTAAGATGCTCGATTAGAGCATAATGTTATAAACATGCTTAAATCTTTATTTAGGGTGTGCTAACATTTTTTTTGCAGCCTTCATATTATCCCATGGCCAATGGACACATGTATGTTCCTTTTTATTATTGCTTGTGATGATTGAATTGGATAATTTGATTTCTTTATTTGTTTCTTCATAGATTGGGTTGTAAGCTCCATTAAAGGAGCATAAGTTTTCTTTTTCTCTTGTAAAGTTTTAATATTTTCCATATATTGGGTTGTAAGCTCCATTATAGGAGCATAGGATTTCTTTTATGATGTAAAGTTTTGTTTTTTATCATCTATGGAGGACTATAAGGGATGAATTCCTTAATGATGTTAATAAAGATTAGATCTTTATTTGAGCATCAACTATGAAGATTCAAGAATTTTAATGGATGTGGAGAAAATGTTGAATCCTTCCTTCGATTGATTAAAAAAAAAAAAGGAAGGAAGGAAGAAAGGAGAAAGCTTTTTTTAGATCCATGGCTACACAGAAACGTTCTCTTTGACTCAAAATTGGAGCTTCCTCTTATGATTTTTTGGGGCAAGATGCATATGTTTTGAAGCGTAGTAAGTCAGGAATTGAATTCCGCAAGCGATTCGTGATTCGGAGTTGAAACGAGGGAGATATGACTATTTGAAGCAAAGCTGCACAGAGGGTATGCTGTTACAGGATTGCATACGGGTCCAATTCTTTTTGCTTATTTAGGCTCTTCTTTTGGGCCACTTGTTGGGCTTGAAAGTTGTTGAATTGTGGCAGCCATACAGGGGGTTCTTTTGGGAAGTCTTGATGCTAAATATTGGTGTCAAGTTGAAGACAATTGACTTTGGTTCACAATTGGAAAGTTGTGAAAAATAGCCCTTGGCCATGGGATCTCCTTTTGAATATTTCCTTTTTGATGCATATTGTTACATTGCATGTGATGAGAATCCTTTTTATGCATATTATTATATTGCATGTGATGAGAAGTGCTTTCAACGTTACTAATTTTGGATTTTCTTATGGACAATAAATTTTCATGAGAAGGTTATTTCCAAATTAAGTTTTATTCAAAATTGGAATGGTGCTACTATTAAGGAATTTTTATATGGATTTTTTTAAAATAAAAAATAAAAATAAAAAATGTGAGAGAATCTAGTTTCCTTTTTTGAAAATCCTTAAAAGATCATTTTTCTTTTTCTTTTTTTCTTTTCAAAGCTTCTAAGTTTGAAATCTTCAAGGACATGAGTTTCTAAATTAAGGGAAGATTCTCTTAATTTAAAATCTATATAAAATTGGATATTCCTTATAAGAACAAGTATTCCAATTTAATGAATAAGTGATGTTTTTGGAAATTCTCATGATAGATAATTTATTTTAAGAAGGTCAGCAAAATTATTGAAAGTTTCTTATAAAAATTGTATGAAACTCTTAGTAATTTTAATAGATATAAATTTTCTTGAAAATTAGATTATGAAGCATGTTATTTACTTAATTTTGGAATAGTGTAGATTAAGAAAATAAAATTTGTGAAAATAAATTAGAGAGTAAAGTTTCTTTTTCTAAATTATTCCAAAGGATTCTAAACTACTTTCTTTAAAATTATTTTGATAAGAATCCTTATAGAATAAAAGTTTCCCTTTTGGATAAATTGTTCTCTAGCTTTTTATTTTCAAGTTTTTGAAAACTTTCTTATTACACTAATCCTTAATTTGGAGAGTAAATATTTGTTTTTGGAAAATTTTCAAAATGAATAATTTATTATTAAGGGAATTACTAAAAGTTTTATTTTTGGTAATTTTAATGGAATATATTATTATGAAAATTAGATTCCATATTTAAGAATATTTGTTAAATTGGAAAGATGTAGGGATAATAAAATTAAATTTATGAGAAATTTTGAATATGAGACCTAAAGTTCCTTTCTAAATTTATTCTTAAGGATTTGAATTTTTTTTCTCTTAAATTTATTTTTGGGAATCCTTGAATAATTAAATGTTTCATAATTGGATAAAGTGCTCTCAAGTTTTCAAAATTTTATAAATTGGAAGTTTCCTTATTACACTAAGTTTCCAATTTGGATAATAAATATCTTATGAAAATTTTAGTTAGAAATAATTTATCATTAAAGCTTATCACCAAAAGGATATTTAGTAATTTGATGGAAATAAATTTTTTTGAAAATATTTCCTAGACAAAATATTTATTAATTGGAATTGTGTTAAGGAGAATTTTTTTTATGAAAATAGATTTTAAAATTTGAGAGTATACATTTTATCAAAATTCATTTTTGGATAAAATACTCTCATAGAAATTTTAAATTTTGCATATGGACATTCTCCTGTTACACTAGGTTTCCAATTAAGAAATAAATATTTTTGGAAATTCTCAAAAAGGATAATTTATTCATCAAGCTAATTACTAATGTTTTAAAAGCTCTATTTTCGAAAGATTAAGTGGGAGAGGGCCATAAGTGAGCCCATAGCCTCCAAGATTGAGCCCATCTTGATTTTGGGTGCATCACCATCCTAAAGATGGGGTGGCCCAAGAAATCAAGGGATATGGACTATCCTTTATGGACAAGACTATATATGTTTTTAGTGGGAGTGGCCAATCCTAAAGATGGAACTCTTCACTTGGTAACATTAATGTCAAGGATCTTGGTTACACACTTAACTTAGACATGAAGTGGTAGAATCACCTAAAGTGGTCCCACTTGTATAGGCTAAGGGCTAAACATAAAGGTATGTTGATCAATGCCTTCGGATAACTTTTAAAGTTTAAGGCAAATTGATCAATTAGAGAGGGTCTCTACCCTAGTAATAAGAGTAATGACCTGCCTAAAGTAGGCTTGATTCTTATGATACTAGGATACCTTGCAAAAGAACATGTAATTTGAGTGCACTACATTTTTGCTAAATGAATTACCAATTTGTCTTGAATGCTCAATTATTTTTTTTAATGCATGGAATTATTATATTTATTACGAATATCATGTCTTTAACCTATCACCTCTTATCTCTTGTTTAAATTGGACCTAATTATACATTGAAAATAATCTGGATATAATATTAATTGCATAGAAGCTAATTTAGGTAGAGTTTGTTATTTCCTTTGAACAAACCTATCATAAAGTAAGAGAAGCATATCAAATGTGGCATAAGACAGATCAAAAGACTAAGTGTCTCATACTTGGGCCTTTAGATAATGTGTTGCAAAAGCAACACATGTCTACTGCCATGGTCTATGATATTCTCTTTAAAGTTGCAAAGGCTATTTGGTGATAAGGGTAAGTCAAATAGACAAGTTGCCCTTAGGACTATTATGAACACCAGAAATCAAGTTATCTTAGAGATCTTACCTGATTCCTTTGGGATGGGTAAGAAGATTCTCAAAGAGTGGACAAGTGTTCATATGGAAGTCAAGGTTCTTTAGGCTCTTCTACCAAGAAGAAGAACAACAACACCAAATGAGGAAAGTTCAAGAAAAGGAATGAGAGAAAAAACTCATGGGCAGTAATTCCTTTGTGACACTAGAAAATGAATTCTTTGAGTGCCTAAGGATAGACAAGTACACAACATGTTCTCATTGTTGAATACATAGTGGTGGATTTCACCAATTCTGGTGGATAGATTCCAGACCCATTATCAACAAGTGAGAAGGTCACTAATTACTACTTAAAAAGTGCTATTTTATAGCTTGGAATTAACTGATTTGAAACACTTTTGAGTAGTAATTAATACCTTTTAACTCAATTGCCACATTAAGGACCCTTGCAAGTGTTACTAATCAGTTTTTGGCAAGTTTTGGTGTTTTTGGTAGCTTTTTTATCATTAAAACAAGCCAAGAATGAAGGAGAATTTTGTGCAACCCTTGGCAATAGGTTTCTAAGCCAATCAAGAGATGCAAGGAAGAAAAACAGAGAGAAAAATCCAACATGAAGCAATTTCGCATGGCTATGCGAAATCTTCGCATGCTATAAGAAATTCAAAAGGAGAGCAGCTGCATGAAAAATTTAGAGCACTTACTGAAGTCCATTGTATACATACTATATATCATTTCAAAGCTCGGGAAGCCAGGAGTCCAACGCTTCAAACAGTGTGCAAATCATAGCTAAAATGAAGAAGTTATGGCCATTTGAAGACAACTACACCAAGCTGGAGGGTCATTTCGCAACCCTTTGTGAACTTTCGCAAGCCTTGTGAAACCGAGGAAAATGAATTTCGTAACCCCTTGCAAAAAAAATTTTTGAGGAAAATGAATTTCGCAACTCCTTGCGAAATTTTTGCAAGCATTGCGAAATCTTCCTACACACCAACTCAGTTAGATTTTATCTCGATATATTTTGTGTAATTTCCTATTTTCTCCTTATAATCAGATAAAGATATTTTTGGATATTTAGGATATCTAAAGGGAGGGTAAAAATAGATCTCTAGATATTTCTTAGAAAATATCTTCTGTATATATCTCGGAAGAAATTCCAGAGAAGGTGTGGGTAAATTCTCTTAGTAAGAAATACACAAAGCTTTGCTCCGCCTTACCTACTCATTTTATATTTATTTTCTTTCTAGCCAAACATCCTCGGAGGCCTCAGAGGATGAGTGGCTAGGTTTTTTTGTTTCTTGGATTTAAGGAAGCTAGGTAAGGGATCCGGATACAAAAGTGGGAGTTTTCCTTGTTTCAGTTTTAAATGAAGAAAAGTTGTGACTTGTTAATGGATTTTATTTTTATAGTTAACTTAAAATCCCTTAAAATCACCTGGGTCAACACTTGGTAAGCTTTTCGGACTCCATCCATTGAGATCCATTAGTTTAATGGTATCTCTTGTGAGCCTCTGGGAGGTGGTTTAAAGGTAGGATTACCTAAAATAGCCAACACTTGGTAAGCTTTTCGGACTCTCTAGAGACATCCATTAGTTATCTCTTGTAAGCTTTTGAAGGGTAATCTAAGTTTAAGGATCACCTTGAATGGCCAATACTAGGTGAGAGGTATGAACCATTGCAAGATGATTCAGTGAGAGGACTTTAGTGTTTGAAACCATTAATGGGAAGTAACTGTAACACACCGGTTCGGGAGATAACTATAGGTTAAATCCCTAATACGAGGAAAAGATCTTGAATCTCCCATTTTGTATAAGGAACTTGAACCTAGTGACCTAAAACTCCAAGAAACCTTTTCTTTGTAATTAATCTCAGTTACTATTTTTGGTTAGTTTAAAACCAACCCTTAACAACCAACTTTATGTTTTCTTTTAAAGCTAACTCATAAAAGAAAAGACACCATTTTAGTACTTTAAACTAATATCACGTGTGAAATGAAAACCCATTCCTATGGACGATCTTAGAACTACTATGCTATGCTAGCTATGCTACCCTAGTATATGGTGAATTAGGTTTATAATTTTTGTTGATAACTCCTATTTGAGGACTGAATCAAAGGTACACCAATTGAGGATGAATCAGTCACATAATGGGATTGTACTTACATTAGCTTTAGTTGCAAGGTTAGTTGTGTACGTTAGTGGGAGGTATTACCTTTTTTATGTGAGACTCCATTATCACTTTGCCAAGTAATGAGAGTACTAAGATCTTACTAAAAGAAATAACTTAGCTCTAACCAAACATTTAGCTTCTAATGCCTAGGTCATGTTAATATAAACAGGATCCAAAGATTGATCAAGTCTGGACACTTTTGTGAAACCAAGGTTTGGTTAATCTTGATTTTGATGATAACAAAACAAGGTTTAGAACTAATGATCATATTTCAAGTGTGATTAGGCAAGACGATTTCCAAAGTGGCAGTCACAAGGACAAATCAAGCCAAAGAGAAATCATGAAGAAGAAGACCATCTCAAAGAGAAGAGTTTTTTAAGACCAAAGCTTCATAAGATCTCTTTGTAAGGTTGTTGGTGCACTAGGACTTTCATGCATTTCATTCTTTATTTATGCACCAAAATCATCCAAGAGTAATATTGTTTTAAATATCCTAATAATTGGATGATTTCATGTTTTCAACTAAAACCTTGTGTTGAATGATTTTCAAACTTGTGTTAAAAGGTTTTAGGTTGAAAAAGGTTGGGTATTGAGCCAAAAAATGGCTCAACCGGTTCAACCGGTTGACCGATTGTGCTCGTCCGGTCGAGGACCGGTTGAGGGAGGCCAATGATTACTACTTAAAAAGTGCTATTTGATAGCTTGTAATTAACTCTTTTAAACACTTTTGAGTAGTAGTTATTGCCTTTTAACCCAATTAACATATTAAGGACCCTTGCAATCGTTTCTAATTAAGTTGTGTTAAGTTTTGGTGTTTTGATAGCCTTTTGATCACCAAAGCAATCCGAGATTGAGGAGAGTTATATGGAATCTTGGGCAAAGCTTGGAAGTCCTTTGCCATGAGTAAGTCCGGAATGCAAGGAGAGGAAGAAAGAGAATCTGCCATGAAGCATATTCTTGATGATAGTCGTGTCAGCCACTTTTGGAGCACTTTCTAAAGGTCAATTTATGCATTCTATATGTCGTTTCGAAGATCAGGAAGTCGAAAATCCAATGCTTCAAACGGTATGCAATTCGGAGTTGAAATGAAGAAGTTACACCCACTGCAAGTCAATCACTCTAAGTTGAAGGAAGCATTTTGCAAAGTGTTGCGAAATCACCCTTTTGTTGCGAAATGATTTCGCAGCCTTTTTGCACAGTGCTGTGGAATTCCTCCTAAAGTTTCTCGATATATGCGGCACGCTGGAAGCCGAGCACCTCAAGATGGAAGCCAACTTCGCAGCACTGCGAAATCACCATTTTGTTGCGAAATGATTTCGCAGCCCTTTTTGTATGTCTGCGAAATCTCGCAGACATCATTTTCTCTTGCGAAATGGTCCTTAGTGCGCCCTTGATATTTGCTACCGACATTGGGAGATATTTTCCATCAGATTTTTGTTGTCTAAATCCCAAAATTCTCCTTGTAAGCCACCAATTACAAGATTCCTTAGCTTTTAAGTTAGTAATAAGAGTAAATATCCATGTAATAATTAGTTTTGTATTATGTTCATATAAATGCCTCTCGAGAGCCTGTTCTTAGGGAGGAGAACTCTTTTTGTAAAAGTTTGAAAGCAAGTAAAGTTTAGGCCCTTTGTTTTGCCTTACCTTTTCACTTTGTATTTTTCATTTTTTACTAAGTTATGCACTCTCTGAGGAATTTCCCCCAGAGAATGAGTAACTAAACCTTTAGTTCCTTGGAGCTAAGGTTGCCAGGGAAGGTTCTAAGTGCAAGAATGCAAAGCTTTGTGGTTTCAGCCATCAATGAAGAGAAAGTGAAATCCTTTAGTGATTTCTATGTTTTTAGTTAACTTAAAACACCTTAGAGTCACCTGGGCCAACACTTGGTAAGGCAAGTGATCTCCGACCATGGAGATGCACTAGTTTACCCCTTGCGAGCCTCTGGGAGGTGACTTTAAGGTAGGATTTTCTGGAATTGCCAACACTTGGTAAGCTTTTGGACTCCAAGGAGACATCTATTAGTTATCTCTTGAGAGCTTGAGAAGGGAAGTCCAAGGTTAAAGATCACCTTGAATGGTTAAGGCTTAGTGAGAGGCTTGAACCATTGCAAGTTGCATCAATGAGAGAATTAAAGATGAAATCTAATTAAAGGATGTATCTGTACAACACCAGTTAGAGAAGTGACTATATGTTGAATCTCTAACGCGAGGAAATGAACCAACTGACCGGAGCTATGTCTTTTGCATGAGGAACCGCCCCAGTGAACCTGATTCTCCAAGGAATGTTTTTCTTCCTAAGTTATTCCCATTACGTGTTTTGTAGTTAGCTTAAATCTAAATCTTTACCAATCAAAGTTTGTGTTTTATTTCTTAAGCTAACCTTGAAATGAAACAATACCAATTCACTTTGAATTGGTATCATTGATAATTTGTTAATCCTTCCCAGTGAACGATCCTAGAGCCACTATGCTATAGTAGCTTTGTCTTTGCTACCCTAGTATATGGTGTAATAGGTTATAAATTTTGTTGATTACTCTCTCATTCAAAGAGCACCAGCTGGACACCAATCAGCTGAGACACCAATTGGGCATGAATCAAATGGCGTCGTTGCCGGGGAAGGTGTCAAGTCTATAGTGATACCATTTTAGAGTATTTGTGATCTTCATCACAAGTTTGGTAACGTTTCTTTCACTTTACTAATTCTCATTCTTTCTTTCTTTATTCATAATCCAAATTTATTTTTTAAATTCAGTTTAGTTTAATTTTGTTGTTGTAGCCCTGTTTCCTTTTGTTGTCTTTTATTTTCATTTAAGTTGCAGATAAATACTAGTTGTGTATGCCAAAGTGGATACGAGACGGTAGAGGAAGGCTTGTTAAGTGTGATACACCTCATACCAAAGAATTCGAATTGAGCTTGAATATCATGGAAGCTACACCTGAAGATCAGCATAGTCACCAAGGTCGTCAAGACAATCTCAATGAATTCAGATCAATGAGGGACCGTATGCATCCACCTCATATGAGTGCACCATCATGTATAGTGCCCCCTACAGAGTAGCTAGTGATCAGACCGTATCTTGTTCCACTTCTACCAACTTTCCATGGGATGGAAAGTGAGAATCCCTATGCACACATCATGGAATTTGAAGATGTTTGTAATACATTCCAAGAGGGAGGAGCTTCAATTGATTTGATGAGGCTTAAATTATTTCCTTTTACTTTAAAGGATAAGGCCAAAATTTGGCTTAATTCTTTAAGGCTAAGGAGTATCCGTACTTAGACTGACTTACAAGCTGAATTCCTCAAGAAATTTTTTCCCACTCATAGAACAAATGGCTTGAAAAGGCAAATTTCAAACTTCTCAGCTAAAGAGAATGGGAAATCTATGAGTGTTGGGAAAGATATATGGAAGCTATAAATGCTTGCCCTCACCATGGCTTTGATACTTGGCTATTGGTGAGCTATTTTTATGATGAGATGTCCTCCTCAATGAAGCAACTCTCGAGACAATGTGTAGAGGAGATTTCATGAGCAAAAATCTGGAGGAAGCTATGGATTTCTTGAGTTATGTAGCTGAAGTTTCAAGGGGATGGGATGAACCAACCAAAGGAGAAGTGGGAATGATGAAGTCTCAACTGAGTGCTTTCAATGCTAAGGCTGGGATGTATACCCTGAAAGAAGATGATGATATGAAAGCAAAGTTGGCAGCTATGACAAGAAGATTGGAGGAGCTGGAGCTGAAAAGAATACATGAGGTGCAAGCTGTTGCTGAAGCACCAATGCAAGTGAAGTTGTGTCCTAATTGTCAATCATATGAACATTGGGTGGAAGAATGCCCTGCAATTTCAGCTGAAAGGGAAATGTTTAGAGATCAAGCAAATGTTGTTGGACAATTCAAGCCCAATAACAATGTGCCTTATGGAAATACTTACAACTCAAGTTGGAGGAATCATCCAAATTTCTCATGGAAGGCCAAAGCAACTCAGTACCAACAGTCGGATCCACCATCTCAACAATTTTCAAGTCATGAACAAGCAATAACTAATCTCAACAAGGTAGTGGGAGATTTTGTTGGAAACCAAGAAGCCACCAATGCTCAAATCAATCAAAGAATTGACAGAGTGGAGAGTACTTTGAATAAAAGGATGGATGGAATGCAAAATGATATATCCCAAAAGTTTGATAATATCCAATATTCAATTTCAAGGCTTACAAATTTGAACACAGTGCAAGAAAAGGGAAGATTTCCTTCTCAACCCCACCAAAACCCCAAGGGTGTCCATGAAGTGGAAAGTCAAGAGGGAGAATCATCATAGATGAAAGATGTCAAAGCCTTGATCACTCTAAGGAGTGGTAAAAAAATTGAGAAGCCAACACCCAAGCCACATGTTGAGAAAGAAGAAGAGATAAAGAAAGGGGATGAAATGGAAGAAAAAGAGAGTGAGATCAGTGAAAAGAAGAAGGACTCTGATTCAACAATGAATGCAATTCCAGATAATGAACTTCTGAAGGAAGAAATGCTGAAGAAATCAACTTCTCCACCTTTTCCTCAAGCATTACATGGGAAAAAGGGGATTAGAAATGCAGCTGAAATCCTTGAAGTATTGAGATAAGTGAAAGTCAATATTCCACTGCTGGATATGATTAAACAAGTTCCCACATATGCAAAATTCCTAAAGGACCTATGTACTATCAAAAGAGGGTTGACTGTAAACAAGAAAGCCTTCTTGACTAAGCAAGTAAGTGCAATCTTACAATGTAAGTCTCCTTTGAAGTACAAAGATCCGGGAAGTCCTACCATTTCAGTCATGATTGGAGGAAAGGTAGTGGAGAAAGCTTTGTTAGACTTGGGTGCAAGTGTGAATTTGCTTCCATATTCCGTCTACAAGCAATTGGGACTTGGAGAGTTGAAGCCAACAACAATCACTCTATCTCTAGCAGATAGATCAGTAAAAATTCCAAGAGGGGTAGTTGAGGATGTCTTGGTTCAAGTTGATAATTTCTGCTATCCGGTAGATTTTATTGTTCTTGATACAGATCCTACTGTAAAGGAAGCTAATTTAGTTCCTATCATCCTTGGAAGGCCATTTCTTGCTACCTCAAATGCAATCATCAACTGCAGGAATGGGTTGATGCAACTCACTTTTGGCAACACGACACTTGATCTCAATATTTTCTATATGTCTAAAAAGCAAACTACTCCGTAAGAAGAAGAGGGTCCAGAAGAGTTGTGCATAATTGACACTTTAGTGGAGGAGCACTGTAATCAGAATATGCAAGACAAGTTGAATGAAAATCTTGCGGATTTTGAGGAAGGTTTGTCTGAATCCCCTACTGTGCTTGCTACTCTACAAAGTTGGAGAAAGATAGAAGAGATTCTACCTTTGTTCAATAAAGAAGAAGAGGTAGCTGCTGAAAAAGAGACTCTAAAACTCAATCTGAAGCCTCTACCTGTGGAGCTGAAATATACATATCTTGAGGAAAATAATCAATGTCCTGTTGTAATATCTTCATCTTTGACCAGTCATTAAGAGAATTGTTTAATGGAAGTTCTCAAGAGGTGTAAGAAGGCAATAGGATGGCAAATATCTGACTTAAAGGGCATTAGTCCTTTAGTTTGCACGCATCATATATATATGGAGGAGGAAGCAAAGCCAATTCGTCAACTTCAAAGAAGATTGAATCCTCATTTACAAGAGGTGGTGCGAGCTGAGGTGCTGAAGCTACTTCAAGCAGGTATTATTTACCCTATATCTGATAGCCCTTGGGTGAGTCCTACTCAAGTGGTACCAAAGAAGTCAGGGATTACAGTGGTTCAAAATGAAAAAGGAGAAGAAATTACTACACGCCTCACTTCAGGTTGGAGGGTGTGTATTGATTATAGAAAGTTGAATGCTGTAACCAGGAAAGATCATTTTCCATTGCCATTTATTGACCAAGTGCTAGAGAGAGTCTCTGGACATCCGTTCTATTGCTTCTTGGACGGGTATTCAGGGTATTTTTAGATTGAAATTGATGTGGCAGATCAGGAAAAAACCACTTTTACATGTCCATTTGGAACATATGCTTATAGAAGAATGTCTTTTGGTTTATGCAATGCACCTGCAACATTTCAAAGATGTATGTTGAGTATTTTCAGTGATATGGTGGAGCGAATTATGGAGGTTTTTATGGATGACATCACCGTTTATGGAGATACATTTGAGGAATGCTTAGTTAATTTGGAAGCGGTTCTTCACAGATGCATTGAAAAAGACTTGGTGCTTAACTGGGAGAAATGCCATTTTATGGTACGTCAAGGAATTGTCCTTGGCCATATCATCTCTGAAAAAGGCATTGAAGTTGATAAAGCAAAGGTGGAGCTTATTGTCAAATTACCATCCCCAACAACTGTAAAAGGAGTAAGACAGTTCCTTGGCCATGCAGGGTTCTATAGGAGGTTTATAAAAGGTTTTTCAAGTCTTTCAAAACCTCTTTGTGAGCTGTTAGCTAAGGATGCTAAGTTTATATGGGATGAAAGATGTCAAAATAGCTTTGATCAACTGAAGAAATTTTTAACAACAACTCCAATAGTGAGAGCCCCTAACTAGCAACTACCTTTTGAACTGATGTGTGATGCCAGTGACTTTGCTATAGGAGCTGTACTTGGCCAAAGAGAAGATGGGAAGCCCTATGTGATCTACTATGCAAGCAAAACATTGAACCAAGCTCAAAGGAACTACACAACTATAGAGAAAGAATTGTTAGCTGTGGTATTTGCTTTGGACAAATTTCGTACTTATTTGGTAGGGTTTTTCATTATTGTTTTCACTGACCATTCAGCCTTGAAGTATTTATTGACAAAGCAAGATGCAAAAGCAAGGTTGATTAGATGGATTCTTTTGTTACAAGAATTCGATCTCCAAATCAACGATAAGAAAGGAGTGGAGAATGTGGTAGCTGACCACCTGTCAAGGTTAGTTATAGCACATAATTCCCATCCCTTGCCTATTAATGATGATTTTCCTGAAGAATCACTCATGTTCCTAGTAAAAACTCCTTGGTATGCTCATATTGCTAATTATTTAGTAACTGGTGAAATTCCAAGTGAATGGAATGCACAGGACAGGAAACACTTCTTTGCAAAAATTCATGCTTATTATTGGGAAGAGTCCTTTCTTTTTAAGTATTGTACAGATCAGATCATAAGGAAGTGTGTCCCTGAAGATGAGCAGCAAGGGATTCTAAACCATTGTCATGAAAATGCATGTGGAGGCCACTTTGCCTCTCAGAAAACAGCCATGAAGGTGTTGCAATCAGGGTTTACTTGGCCATCTCTTTTCAAAGATGCCCACATCATGTGTAGGAGTTGTGATAGATGTCAAAGGCTTGGAAAGCTGACAAAAAGAAATCAAATGCCTATGAACCCCATTCTAATAGTTGAGCTATTTGATGTATGGGACATTGACTTCATGGGACCTTTCCTAATGTCTTTTGGTAATTCTTACATCTTGGTGGGGGTGGATTATGTTTCTAAATGTGTTGAGACAATCCCCTGTAAACAAATTGATCACAGAGTGGTTCTCAAGTTTCTTAAAGAGAACATTTTCTCGAGATTTGGGGTGCCCAAAGCCATAATCAGTGATGGAGGTGCTCATTTTTGCAACAAACCTTTTGAAGCTCTATTATCCAAGTATGGAGTGAAGCATAAGGTAGCTACACCTTATCATCCTCAGACTTTCGGGCAAGTTGAGCTAGTTAACAGGGAAATAAAGAACATATTGATGAAAGTGGTGAATTCAAGTAGAAAAGATTGGTCTATTAGGCTTCATGATTCATTGTGGGCATATAGAACAACTTATAAGACTATTCTTGGCATGTCTCCCTATCGTCTTGTCTATGGCAAAGCATGTCATTTCCCTGTGGAAGTTGAATACAAAGCTTGGTGGGTAATAAAGAAGCTGAACATGGACTTGATCAGAGCCGGAGCAAAGAGGTGTCTAGACCTTAATGAGATGGAGGAATTAAGAAATGATGTTTATATCAATTCCAAAGTTGCAAAACAGAGGATGAAGAAGTGGCATGATCAACTAATCTCCAACAAGGAATTTCAGAAAGGACAAAGAGTTTTACTATATGACATAAGACTCCATATCTTTCCTGGAAAGCTCAAGTGAAGGTGGATAGGCCCGTTCATTATTCACCAAGTATATGCCAATGGAGTGGTGGAATTATTGAATTCCAATGGCAAAGACACCTTTAGAGTCAATGGATATCGTCTCAAGCCATTAATGGAGCTATTCAAACCAGAAAAGGAGGAAATCAACCTCCTTGAGCCACAAAAAGCCTAAGCAAATAAGGGTTTAATGGACTTGGTTTTACCACGGTCCAAAATTTTTGTAAATTTTGTAAATTTCAAAGTTTTTTCCATACTTTTGATCTTAGTTTTTTATCTTAAAATTATGTTTTTATATGTATTTTAATCTTTTTGAATGATCTCAGTTGGAAGAAATTGCAAAGGAATTGAAAGGAAGAAATCAGAGCAAAAACAGAGCAAAAACAGAGTGAAAACGGAGCAAAAATAGGGCTCTGCGAGACTTCGCAGCTTAAGGAAATCTTCTGCGAAAATAGCACTTTGCTGCCAAACCATTCCGCAACTCATTTGACTCCTCTGTGAAAATTTTCGCAGCTACGAAGTCGAGTTTGGCACACGAGTGCCACTTCGCAGCACAGGAGCCCCCAATTCGCAGCTACGAAACGGCTGGGAAGCGATAAAAAGTGAAACTCCCTAATTTCGCAACCAAAGTTTCATTCCGCAAGGTATTTCGCAATTGCGAAAGCGATTTTGGCACACGTGTGCCACTTCGCAGCCACAGTGACACTCAATTCGCAGCTGTGAAACGGATTGCGAAGTGGGCTGCGAAAATGGCTTTTTGCTGCGAAATTGGCCTTTTTCTGCGAAACTCAAAATGACCCTTAATATTCCGTTACTTTTTATTTATAGCGATCATTTGAGCTGCGAAAGGGTTTCAAAAAGAGAGCAGGCCATACTTGCAGACTGTTCATCTCCTTGCTCGAGCCCGACACCGCACAAACCTCCGATCATCTTCTCCGGTCATCACTTCAGGCCAAATTTCGGCTATCCGAAATGGCGCGAACCAGAGGAGCTAAATCTTCCTCTCCTTCTAGCCGCAAGAGAGTCCCGCGAGGGGAGCCCGTTCCAGATCCCATCTCTGAGTCTCCGCGACCAAAAGTTGTTTCCCCTCCGGCGAAGCCCGCACCGCAGAAGCCTCCGGCGAGGCGTTATCTCACCAGGTCAGGGGGTCGGCCTCTGCAAAAGAGAGCTAGGGTTGAAAGCTCAGAGCCCATTGACTTAACGGAGCAGTCCCCAGAACCCTCACCAGTTCCATCTCCAGTTCCGTTTCCGGTGCCATCTCCGGCGCCGCTAGCAGAGCCTCAGGAGCCTCAGCCGCCACTTCTCGACCCCAAATTCCATCTGAAATAGCTCCTGAAGTAGTAATCAGGCGGCTGATGCTAACTCAGCCCCCAATCGAAGGGAATTTAGACTGTAGAGCTCGCCCATTTCACTCCGAGCTTTGCTTTGACACAGCCACTTTCCAATTGTGGCCGGAGCTTGCACAGTCATTCCACCTACTGCGAAGATACCACATGGAGCACTTGCTGACTCCAAGAGACTTCTTCTACCCCAGAGTAGCCATGGATTTTTATCAGTCCATGACTACTAAACAGGTCAGGGACCCTACTCTAATCCATTTTACCATTGATGGGAGTCATGGCATATTAGGAACTCGCCATATAGTTGAGGCCTTGCAAATACCATATGAGCCAAGCCATTTTGAGGATTTTAGAGTGTGGACCAGTCCCACTGAGCTGGAAATGGTACTTATCCTGTCCAGAGGAGCTTCCACACGTCCACATCTATTGAGGGGAGAACTTCCTCCAAGCATGTTTCTTATTGATGCATTTCTACGTCATAACCTCTACCCACTGCAGCATTGGACTCAGAGGAGATGAGTTCTTCTAGAGGCCCTTTTCAAGATTTCTGAGGGATATTTCTTTGGCCCTCACCACATAATTATGGTTGTCCTTCTCTATTTTGAAGAGAAGGTACATAAGAAGAAGCTGTAGAGAGCTGATACCATTCCTCTTCTCTTTCCAAGGCTGCTGTGCCAGATTTTGGAGCATCTGGGGTATCCATCAGAGCCTCAGTTGGAGCGCAAGCGCATATGCTGAGAGGTATTTACTCTCGAAAAATGGAATAATATGACAGCCTATAGAGTTGAGCAGCCAAAGCGCCCACAGCCAGCTGCTAGGAGAGCATCCCCACGACACATACCTGAGGGTATACCTATTGCTTCTCCTACCATTCCCAGAGCTCCTCTAGTTACTCCAGCTTCATCTGAGCCATCCACTTCAGCTGAACCAAGGATGGCCATTCCCATTTCAGAATACAGAGAGTTATGCCATTCACTGTAGACCCTCACAGCATCTCAGAGCAGCCTTGCTCAGGAGATGGCAGCTAATTGAGCATGCCAAGAGCAGATGTTGGCCACTTAGGCTCAGCACACTGCCATCTTGAGGCAACTCCAGCATCATTTCGACCTGTCTTCAGCTGCTGAGCACTTCACCCCCACCACTGCAGTGCCACACTCTCAAGCCACAAAGCCTCAAGCCCCTCATGAAGTAGCTACTGAAGAGGCAGACCCATCTGCCTAGCCCCAGCACCACCCACCCATCAGATCATTATATATATCTACTGCATATGTTTTTTATGTATTTCGTTTTTTTTTTAGTCTTTTAAGAAATCCCATTATTTTGGTACCATATATGGGATTGCTTGTATTGCCTTCTTTTTCATTGTACTCAGATAAATTCAAAGTAATACAAGTCTAGCATTTTTTTTGTTAACCTTTAGCATCAATTTATTCTTATTTCCTTTTCTCACATCTTTTATTCTTTTTTAAAGATGTGGTTTCTCCAATCAGTATTCGAAATTGATATCACTCAGGAGGTACCACTTCCTCCCTTTAATTGCAATCACCCATATCACATTGAGGACAATGCTTAGTTCGGTTGGGGGGGTGAGAAATGAGGAAGGAAGGAAGTATGATAAGTTAAAGGAAGTATGCTAAATTTTTTTGGTAATGCAATTAGGTTGGTAAATCAGTTGTAGTTTTTTGCTTTTTACTCTTTTTATTCTATTCTCTATGGATTTTGAGGAAAAATTTTCAAATTAAAACAGGAGAAATTGAACTGTTGCTTTTCACTTGACTTAGAGTATGGATTATGCTTACTAAAGTGGTTCAATTGTTGAAGCTTATATTGAAATTGAGTTTAGTTCTTCCACTTTAAGCTATCCACACACTGTGCACAATAGATTCCAATTATAAGATGAAAAACTATTTCTCTCTTGACTTAGAAGAATTTTGGGACTTAGTACTTTTGACCTCATTTAATAAAGTTGAGACACCTTATGAAAGGCCAATGAGCCTTTGAAATAAATAAAGAAAAAAAGTTTGCTTGCCTTAAAACCCGAGCAAGGTCTGAGGGGTATATGGTGAAAATCTTTAAAACCTGGTGCCCTAAGCCTTAATTGGTTGGGAGTCACCGACCTCAATGCTCGTTACAAGAGTGGATAGGTGGAGTTTAACATATTGTAGGTGCTTAGGTATTAAAATTCATTATCAAAAGTCCAGGGTAAAATTTGAGGAGTTAGTGGTTGAAAGATCCTTAAAACTTGATGCCCTAAACCTTAATTGGGAGTCATCGATGGACCCCCGTTACATGGACAATTCAGAAAGAATACCCCTTTAAGCCTCCTTAAAAAAAAAAAAAAAAAGTGTGTTCTTTTCTTATTAATTTTGGTCAGTTTGCTAAGTGTTGAAAAGAGATAGGTTGGGGGGAGAGATTAGTTTAGAATACTATATTCGGAAGCTAAGGAATCTTACACTTAGATTTTTGTGGAAGAATAAAGTTTGGTTCTTTGAAAGTGAAAATGATTTTAAAACTTCAATTTGCATAATGCATTCCCTTGATTGATAGTGTTTAGCATAGTTTGTTATAACTCTTGTTGAAATTTGGGTTTGTATTTCTTTAATGTCTCATGTGAGGGTTAGATCATCATGCCACTTGAAAATTGTTTTTCAGCATGATGTTGTAAATTATAGTTTAGTTTGCTTTTACATTTTTCTCTCTCCTTTATTGCTAAGGGACTAGCAATATGTCGGTTGGGGGGAGTGATTACTACTCAAAAAGTGCTATTTGATAGCTTGTAATTAACTCTTTTAAACACTTTTGAGTAGTAGTTATTGTCTTTTAACCCAATTAACATATTAAGGACCCTTGCAATCGTTTCTAATTAAATTGTGTTAAGTTTTGGTGTTTTGATAGCCTTTTGATCACCAAAGCAATCCGAGCTTGAGGAGAGTTATATGGAATCTTGGGCAAAGCTTGGAAGTCCTTTGCCATGAGTAAGTCCGGAATGCAAGGAGAGGAAGAAAGAGAATCTGCCATGAAGCATATTCTCAATGACATTCGTGTCAGCCACTTTTGGAGCACTTTCTAAAGGCCAATTTATGCATTCTATATGTCGTTTCGAAGCTCAGGAACTCAACAATCCAATGCTTCAAACGGTATGCAATTCGGAGTTGAAACGAAGAAGTTACAACCACTGCAAGTCAATCACTCTAAGTTGAAGGAAGCATTTTGCAAAGTGTTGCGAAATCACCCTTTTGTTGCGAAATGATTTCGCAGCCTTTTTTTACAGTGCTGTGGAATTCCTCCTAAAGTTTCTCGATATATGCGGCATGCTGGAAGCCGAGCACCTCAAGATGGAAGCCAACTTCGCAGCACTGCGAAATCACCCTTTTGTTGCGAAATGATTTCACAACCCTTTTTGTATGTCTGCGAAATCTCGCAGACATCATTTTCTCTTGCGAAATGGTCCTTAGTGCACCCCCGATATTTGCTACCGACATTGGGAGTTATTTTCCATCAGATTTTTGTTGTCTAAATCCCAAAATTCTCCTTATAAGCCACCAATTACAAGATTCCTTAGCTTTTAAGTTAGTAATAAGAGTAAATATCCATGTAATAATTAGTTTTATATTATGTTCATATAAATGCCTCTCGAGAGCCTGTTCTCAGGGAGGAGAACTCTTTTTGTAAAAGTTTGAAAGCAAGTAAAGTTCAGGTCATTTGTTTTGCCTTACCTTTTCACTTTGTATTTTTCATTTTTTTACTAAGTTATGCACTCTCTGAGGAATTTTCCCCAGAGAATGAGTAACTAAACCTTTAGTTCCTTGGAGCTAAGGTTGCCGGGGAAGGTTCCAGGTGCAAGAATGCAAATCTTTGTGGTTTCAGCCATCAATGAAGAGGAAGTGAAATCCTTTAGTGATTTCTATGTTTTTAGTTAACTTAAAACACCTTAGAGTCACCTGGGCCAACACTTGGTAAGGCAAGTAATCTCCGACCATGGAGATGCACTAGTTTACCCCTTGCGAGCTTCTGGGAGGTGACTTTAAGGTAGGATTTCCTGGAATTGCCAACACTTGGTAAGCTTTTGGACTCCAAGGAGACATCTATTAGTTATCTCTTGCGAGCTTGAGAAGGGAAGTCCAAGGTTAAAGATCACCTTGAATGGTTAAGGCTTAGTGAGAGGCTTGAACCATTGCAAGTTGCATCAGTGAGAGAATTAAAGCTGAAATCTAATTAAAGGATGTATCTGTACAACACCGGTTAGAGAAGTGACTATATGTTGAATCTCTAACGCGAGAAAATGAACCAACTGACCGGAGCTTTGTTTTTTACATGAGGAACCGCCCCAGTGAACCTGATTCTCCAAGGAATGTTTTTCTTCCTAAGTTATTCCCATTACTTGTTTTGTAGTTAGCTTAAATCTAAATCTTTATCAATCAAAGTTTGTGTTTTATTTCTTAAGCTAACCTTGAAATGAAACAATACCAATTCACTTTGAATTGGTATCATTGATAATTTGTTAATCCTTCCCAGTGAACGATCCTAGAGCCACTATGCTATAGTAGCTTTGTCTTTGCTACCCTAGTATATGCTGTAATAGGTTATAAATTTTGTTGATTACTCCCTCATTCAAGGAGCACCAGCTGGACACAAATCAACTGAGACACCAATTGGGCATGAATCAGCCAAAAAGTTTATCTCTCTCCCAGTAGCCTTCTCCTCCCGGTCAAGGTTGAACCTCAACCGGTTGAGGTCCGATTGAGGTTCGATTGAGGCCCAACGATCACTTGCCAAGCATTAAATGCTAATGGCTAGTCAACCGGTCGACCCCTAGCTCGACCAGTTGAACCCCCAAAACGGCACGTTTGGATTTTTTTCTTCTATAAAAAGGCTTCAATCTTCATTGTTGCATAAGTTTAACCTTCCCAAACCTTTCTTGATTATATTTGAGCCTTGGAAGAGTGTTTTTAAGTGCACCATTGTTCTACAACTTGCATATCCTTAGTGCACCATTCAATCCTAGTTTTTCTTGTATCATTTGAGCTTAAAGTTTTTGTGCTAGGATTTTTGAGAGATCATTCATTTGTAAATCTTTGAGATGAAGTTTCTCAAGTGTGGGGTATCACTTGAGGGGTTGTTCAAGAGTGGGATATCTCTTGAGAAGTGTAAAGGGTGCTTGGAGCCAAAAGTCCAAGATGGTGAATTGGAACCATAATCCAATTGTATTGCTTGAAGGCTTGGTTTGGAAGCCTTGGATTAGTGGAACCTCAAGCTCGGGATTGAAGCTAGAGGAGAGTGGATGTAGGCCGGGTTGCGCCGAACCACTATAAACTCTTGTGTTTGCATTCTCTCTTCCCCACTCTTTAATTTATTTGCAATTGTCTATATATTGTTTATTACATACTTGCATATAATTGTATCTTGCATTCACTTGTTTAAATTTGCGAAAAGAGACCATCACCCTATTCACCCCCCCCTTTCTAGGGTGATTACCATAGGTTGGATTAGCCTCAAATTCCTAACAAATTTTATTCTAAAGGATCTTTCAGTCTACGAATCTTGTATCATTAGTAAGATGACCAAAAGGCCTTCTTTATTTCTACAAGGACTTGGAACCAAGGAATGTTTGGAGTTAGTAAATATTGATGAGTATGAACCTTTTTGTGTTTATGCATGGAAAGCATGGGTATTTGATCATTTTATTGTTAAATACTCTAGGTTTGGATATGTAGATATGAAATCTGATTCCTTGGATAAATTCATTGAATTTAAGGTGGAATCGGATAACCTATTGGGTAAACATATCATGGCACTTCGATTAGATTGAGGTGGTATGTCTAGTTGGTTTAATCCTTTCTATATGGAGCATAAGATGATATCTCAAATGTATGCACTAAGGACTTCATTGTAAAAGGGAGTAATGGAAAGAAGATATTAAACTTTGATAGATATAGTGAGATCGGTGATTGGTTTCTCAATACTTCCCATATTCTTTGGGGATATATCTTAGAGATTGTGTAATACCTCTTTTTCTAAAGAGGTGTATCAGTTTATAGGATATCTAAGAGAATTTCAAGATTATTACTTTATAGTCAGGATAATCAAAACGTGTTTATTGCTACAAATACCATATTTCTTATGGAGATTATATGATATGTAATAAGGCAAACAATGATATAGATTGGAAAATGCTAAAAAACAATCCCACTATACACAAGATACTATGGATCCGGTACCAACCATTCCCATTTCTAGTACATTGATGCCTTGTCGTAGTGGAAGTGTTGTTTAACAACTAAATCGATTCATTATAGGGGAACATGAGATCTATCCCATAGATTACGATGAAGCAATGAGCGATGTAGGTTTATATCTTTGGAAAAAGGCTAAGGAGGTAAAACTATAATCCTTATGATTCTAATGTAGTTTGGGTTCCTATAGAAGCACATGGAGGGATAAAACCCATGGGTGGAAGTTGATCTACAAGAGGAAAAAAGAGTAGATGGAAGAGTTCATATTTATGTGGCTAGGTTGTAGCTAAAGGTTATAGTTTGAAACATTATTTCAACTATAGGAAACCTTTTCACTAGTAGCCATACTCAAATCCATTAGAACACTCCTATCCATTGCAGAGTATCTCATTTATGAAATATTGTAATAGGATGTCAAGATAGTGTTCTTAAATGATTATCTTAATATTAGCATCTATATGATGTAACCAGATATTTTCATAACAAAGGGCCTTGTGTGTAAAAGAAACAATAGGAAAACATGGTGGTGTTCTAGGATCTTATAGGTAGATGACAATCTACTCATTGAGAATGATGTAGGGATGTTGTCATTAGTCAAGAATATACTCAAGCATATTTTGAGAATGAGGGATTATGTGTTTTTGCTCCAAATTGTTGAGATAATTTAGAGAGTGTCCTGATGGTTGAAAAGATATCATCTATGGAGAACCTGGTGGATCCATTCACCAAGACATTGACAGGGAGAGTCTGTGTTGGTGATAAGGATAGCATAGGTTTAAGATGAGTATCTGGCATACTTTATAGGCATGATGCTTTGAGGACTAGTGGGAGAATGTTAAGATAGATCCCTTAAAAGCATAACATGATGTAATAAATTTGGAATTCATTATTTATTTAATGATGCTCCAGTTTCACTTTTATATATCCTTATTCCAGGTATTATTCTTTATGAGCATTCTTGTCTGAATCTTTTGAATTGTACGTAACTTAAGTGTATTAGGAGTTGCACAGAAGATCTAAGTCATAGGTTCCTTGCAAATAGATGACTTGTTCACAACCGATTCATAGGTCTAGGTAACCCATTAGAGGTTGTAATGCACCACTCCTAATTGGAGGGGTGGTTGGTCTTGGATATCGAGATGGTTTTCCCATGGTGAGTGCACTAGTGTGTATGATTACACATTGGACAAGACCTACGATGAATCATGACTAAAGGCTGTCAAGTAGTCATTACTTCACCAAGCTACTTCATTGTGTTAACCTTAAGAGAATATTGAGTTTGTGCTAAAGTTAGCAGTAGCTTTAACCAACGGGTGAGATCGTAAGCTAATCATATATTCCCTATGGATTGGGTCACTATTGATGGAAGCTAATAGCAATATGTATTCTCAATAAAAGCAACATGATATCTCATGGGATTGAGACAGTGTGTCCTCTTGAGTGATCCTAAGAAGGTGTATTCATGGAAACTATAACCATAGTAATTCCTTAAGTGGAATTTGGCATAAGCTCTTTGAGAGCTAAGACATGTCAATTGAATACACAATAGGAGGATCTATAACTCAAGGATAGTAGAGGTAGTCTTAAAAGGATGATAGCTTTCACCTTGTTAGACTATGGACACCATTTCATGGGGAGATTGAACACAATGGATAGTATGTCATGGACCCGAGCACGTGGTGTCTCGCTATTAATTACATAAAATACTGGAGTTCAATTGAATCTCTGTAGTAGGATGTTGAATCAACTTTAGAATTGGATTATGAGGAAGTCAGTACTCCTATGGGTCCCAATGGTCCCTGCTCTGTGCTCATATACCTAGTTGGCATGGATTATGAGGGTTAGATTGACTTTAAGTTTACTTTTGTGCATAAGGGTGTTTCGGTAATTACACAAGGTTTCATAAGGTTAAGTGAACAAAGTCTTTGGATTGGGCTAATTGATTCATTAGTAGGCCCTATTGGGTTAATTAATCAATTATGACCGATTTTGGGTTAGATTAAGTGACCCAAGCCCATATGAGCTTAAGTCACTTAAACTCAATTAGGAACTCTATAAATACCTCCTAGGGATTAGGGTTTCCATAACTTTTGTCTTTCATCATCTAGAGAGGAAGAAAGTCATAGCCTCCACCCTCCTTTCCTCCCTACCGAAAGTGTGACAAGAACAAGGTTGAGTTATCAGGCGGAAAATTATGGGTTTATGAGACTTCCAACAACTTCAAGATCCTCTTCAACACTTGGATTTTGAGGTTTAGGAACATCCAAACCTAAGGGTTAGTACTTTAACCCTAAAAGATCAATTTCTTTAAAAAAATATGTATTGCTTTTGTTGCTTAGATCTAAGATGCCAACTGGATTTTGATCTAAGAACATCCAAATCATAGGTATGAATATTGTATATCTAGATCTATAGTTAATGATGGTTTTTATAGCTATATTTTTCCATTACGATAGATTTAGAGATGCCTAAAGATAGATGCATGCACCCTATGAGATCCAGGGCATGGAAATAGAGTAATTCAAGGTTCCCAGCAAATTCCAAGTTACATTTTCAAGAGTAAGAAGTACTAGATGAAAAATGACTTGACTAACACTTCGAGTGTTATCAAGCATGCCTTTCAAGAGCTTTTAACAAAAGGGTTCGCCTTCGATCTTTTCAAGTTGGTGATCTAGTTCTTGCTATTCGTAGACACATTATCACCACATATAATATTGGAAGCAAATTTACATCAAAATGAGATGAGCCTTATATGGTGCAGGAAGTTTACACCAATAGTGCCTATAAGATTATTGCAGAAGATGGAAGAATTAACCCCATTAATGACTAATTCTTAAAATGTTGCTATGCTTGAGTCACACCACACTCTTGGCCTATATGAACTTAACCTACGTATGACACAATAAATAAATAAATAAATAAAATACATTTGACTTGATCTTCTTTCTTTGAAAGATATGTACAGAACTTGAGGAAACTACCCGAGTTCGGTTACTACCACAAAAAAAAAAAAAAAAACTCATTTTAATTAATAAGTTTGGCTAATAAATACTAGCTAGACTTATTACATCTCAATAAAAATGAAAGAAAAGAATGAAGGGTAAAACTAAATAAGAAGGCACAATGGTCACATCTACACCAAGCGTGCAAGCTCATCACGTTGAGTCCTTGAAGCTTCTTGAAGTGTCTCCAAAGTCTTGACACTAGCATCAATGAGCATAGGGATTTGAGCGATGGTGACTTGTTATTCCCTTAAACGGGCAATATCATTTCGCTTATTAGTTAAATTCTCATCAATCTCTAAAAGTAAGTTGTTAAGTCTCTCCCTTTATATACTTAATTGCTCTTACTCCCTCTTAAGTATGTCATGTTTAGCGTCAAGAGTAATTAAGTCAACTTTTAATGATTAACGATGGTTCGCCTCTACACTCTCAAAGTTTAAAGCATCAACAATCTAAGATGCAATAATAGTTAAACGTTTGCTTTGTACTTCTAGAGAAATCTTCAGAGAGGGCACGTTGCATTGTATCGAGACAATCTACGTCTACCATATGCTTCTCAATTTGAGACTTTTGTTATGAAGGGTCCACTTCAATCTTCACAATAGCATTGAAAAGCTCATCAATTTTTTCTTTCAATAATGGGAGACACCCATTGAAAGTTTTGAGAATCATTTCTTTAATGATTTTTCCTATCATAAGTCTACTTAGCGTTGCACATTAAGGATGATTTATTCTACATCAAATGTGTGAGCAGAATCAGGAGCCAAAGGAAAAGTAGTAGGGTATGGAGATTGTTGTCTAGCAATTAAACCTACAATGGCTAAAAGTGTCAATTCAGCATATGTTGTGTTTACAATTATGGTCTCTCGGCCTCGAGATTATGTCAAAACATCACTTGAGATTATAGTAATACCTTCATCACCCTAATGGGAATGGGGCAAAGGTAGTGGAATGATAGAGTGATTTCCTTGTCGCCTAGTTGAATTAAAGGATGTCAACTTCCTGATACCAATAAAATTTTCAAATTGATCCTTAGGAAAGTCTTATCCCCTTCATCAACAAGTTGATTATCACCCTCCACCTAAAACAAAATATTTATTTTTGTTAGTATCAATGCAAAAAAAAAAAAAAAAAACAAATAAACAAACAAAAAATCATATTACCTCTCCACCACCAAGTTTCATTGGTTGAGTAGAGGTTAGAACGTCAGCAAATAAAACATCTGCATCAAGAGGATGAAAGTTAGCCTTATCATAGTACATAGGCTTAGATCTAGTATTTCGGCATTTGAAGTGGCATTCACTTGTATCTTTAGAGTTACCATTTGCTACGTTGAGAGCCTTTACATTGTCATCTTGCTCAAAAGTTCTGTAGTAGTGACCATTACCATCATAAAAAATAGTTCCCTCTACTCTAAGTGTGTAGAGCAATTAGCTTGAGGGCTACCTACTGAGCGCTTAGAAGAAGCTCGTGAGTCATCAGGTATATCATCAAAGTTCCCTTTGACATTGTCCTTAACATTCTTCTTAGTAGTAACATTTGAGTTGATCTTGCAAGTTCTACTCTCTAGATACTTTGAGAGTATTTGTCAAGAAGAATCAGGAGGATGCTCTTTATAAGTAGCAGTGAGAGTTTCCTTCTTAAAATTGCACTCTAATCCACTAATCTGCATAAGCCTTGGTGACTAAGAACTCTTTAAGATTGTGACAACCTAGTATAGTGACTCAAGAATAGGTACCAAGCCTAATGCATGAGTCCCAATGTCAATACACCTCCTTCAAAGTTCTAGAACAAAAAACCTCTAGCAAACCCCTTGGAATATCTTGAGGATATCTAAATTGTCTACAAAATCAGTGAGGATAATATGGTTGGATCCCTTGATAGTTGCCCTGTCATAAAGATAAATAGCTAGAATGAAAACTTTTGAGATAAAAAGCTTAAGCATATGTTATTATTTTATGAAGTTTGTGTTGACAAGTATGATCTGATTCCGTGCCTAGCTGGTGTATGTCCTATTGATTGGTGCTCAATCAACTGGTGTACCTTGATTTCGGTCCTCAGTCGGGAGTAATCAACAAAATTTATAACCTATATCACCATGTACTAGGATAGCCTCAGCTAGCATAGTATAGTAGCTTTAGGATCATTCACTAGGATGGGTTTTCACTTCACAACTGATATTAATTCAAAACTGAATTCGTGCCTTTTCATTTCAAGGTTAGCTTTAAAAGAAAACATAAAGATGTTTGAAAAGGTTGGTTTTAAGCTAACCAAAAATAGTAACTGATTTTAATTACAAAGAAAAGTGTTTCTTGGTGTTTCAGATCACTAGGTTCAGGTTCCTTATACAAAAAGGAAGTTCCGATCACTTGAATCTTTTCCTCACATTGGGGATTTAACATATAGTTATTTCTCAAACCGGTGTGGTACAGATGTTTCCCCTTTAATGGGTTCAAACACTAAATCCCTCTCACTGATTCATCTTGCAATGGCGCATGCCTCTCACCTAGCATTTGCTATTCAAGGTGATCCTTAACCTTGGATTATCCTTCAAAAGCTCGCAAGAGATAACTAATGGATGTCACCTTAGAGTCCAAAAGCTTACCAAGTGTTGGCTATTCTAGAAAATCCTACCTTTAAACCAGTTCCCAAAGGCTCGCAAGAGATAAACTAGTGTATCTCAATGGACGGAGACCACTTGCCTTACCAAGTGTTGGCCCAGGTGATTTTAAGGCATTTTAAGTTAACTAAAAAGATAAAAACCATTAACAGGTCACACTTTCTCTTCATTAAAAACTAAAACAACAAAACTTCCAATTTTGCATTCGAAAACTTACCCGGTTTTTTTCACTCCAAGAGACAAAGAGCCTAGCCACTCATCCTCTGAGAAAACATCCTCAGAGTTTGATTTGCTATAAATAAAAATAACAAGAAA
Source organism: Vitis amurensis (assembly GCA_037355405.1). Classification (NCBI taxonomy): domain Eukaryota; kingdom Viridiplantae; phylum Streptophyta; class Magnoliopsida; order Vitales; family Vitaceae; genus Vitis; species Vitis amurensis. Next base: position 12,915,503 of record CM074682.1, on the reverse strand, counting down.
ACAAAAATATGAAGGAAAAGCAGAGCAAGTGCTCTGTAAAATATATTTCTTACTATGATCCTCCTCTCGTCGGATTACATATATGTATTTTTACATTGGTTCAGAGATATATATAGAAGATATTTTCTAAGAAATATCTAGATAATATCTTTAGCTGATTACAAGGAGCAAATAGAAATTTACACAAAATATCTTGAGAAAAAATCTAACTAAGTCAGTTGCAAATATCTGAGATTACACAGGTGGATTTCGCAAGTTGAATTGTCCATTTCGCAAGAAAAGGTTGATTTCGCAACTTGGAGGTGATTTGGCAACTTCATTCATAGCTTGAAGTTCGTAACTTGGTTCACAACTTGGAGATGATTTCGCACCTTGGTTGGCAACTTGGAGATGATTTCGAACCTTGGTTCACAGCTTGGAGATGATTTTGCAACGTGGTTTCGCAGCTGCGAAGATGGAATTTCAACTTGCGAAGTGGCACACGTGTGCTTGCAGGTGGTTTCGCAACTGCGAAATTTTCGCTCAGCTTGGTGCGGTTGTCTTCAAATGGCCATACCTTCTTTGTTTCAGCTCCGATTCTCACACCGTTTGAAGCGTTGGACTCCTGACTTCCAAATATTCGAAACGATATATAGTATGTATAAAATGGAGTCCAAGAATTACTCTAAATGTGTCCTATAGCTACTGTCCTCTTGAATTTCTTCATGTTAGATTCCTCTCTTTGTTTTTCCTCCTTGCATTCTTGATTTGCTTTTGGCAAAGGACTACAAAGCTCCAAAGCTTGGATTCTTCATGTAAATGAGCTTCCATTTGCTTTTCCATGGATTATACAAAACTCTCCCTCATCTTAGATTGCTTTGGTGATCAAAAAGCTATCAAAAACACCAAAACTTAACACAATTTGATTAGAAACGATTGTAAGGGTCCTTAACATGCCAATTGAGTTAAAAGGTAATAACTATTACTCAAAAGTGTTTAAAAGAGTTAATTGCAAGTTATAAAATAGCACTTTTTGAGTAGTAATCATGATCTAATTAAATAAGATTTGTTTGATAAGATTTTTTCTAAAATTTCAAAAAATAAGAAAATATTAATCACATAATATTTTCTAAACTTTTAAAAAATTAAAATAATAATCTTATTCAAGTGAGATTTCCAACTCTAATCAAGTTAGAATGAAAAGAAATTATACTTCAATCATAATTTTCTATTTTAAAAAAAAAGTATTACAACTAGGCATGAAAGTAGGAGTATTTATAATACAAAAAAAAAAAAAAAGGTAGACCCAATTTTATAACACTTACCATAATTCAAAAACAACTTATTCTTAATTTTTTCAAAAAAAAAATCAAATAACAAGTACTGAATCTGAAGATCAATAAGAGCATCAAGTTCAATGAAAGAACAATCTCTTTTACATAGGTCAATAGTTGATTGGTGAAAGACTAATAAAAAATAATTAAAAAAAACGTATCTTTATTTATCTAATTTATTTATCTAGGTTACCTAATTCTCTCCTTAATTTATTCAACATTAATGCACGTATTATTTATTTATCTATTATTAAATAATAAAAATAAATAATAGTATGATAAACTACAATAATTATTATTATTTAATTAATAGTTTGAAAAAGAAAAATCCAATGTGGAGTTATCTCAATGTTTGATTATATGATTTACGTCCACTATCCACAACATAAAATGGATAGTTACTCCATTTTCATAAAATGATTATTTCATCCCTTAACTACCATTTCATCCCTGTTTTTGATAATTTGCCCTAGTTTTCCATTTCCCACATCCCAATCACATCGTCACCCGTTTTCACGATTCTCAAAGTCTCACTCCAAATTAAAATCAAATCAAATCAAACATGCTTTTTTTTTTTCTTTCTTTTTGCCTTTTTCACTATGATATACAAGGAAACTTCATTTTATACTGTGTTTGGAATTCAAATTTTTGCATAAGTTTTTATTCATTTAGGTCGCAAAGAAGAAGATTTTCAAAGTTACGAATCAGATTCTTTTTTTTTCTTCTTCTTCATCTTGTCTTTTGTTTTGTTTGTTTGTTTGTTTGTTTTATTCCCTAGAAAATGTAGGGGAAAAAGTTGTTGAAATCTGTAACCCTAAATTTTATTATTATGGTGTTTTTACACACCTCTATCCTCTTTGTTGAAATTTACAAGCCTAAATTTATTGTTTTTATATTTTGTACTCACCTCTATTTGGTTGTTGAGAAAATTGGGGGAAGATTTTTCTTCACGTTTTCTCACCTTCATTTAATCTGTTTTTTTTCCTCCAAAAAATGGGAAAATTATTAAAAGTAAGATTTTTGGTTTTAGGGTTTTCCTTTTTATTCTTCCTCTTCTTCATTTTGTTTTTTTTTTTCAAAACAATTTTTAGGTTGAGTTTTGTAGGAAAATACAACATTAGTCTAGTATGCTTGGTTACTAGGAAAATACCATAAAACTAAATAATTTGAACCCAAAGCATAAAAATAACTTAGAACCATGGAGAAGAATAGGTATGCAAGACACGATGAAGGTGAGACAGAAAACCAGGGTCAAATATTAACAAAGGTTGTACAAGTATTTACACTAGATATCAAGGTGGGACAACTGCTACAACAACAATCCAACTTGCCAGCAAAAGAGTGATGACAATTTGGTAAATAAAAAAAAATTAAAAAAAAAAGAAGCAAAGTTACAACAAAACTACATTCTAGCTTTTATAATGTAAAGATATGTATTAAAAAGAAAAAAAAATCTCCACCACTTTCCAGGAAGCATGATGCCTCTCCATGACATGATGTCAGACGCCACAGCATGATCTCTATGGCTATATATATATATATATATATATATATATATATATATGACATAAAGCTATAAAAAAAAAAATCTTACAGGTTTAGAAATTGACCAAGGTTGAAGACTACTTGTGAAGAATTTATGTTGGGTTTTTCAAAATTAGGTCAAAGATCGTCCAAAAATTGAAAGAATTCTTTGAAAGAATTCAAGTTGGGTTTCTCAAAATTGAGTTGAAGAATGTCCAAAGATTGAAAGAGTTCTCTAAAGAAGTTCTAGTCGGGTGTTTCAATTATTGTCCCCTTTATATTATATATATTGGAAAGACAAATTGGAAGATGATTCAAAGTGTCAAGAAAAAAGGAAAATAAAGTAATGTTTGGAAAAAAAAAATTGGGAAAGAGATATTTTAAAATAAGAAACTTTCTATTAAAATGTTTCTTTGAAAAAGTTAAAAAATAAATAAATAAATAAAAGGAGAGCATTGTTAACTACAAGACTCGCCCCATACCTATGATAATGCATGTACGTGATGCGTTTTGAAGTGCAGATATTTGTAAATATAAAAAAAAAAAATTAGTGGATTAAATTGCCACTAAATTTGGTCTTAAAAAAAATTGTAATTTCATGGTTTAACAAAATTTGGGCTCATATATATATTCTCTTATGGGAAACTAATCTCCAACTAAAAAAAAGGATAATAATAATTTAAAAATATTATTATTATCTTATTGGTAAAACCTTTTGAAAAAGAAAAGTTTTTAAAATCAAATAACTAAATCCTTTGAATTAAACAACTAAATATTGGGAATTCAAATTTCAATTTCTTACCTTCACCTATATATAAAGGTTCTTTCAAGAAGAGAAGATTAGAAAATCCAAATGAGCAAAATGAGATCTGCAAAACAACTTCACACAGGAAAAAAGACTTCACAACAAGAGAAAAAACTTCATAAAATCTCCCTACAAATCTGATAAATGGCAGAAGTGTTACACACGTGTTTTTCATCATTAACATGATTAATTAGGAAAAAACCACTCTATGCCCTCAATTAATCTTCAAATCTAATCAAACACTTTCGTCATCATTTTTCGAATTATAATCAAAACAAAAGAATCAAATAAAAAATATTCTTTTGAAAAGAAAATTATATTTGAGATTCTACCCCATAAATATTAATTTAAATACAAATTTTTGTTCGCATTATTTTTCCTACTATTTTGCTAATTTTGTAGGACTTCATGAAATTTGTGCGTACAATGTCAACTCAAGGATATCGACATGAAGGGGGTATGTCTATAAAAGGATGTTAGTATACTATACTCTTTTTTTCTTCATCCAGGTTTTGTTATATTAAGTTTTACTAACAAAGTTTTTAACAAGGCAATCCTAATAGACCAAGAGGAGCTTAAAGAATTATAAGAACATTATACTCTTTTTCTATGGGGTTTTTAGCAAGGTTTTAATGAAATATATTATTTTAATATGATGGTCATATAAGGGGAAGCCTATAAAAGGCTTCTCATACCTTGTATAAGCCCCATCCAGTGTAAGAAGAAATTTTCTCTCAATTCTTTTCTTTGATTCCTTCCTCCCGATTATATATATATATTATGAAGAGTAATATATATCTCTTTACTGTTTGTTTTTTTTTTTTTTTTTTTTTGTGTTTCATATATTCTCGTTTTATAACAAATTCAAAATTTTTATGTTAAATAATTCATTCATTAGTTAAATGTTACATATTTAAGAGGTTCGGACCTCCTAGACCCAGTTAGGCTTCACATGCTAGGCCTTTGCCTAAATGTTTGGATCGGACTTGTCTTGGGCCCCAAGTCACCTTTACTTTTAGAAATGATTAGTTAAAAGGGAATTTTCATATTTATGAATTTATCCAATTTCATGTTTTATTTTACCTTTACTTTTACAAATAATTGGTCAAAAGAGAATTTTCATGTTTATGAATTTATCCAATCTCATGTTTTATTTAAAGAGTAACCCATTTTTGACATAAATACTATATTTATAATATGTTTTAAACGAAAAAAGTTATTTTTTAAAAGAAAAAAATTATTTAAAAAAAATCAATAAAAACATTTTTGTGTAAGACATACATGCAATATATATTCAATCCAAAGCATATGAACTTTTGCCACATGAATCAAATCTGAAAAAAGACTTAGGATCATCTACTTACCTTCAGCCATTGTTTTCTGAATTCTGTACTAACTAGTTGCTGCAAATCTTTAATTTTCCAAATTCTGATCTCTCTTGTGAGATGGTGTATTACTGGAAAAAAAAAAAAAAAAAAACAGAGAGACGAGTTTGGGACCAAAACTAATATATAAAATTGTGGCTTCCCATCAAACCACGTTGTTTGCCATTTTCCACCACTATCAGTAGTTTGTGGAACATGTTCCTAAACTGTAGGGAAATGAGACAATTTGGTGGAGGACTTAGTCAAGGTGTTGGCTTCTTCAGAGTTGTGTGAAATGTAGCAGATAACATTCTCCCACTTGGTCCACACCTTTAACCTAATGTCTCATCTCAGTCCATCAATTATTCGCATTAAGTAACAAATACATGAATCATGGCGATAAGTCCTCTATACAACAAGTGTTACCTTCCATGTATTATAGTGTATTCATTTCTTAACATTATACTTTATGTGGAAATATTACTTAATGAATAAACCCTATGTTCATTCTTGGTCCAATGAAGTTGAATTTTCTCAAAATTAAATAAAGGTGCACATGAGTATGAGAAAACATCATAATAAGAGTTTTACAATAGAAACTACATGAGAGAACTAAGTCCCATTTCACTACATGATCCTTAAATTTCAACGATGGCATGCCCTTAGTCAAAGGATCAGTGATCATCAATTTAGTGCTAATGTGCTCAATAACCACTTTCTTTTCTTTGACATGTTCTCTTATGGCTAGATACTTAATGTCGATGTGCTTGCTTCAACTTCCACTTTTATTGTTCCTTGCCATAAAGACACCAGCTGAATTGTCGCAATATATGCTCAATGGCCTAGATATTGAATCCATAATTCTAAGCTCGGAAATGAAACTCTTAAGCCATAAATGATGGGAAGTAGCCTCAAAACAAGATATGAACTTAGCTTCCATAGTAAAAGTAGCAGTCAAAGTCTGTTTAACGCTTCTCCAAGATATAGCTCCACCGACCAATATAAAAATGCATCCAGATGTTGATTTACGCGAATCAACACAGCCAGCAAAGTCTGAATCTGAGTAGCCAACAACCTCTAGATTGCTTCTCCGTCTGTACATAAGCTTGTAGATATCTTATCACTTTCTTTGCAGCTTTCCGATGGTCCAAACCTAGGTTACTCTGATATTGTCCTAACATTCCAACAACAAATGCAATGTCAGGCCTTGTGCAGACTTGAGCATACATCAGACTTTCGACTAAAGAAGCATATGGAATGTTCTTCATTTGTTCCCTCTCAAGATCGTTTTTTGGGCTTTAGTTCAGATTGAACCTATCACCCTTCACTATAGGGGAAACACTAGGTGAACAATCCTTCATCCTAAATCTCTCTAAAACTCTATTGATATAGGTTTCTTGAGACAAACCTAGATACCTTGAAATCTATCTCTATGGATCTTAATGCCAATGACATAAGATGTCTCACCCATATCCTTCATGTCAAAATTTTTAGAGAGGAATTGTTTCACCTCATGAAGTAAACCCTTATCATTGGTTGCAAGTAAGATGTCATCCACGTATAAAACAAGAAAACAAACTTTACTCCCATTGACCTTAAGGTATATGCAATGATCCATAACATTTTCTAAAAAACCAAATGAAGAAACTATGTTATGGAATTTTACATACCATTGGCGAGATACTTGTTTTAAACCGTATACGGATATCTTAAGCTTGTAAACCAATTGCTCACCATCACTAGAAGGGAATCCTTCAAGTTGTTTCATGTAAACCTCATCCTCTAACTCTCCATTAAGAAATGTTGTTTTCACATCCTTTTGTTGCAATTCCAAATCAAAGTGGGCTACTAATACCAATATAATGCATAAGGAATCTTTCTTAGATACAAGAGAAAAGGTTTCCATGTAATCGATTCCTTCTTTCTAAGTGAACCCCTTTGCAACAAGTCTGACCTTGTATCTCTCAATGTTGCCTAATGAGTCTTTCTTTGTCTTAAAAACCCATTTACAACCAATGGATTTTGCACCATTAGGCAACTCAACAAGGTCCCAAACATTGTTGCATCTCATGGAACTCATCTCATCCTTCATGGCATTGTATCACAATTCTGATTCTTTACAACTCATGGCTTGTGAAAAAAATTTGGGATCATTTTCGGCTCCTATATTATAGTCAAATTCTTTAGATACACTACATAATCACTAGGAATTGTTGACCTCTTAGTTCAAGTAGATTTTCTTAAGGTTGCACCATTATCTTCTAAGGAAGTATGAGGTTCAACTTGTTGTTCAGAAGTGTTAGGCAACTCCTGATCAACTTGATCTAGTGCAATGTAGTCAACAACTTGTGGAACTTCAATGACTGGTTGAACTTCAGCGATTGTTCGTTTCACACCCGTTTTGAACTTAAGGGGTGTTATGAACAAAAAAAAAAATATATCACTTGAAATGGAAGGTTGAGATTCTGTATGATCAATATTAGAAACTATGTTTCTGAATTGATCGCTCCCACTAACCAAGTTATATTCAAGAAATTTAGCATTTCTTGATTCCACAATCCTAGTGTTGTGAGATGGACAATAAAATTGGTACTCCTTAGAATTTTCAACATATCCAATGAAATACCCACTTATAGTCCTTAGGTTCAGTTTCTTCTCTTGTGGATTATAAATTCTCACTTCAGACGAGCATCCCCAAATGCGCATATGTCGCAAACTCGGTTTTCAACCTTTCCATAACTCAAATGGCGTCTTTGGGACAGCCTTGGTTGGAACTCAGTTTAATATATACAATGTTGTCTTAAGTGCTTTAGTTCACAAGAATCTAGGAATTTTTAAGCTGCTCAGCATACTCTCACCATGTCCAATAAAGTTCGGTTTCTTCTTTCTGCTACACCATTTTGGTCTAGAGAACCAGGCATGGTGTATTGGGCAACAATCTAATGCTCTTGAAGAAACTTCACAAATGGCCCATGTGTTTGTCCATCTTCCAAGTATCTACCATAATATTCTCCACCTCTATCTAATCTCACGATCTTAATTTGTTTACCACATTGTTTCTCTACTTCTGCCTTAAAAACCTTAAAGGCATCTAATGCTTCATTTTTGTTGTGAAGTATGTAGAGATACATGTATCATGAGAAATCATCTATGAAAGAGATGAAGTATTTCTGACCATAAGAGTCCATGTCTCTCTAGACTACATATGTCAGTATGTATGATCTCTAGTATGGCGGAACTCCTAGTAGCACCTATCTTTGACTTGTTGGTCTACTTTCCCTTAATGCAGTCCACACAAGTCTCAAAGTTAGTAAAATCTAGAGTACTAAGTACCCCATCATTTACCAACCTTTTGATTCTATCTATGGAGATATGACCTAATCTTCAGTGCCACAATGTAGAGGAATCCTCATTTACAGCACATCTCTTAATGCCAGTTTGGACATGTAATGAATTGTAAGTGGTATCATTTTGTAAGAATATGCGATAAAGACCATAAAACAAAATACCATTCCCAACACAATCAGATTTATAAATCAAACTAAAAGATGTTTCTTAAAAATGAAAGGAATATTCAAATGGTACAAGTCTAGAAACTAAAATCAAGTTTCGTGAGAAACTTGGTACATAAAAGGTCTTTTGCAATTCCAAAACAAAACCACCATCTAAATTTAAATAACATGTCCCTATTGCTTCCACATGCGAGCCCATCTTGTTTCTTGATAAGATGAATTGCTCACAACTCATTAGCTTCCTTAGGTTTTGCATACCCTACAAGGAATTTGAAATGTGGATTGTAGATCCATAATCAATCCACCATGTTTTGGTATTTACATTAACCATATTAGATTCATAACAAACAAATGAGGTAGGGTTAGCTTTCTTCTCAAGCCATTTATGAAATTTCAGACATTTCTTGTTCACATGTCCTTTCTTTTTACAGAAGAAACAATTTTCGTCTTTCTTAATGTTAGATTTGGGAGGAATTTGATGCTTCCCTTTCTGACTAGCTTGAGATTTTCCTTTCTTTTCTTTCTTTGGTGTCACCAGCATGGCACTTTCTCCTTGTTCCATCATTAACCTTCCTTCCTCTTGAACACACATGGTCATCAATTCATTGATAGACCACTTATCCTTATGTGTGTTGTAAGAGATTTTGAAAGGTACATACTGAGGCGGAAGAGTGTTAAGGATAAAGTGCACCAAGAAGGATTCAGACATTTCTACCTCGAGCTTCTTCAATTGAGCCACTATGTCCCTCATTTCCATGATGTGTTCGCGTACACCTCTTATACCGGTGAGCTTCAGGGATGTGAACTTCATAATTAGGGCGCTTGCCAAGGCTTTATTTGAAGTGATGAATTGCTTGTCAATAGCCTTTAGCAATTCGTGGACATTCTCGTGATGCTCAATTGAACCACGTATACCAGCATTAATTTTTGTCTTAATATACATCACGCTAAGGCAATTAGATTTCTCCTAGTGTTCCTACAGTAAAATTTGATCAAGTGTGCTAGTATTAGTGATCTTAGGTGGTTCATCTTTCCTTATGGCATAGTCTATGTCCATGCACCCTAATTGAAGAAGAACCCTCTCCTTCCATAACTTAAAATTATCTCCCTTGAGTTTGGGAACCTCACAACGACTATCAGAAATGCTAGATAAAACTGCACAAAAAGATTACAAGCTTATTAATATTTGAGGCTTTAAATAAATTCATGTTTTACCAATGTAGAACACGCTTAAAAATTAATCTAATTTTATTAAAAATTATCTGTGGGCTAAATCTTTAACTCAATCAGATTCATTATTTTTATGATAGATTTTATCAAACTATTTTACTGAATTTATAAAATTTATTATGAATATAGTTTTATATCTTCTATCTATAAGCTTTATGATAAACCATTAAATTAATTATTCCTAACTCCTATGGGTAAATTAGGAAAAACTAATTTTATCATTTTATCCTAATTAATTATATAAACACAATGAAATCCTTGTGGGGTAAAATCGTTATATTTATATAATTAATTACAATTAATGTCCATTATGTGATCCTTATCCACTTAATATGTAATTTTATATAATTAAGGTTGTTGTGACTATTCCTTAATTATTTAAAATTATATTATTCACTAGACATTAAAACTGTATGATACAACTTTAATATATCTATCACAAATTTAGGCAACATTTCATGCAATTAAAGCTACAAATATAATTTATCAAACTCAAATTTAGGCAACATTTTCACATACAAACATATAAATTAGAATAAAATAATTTAATTTGCATGTATAAAAATCACATAATAATTTAAAATTATTTTAGAAGGATTTTAGATTGTGATTGGGTGCCTAAGTCCATATAAAAACACAATCAGTTTCAAGCCCAATAAAAAATAATTCAAATCTGGCCATAAGGGCCTAAACTGGCCTAACTTTCACATTTATCCCATGGCCCAACATTTAATGCCCCTTAATTTTGCAAAATGGGTCATTGCTCATGCGTTGAGCCTAATGGGCCCAATATCCATTATCTCAAGGCCCAAAACCTTAGTGGGCTTCATTGGAAACCCAATCTCTCTCTAAGTTCTTCATCATCTTAATATCACCTGCAGCCGAACCCTCCAAGATCCTATTTTGCTACCACCCGCATGGACTGCACCATCACCGACAGCGCCATGCACGCCGCGACTCACGTGGATTGCACCATCACCGGCAGCACCACGACTGAAACTCAAGTGTTGCGGCCTTCCAACACCGGTAAATGGTCCAAGCTTTGGAGTCGCCTACATCACACAGAACAGCCTTCACCAAGTGCCCTACGGTCGCCTACATCACCAGCCTATGAAGAGCCTCACACGGTGCTTCCACGCGCGGCGACCTTCCTTCACCGGAAAATGCTACCGATCCGACTATTTCGTGAGGTCAACGGACACTCACAATGGCCTCTGCACCCGCACCCACCAGATTGTTGCCCTAGCCTTAATCATCGTCACCTTCGTAAATGGGTGTACCGAAGGCAAACCCGCTTTGACAACGTAGTTTCTTGCACGGGTTCCGATTTTATCCCATTGATGAGGAGCTTACGGTGTAGTATCTCTCAGGAAAGACACCAGACAGGGGGGTTTTCATTGGAGATAATTGGAGAAATCGATCTCCAAGTTTGGCAAATGGGTTCTTTCTAATAAAGTTATATTTGGAGAGAAAGAATGGTACTTTTTCAGTCCCAGAGATCGGAAGTACCCGAAAGGGTCCAGACCCAATAGTGTTGTTGGGTCTGGGTAATGGAAGGTACCCAGAACTGATAAGGTGATTACCACCGAGGGTCGGAAAGTTGGCATCAAGAAAGTGTTATCTGTTACTTTCCAATCATCGAAGAAAGTACATTTGGCAAGTGGTTTTTTTTTTTTACGTTCCCGGCAACAAGCAAGGTATTTCAATTTATGCAGTGATTTAAGATATCAAAAATACCAAATGTAGCAAAGTATTTCATGCAAAAAACAACACCTAAGTAGAGATAAGATTTGTGTGGCTCTGATACCAAATGTAAGACATACATGCAATATATATTCAATCCAAAGCATATGAACTTTTGCCACATGAATCAAATTTGAAAAAGACTTAGGATCATCTACTTACCTCCAACCATTATTTTCTGAATTCTGTACCGACTAGTTGTTGCAAATCTTTGATTTTCCAAATTCTAATATCTCTTGTGAAATGGTGTATTACTGGAAAAAATAGCAGATTCCAAATTCTAATATCTCTTGTGAAATGGTGTATTATTGGAAAAAAAACAGCAAAGAGATGAGTTTGGGACCAAGATTGATATATAAAACTGTGGCTTCCCATCAAGTAATGTTGTTTGTCATTTGCCACCACTAAGCAATTTGTGAAACATGTTCCTAAAATATAGGAAAATGAGACGATCTGGCAGAGGACTTGGTCAAGGTGTTGACCACTTTAGAGTTGTGTGAAATGTAACAAATAATATTTTGTAGGCAAAAAATAAAAAATAAATAAAATAAAATAAAATAAAATAAAAGAGAGAGAATTAACCGTTAGATTTCCAAAATTGGTTTCCAATCCTTTTAATCAAATCACCCTTACTTTTACCACCAAACGCGCTTCACAACGAAGACCCCAAGACCCCAATTTCATGTTGTGTTTCTTACCTCAATTCATCGTTCTTCTGTAAGTATTGCTTTGAATTTCATCTACAGATTGATTCTTTTCGTGTAAATAAACTACTTAGTAGTTTCAATTTGACAAACATTGATGTGGGATCTCTCTCAATTCCCTATTAGTCTTTAAAATTACTGGGTGTCGATATAATCTTCGCGTTTTACTTGCTCTTCTTTTCTGCTTCACAACAAAAACCCCAATTTCATGGTGTGTTTTGACCTCAATTCGTCGTTGTTCTGTAAGTCTTGCTTTGAATTTCAGCTACAGATTGATTCTTTTCGTGTAAATAAACTACTTCGTAGTTTCAATTTGACAAACATTGATGTGGGATCTCTCTCAATTCCCTATTAGTCTTTAAAATTACTGGGTGTCGATATAATCTTCACGTTTTACTTGCTCTTCTTTTCCTCAAATTTTCTGGATTTTTTGTTGTTTTTAGGTGAACACTGGTGCGAATTATGACGTTGGTATTGTGAATTTCCCCTGTTGAAGAGGTTCTTCTATATGGGTATTGTAGAACTGGAGTGCTTATAGATATTTGGGCGATTTAGGGATAGTTTGATCCATTTTCGAGTTTGAAAAGGATGAGAACTGAAGTTTGGAGATGGGTTTTAGGTTTGATATATATAGTGGCTGTTGCTAGCATCTGGATTGCTGCCAGTTATGTGGTTCAATCTGTGGTAGATGCAGGTGTTTCACCGTTTCTCATTACATACATTTGCAATTCATTGTTTGTGATTTACATACCTTTAGTTGAAATCGGGCGTTATTTGGAGGATTCATATGGAAGTCTATGCTTTTGGAGAAGTAAAAAGGATATTGGTTTGCAAGAAATTGGGGATTCAGAGCAAGTTGTTCTTCTTGGAGAGAGTAATTTAGGGGCCAGAGTTGGTGGTTCCAAACAACCTGTCATCCTGGAGCAGGGAGAAATAAGTCAACATAGAATAGGTATCGTTTCAGAATTAGACTTGAAAGTAGAGAGGTTTGAAGCTGCTTCACTTGATCAAGCCATTGTCAGGAAAGATGGTGATGAACAACTTGATTCAAAAGGGCGTTGGACACGCACTAGAGTGGCAAAGGCCAGCCTTTTGGTATGCCCCTTTTGGTTTTTGGCGCAACTCACTTTTAATCTCTCACTGGAGTATACTACTGTTACAGTAAGCATTTCTAAGCTTTGTACACTCTCTTCTCTTCTAATTAGCACACATGTATCTTCACATTGCTGTAGTAAGATCCCTTTTCACTTTCTATGCAGTCAAATACCATCTTAAGCAGTGCCTCCAGCCTATTCACATTTTTGGTTGCTCTAGTATTTTTGGGTGAGAAGTTCACTTGGGTGAAGCTTATAAGTGTTCTTCTTTGCATGGGAGGAACAATAATTGTCAGCTTGGGAGACTCAGAAACAGGGTTAAGTGCAATCGCTACAAATCCTCTCCTTGGAGATATTTTTGCTCTTGTGTCAGCTGCATTGTATGCTGTTTATATCACCCTTATTCGCAAAAACATACCTGATGATGATGGAAAGAGTGGTCAAGTCAGTATGGCACAGTTTCTTGGGTTTTTAGGGCTGTTCAACCTTTTGATTTTCCTTCCTGTTGCCCTCATTCTTAATTTTACCAAGTTGGAGCCATTTTATACACTTACATGGAAGCAGTTTGGTCTGATTGTTGGCAAAGGTTTGTAAATTGTACTTAATATAATAATTCTCTTGTTTATTTGCATATCTCTAGTCATTTTTTGAGTTATTAAAATGAAAAGCTTCACATTTAGTTATTTGTTATTTTCTTCTTGAAATAGAGCAAATAACTAAATTTGTTTCTAGACGATTTATATTGCTTCAATATGGTGGATATATCCTGTCAGACGCTTTTAGTGGTAATGGAGGCACCTTGCTTTACATTGTTTATGATGCAATGCAAACACCTAGATGACTAACTTCAAATTTTTTCAGACCAACTGATGTCAAATTGATGCAATATTCACCTAAATCCATCTGGACATCCTTTTATACAGAAAGTTGGTAAGAAGCTAGAGTGAAGCTTAACTGGCATGCGCTGTAGTAGGGTATTCAGTTGGCATTAGTGTTGGAAATAGTGGTTGAATTAGTTGAATTTCAGGCAAAAGAGTGTAGTTCAAAAAGTTAGTATTAGCTTTGGAAATTCAGAAACTCTGTAGTTTTCCATCACTTCCTATATTTGTGGTACTAACCTCCTATTTTGTATCGGCAATTTGCTATGTTGCTAAGTAAAAGCATTCTAAAATATCTTTTGGAGGTCTGAAATCAGAGGAAAACCATCCTTGACCAGTTTCAGTTGACATTATACTCTTATCATGCTAGGATATCGAAATTAGGAAAGTAATATAGGTGGAAATTTTGAATAAAACCTACATAAGTTAAAAGTGGGCTTTTAGAGTGTTCTTCCAAGCATACTTTTTTCCCATCCTCTCAGTTGATTTCATTTTGTCATTATTTTAAACCTTGTGCTTGACATGTTCATGCGGCCATTTCTAATCCATGCCTCTTAGATAGCAGACATTCATACTTCTGGCTTGTGGATCTGTGCCCCTACTGATTTAGTTACCTGTTACCAGTGGGTTATGGTGATCTGCTTAATGGGTTGAGAACAAGGTTTTGTACTCTTTCATAAGTATATGCATCACTTTTTGCAAGTTTGTAGATGATGTTGCTCTTTACTAGTATCAAGCAATTCATGTGTTGAAGTAAGAAAGCAAGTGTTGAATGCTTTTATGTGAAGTTGAGCAAAAATGGAGGTTGAAAAAAGAAGCCATTTTATTTGAGGTTTTGGTACATCTTGACCAGTTCTTTCTATCCTTCACTTATGAAACCCAAAGTAGGCTTACTAGGAAATATTTTAGTCGGCTGTTAGAGGTCATCCTTCCTAGAAAATGTTTCCAAGAAAACATGAAGGTCTTTATGAGCTACATTATAAGTTTAGATCATGTCATCCTTTTTTTAACCTTTCCTTTCCTTTCCTTGACTGGGTAACTTTGAATGTTGTTAGTGAGTACTTGTTTATTGTAGAAATTATTTTCCAAATCAAGCTATGTTATGTGCTATTCTTGAGAACTGGTCTTAAGAAATCGAGTTGCTTCCTCCACCTTTTTCCTGCATAAAGAGAAGCTCCATGTACTACCATAGTTTCATCATGTTTTCTTTATTTATTTATTTTTATTTTGTACAAGGAAATGATTCCCCTTATAACAAAATCACAAAGGGAGAAATCAGGGATAGTGGGAGTCTCTATGTGTTGTACCAAATTTGATTTTTCTTATTTTCTTTCACATAGATTTGCTAGGGCATACTACTGCTATACCTAAATATTTTTATTATGTTCAGGTCTGCTGGATAATGTGCTGAGCGACTACTTATGGGCAAAGGCTATTCTTCTGACATCCACCACTGTTGCAACAGCTGGTTTGACAATCCAAGTCCCATTGGCCGCTGTTGTGGATTCACTAACAGGAAATGCTCCTAACTTCATGGATTACATTGGTGCTGCGGCTGTCATGGCTGGGTTCGCTGGGATCAACATCCCCATTGATGATTTTTGCAGATCAAAAGAAGCTGGTATTGAATTGGAAAAAGAGAATATTAGTTCAACTGATCAAGATCACACCCTATCAATCCACAAAAAAGACACTGCCATTTCCTAGCATGCCTATGTTCTTAGGTAAAAAGTGTACAGTATTTTGCCATCTAACAGAAATTACTCCATAGTGTTCATTTTCATCTTATGATTCTTCAACTTTAGGTCAATGTGGAAAATATCATAGTTAACTTGTCTCTAGCCTATAAAATGTAGTCAGTTGTTGTTTTAGGATATTGAACTTGTCCATTTGTTTGATATTGTGTAAAGCCCATGACCCGCTAGCCTCCAAGAAAGGATTATTTTTTGCTCAAGTAGAGCTTTCTTCCATACTCTCTTTTTTCTGCTTCATGATAATACATGGTTTGTGTTTGTGAGGCATATCAGACGTTTATACTGATACTGATTTTTATTTTGATTAAAATCTGCATACAATTCTAGCAGATCCTCTGCAGCATGAGCTGGTGGGAAGGTTCAGTACCATCCCTTCCTTGCACCTTACCCTTTCTACTGAACAACCGACCAATTCTTTTATTATTCGAAGAATAAATTAATTACCATTAGAACATAAATCCTGATGAGCAGTTTTTAATTTATTCACACTCTGTTGGCATGTAGCATTTGTTAGTTATATTGATAGGGTCCCATCCATTGAGTATTTCTTTGCTGCAATAATTCTGCAGATTCTAACATTTGCTTTTGGGGTTTTTGTTTTCCTTGTTTTGCTATTGTTGTGAAGCACAGGGATTAGGAAAGAATGCGAATACGCGGTAGACCCGGTTCAAATGATGGCCAGTAGAGCAGGAGATGGGAGTCAGCTAAGTTGAATTCAAACTTTGAGGTGCAGCCAGGGGATAAAGAAATCATGAAGATTGGGAGGAGCTTCATAGTGTGCATTTTAGTAGTCACAGGGATTGGAAGATTTGTTATTGACACTTTGGGGGGAGAGGCCTCGACTTATAATCATATTTTTAAAGAAGTAATGGATTAGTTCATGCAATATCTAATAAATGATTCTTCCTATATTTGATATGTTAAATTTGCTAGAGATTTATTTGGTATTTTATGCAGAAGATGGTTGTGGAATGTGTTGGTATAGCCCTTAGGGTACTTTCGGGTAGAACCACATGGCAGAGATGAATTAAAATGCTAACAAGATTATGTCTTGTTTCCATGAGAACGGATGTTTTATTTGCATTCCATGAGATTAAAATCCGAAGATAGTGATGAATGAGAATTGGAATGGATTTCTCATCCATGCTTCTATTCCATATTTCCACCATGCCTTATGATTAGGATATGACATTAAGAGCCCGTTTGGTAGTGATTTTAGTGGAATTGTTTTTATTTGAAGTGTTTTCTGTTATAGTGTTTCTGTGAAAAACACTTTTATGATAATAAAAAAAAATGATAAAGTGTTTTTTATAATATATTGTATAAATATAAAAACACTTTTAATATTAATAAATTACCAAAAAGGACATACAATTTTAATTTTAAAAAATGGTATGATAAATAAAAAAAAATTATTAATGAAAAAACATCTAAATCACTAAAAAAAATAACATTAAATAAAAGATAATTTTAAAATTAAAACAATATATGATTACCTATTAATTTCTATAAAAAAAAGACTTTTCTAATTAAAAATAATAATTTTTTTATCACTATACTAAAATTTTAAAAAATATTTACAAAAACCATCTAAATCAATAAAAAAAAAGAACATTGAATAAAAGATAATTTTAAAAGTAAAACAATATATGACCACCTATTAATTTCTAAAAAAAAAAAAGATTTTTCTAATTAAAAATAATAATTTTTTTATCAATATATTAAAATTTTTAAAAATATTTACAAAAAATATCTAAATCAATAAAAAAGAGCATTGAATAAAAGATAAATTTCAAAGTAAAACAATATATGATTACTTATTAGTTTCCCAAAAAAAAAATTATAATTAAAAGTAAATAAGAAGACAAGTAAGAATAGAGGGTTACTTTCGATCCACGATCTCGAATGAAAATAGAGGTTTACTGTGTTGTCTCAGATGGAGAGCGATGGAGGAGGAGAATAAAGGAGAGAGGTATGAACGAAAGGGAAGAAAGATATCGGGAATCACTGGGGGACATTTTTGGAATATTTCAAAAAAATTGAAGTGTTTTTTTAAAAAAAAAAACCTGTCAAGTGATTCTCTAAAAATCACTTTTAAGTGTTTTTCCAGATTTTTAAAAGTGTTTTTTAAAATTTGCCAAACACTTTATTTTCATCCCAAAAACACTTAAAAATGTTTTTAAGGGTAGAAACACTTTTAAAAATCACTGTCAAACGGACTCTAAATTTCATAAATTCTAACCTCAATTTCCAAATGAAAAAGAAATAAAATTAAAACAAAGAAAATTAGGGCTTGTTTGGCGGCACTTTTTAAAACTTTAAAAATTGTTTTCAAAATACTGAGCAAAAAACAGTGTTTTAATTTTTTTAAAAAATAAGAGTGTTTGGGGAGATGTTTTAAAAAATAATTTTTTAAAACAAAAAACAAAAAATTTGTTTGAATGAAAGAATTTGTGTTACTTTTAAAAACAATGTCTTACTTTTATTTATAAAAATTTATAAATTTAATTTATAATAATATGAAATCAAGTTCAAGTTAAAAATCTTATTTAAAAATAAAAATTAAATCTACAATTAAAGATAAATGATTTTTTTTAATTATGAAATAATTTTTTTATTCTATTGAAACAAAAATTATTATAAGATAAAAATAATTTTAATATTCATTTTAATATATTTCAAATATGTATTTTAATTTTTTTTTTTAAATTTATTGTTTGACCATGATTTTTTATGCTTATTTTTAGAACTTGTTTTTAAGTTAAAGAACTAAAAAGGTTTTTTTAATATTTTATAAAAATAAGGATATTTGGCAAGTTGTTTTTATAAAAGGATTTTTAAAATAAAAAAAATAAAAAAAAAACTTGTTTGGATAGATTGTTTTTTAAAATTGTTTTGATTTTGTAAAAGCATTTTAAATTCAATTTATATTATATTAATTAATAAAATTTAATTGAAGTATTATTGAAAATGAAAATATTTTTTTAATTACAAATAAATTTTAAAAAAATAGTAAAACATAAATAGTAGTATTATAATAAAATTATAAATTATAATTTTAGTAGAAAATCTATTATTTTATTATATGTTAGAAAAATAACCATATTAACATCTTTGCATTTTTTATTTGGTTAAAAATGAATAATACTAATTATTAATGGTATTTTATTTAAAATGAATAGTAAATAAAGTTTTACTTTTTTAATATATAAATGAACCAAGTTTTTTATTACATATGTATACATTTAGTACTCAATTTTGAACATAATATTTTAAAATATTTTGATTTAATTTATAATTAATTGGATCGGTTTTCCTCTCTTACTTTTTCTCAATGATTAGATTTACTTTTTAGTTCCAAATTATTTTTAAAAATTGTTGAACTCAATAATAAATTCAATAAAAAGTGTCACTTGATTTGAAGGTCATTTTTCTAGTGGAAAAATTTATAAAATTTTAATTATGTATAAAAAAAAAATAATAGTCATTATAAACCAATTTTTATCTATAAATTTATTGTGTTAATAAGTTTATTATTTAAATTTTAAATTATTTTTTAAAAATATTAGATTTGTTAATGAATCCAATACATTAAGTCATATTTGATCTGGAGTTCCTTTGCCTAGTGAAAAAAAAAAAGGAAATAATAATTTTACATAGAAAAGAAACAATGGAATTGTTTTAAACCAATTTTTGTTCCTAAATTTATGGTATTAGTAAGTTTACTATTTAAATTTTAAATTATTTTTAAAAATTAATAGACTTGTTAATAAATCGAACGCATTAAATCTTGTTTAATTTGGAATTAATTTGCCTAGCAAAAAAAAATAAAAAATGATAATAATGATTTTATGTAGAAAATAAATAATAGAATGTGTATATTTTTATATTATTTTAAAAAACTAGTGAAAACAACTTTTACTTATTTTCTAAAAGTTTTTCTCTATTTCACTTTGTTTTTAAAAACTCAAAACAAAAAACAACTACCAAATAGTGCATTGAGTTTTTAAAAATTATTTTTTATTTTAAAAACAGAAAACTATTTTTAAAAACTCTACCAAATAGACTCTTACATTCTCTCTAGTTTGTTTAGTTAGTTATTAAAAATGTGAGAAACAAAGGAAATATGGTAAAAGTTACTTGAAATAGCATATCGCTTCTGTGAAACCAAGGTTTTGTTAATCTTGATTTTGATGATAACAAAACAAGGTTTAGAACTAATGATCATATTTCAAGTGTGATTAGGCAAGACGATTTCCAAAGTGGCAATCACAAAGACAAATCAAGTCAAGGAGAAATCATGAAGAAGAAAACCACCTCAAAGAAAAGAGTTTTTCAAGACCAAAGCTTCATAAGATCTCTTTGTAAGGTTGTTGGTGCACTAGGACTTTTATGCATTTCATTCTTTATTTATGCACAAAAATCATCCAAGAGTAATATTGCTTTAAATATCTTAAGAATTGGATAATTTCATGTTTTCAACTAAAACCTTGTATTAAATGATTTTCAAACTTGTGTTAAAAGGTTTTAAGTTGAAAAAGGTTGGGTGTTGAGCCAAAAAAATGGCTCAACCGGTTCAACTGCTCGATCGGTTGTGCTCGTCTGGTCGAGGACCGGTTGAGGGAGGCCAAAAAGTTTCTCTCTCTCCTAGTGGCCTTCTCTTCCCAGTCAAGGTTGAGCCTCAACCGGTTGAGGTCTGGTCGAGGTCCGGTTGAGGCCCAACGGTCACTTGTCAAGCATTAAATGCTAACGGCTAGTCAATCGGTCGACCCCTAGCTCGATCAGTCGAACCCCCAATGGCTAGTATGACTTTTTTTCTTCTATAAAAAGGCTCCAATCTTCATTGTTTCAAGAGATTAACCTTCCCAAATCTTTCTTGATTATATTTGAGCCTTGGAAGAGTATTTTTTTAGTGCACCATTATTTCAAAACTTGCATATCTTTAGTGTACCATTCAATCCTAGTTTTTCTTGTATCATTTAAGCTTAAAGTTCTTGTGCTAGGATTTTTTGAGAGATCATTCATTTGTAAATCTTTGAGAGGAAGTTTCTCAAGTGTGGGGTATCACTTGAGGGGTTGTTCAAGAGTGGGATATCTCTTGAGAAGTGTAAAGGGTGCTTGGAGCCAAAAGTCCAAGAGGGTGAATTGGAACCATAATCTAATTGTATTGCTTAAAGGCTTGGTTTGGAAGCCTTGGATTAGTGGAACCTCAAGCTCGGGATTGAAGTTAGAGGAGAGTGGATGTAGGCCGGGTTGCACTGAACTATTATAAACTCTTGTGTTTGCATTCTCTCTTCCCTACTCTTTCAATTTATATGCAATTGTCTATATATTGATTATTTTATACTTGCATATAATTGTCTCTTGCATTCACTTGTTTAAATTTGCGAAAAGAGACCATCACCTTATTTACCCCCCCCCTCTAGGGTGATTACCATAGGTTGGATTAGCCTCAAATTCCTAACAGCTTCATTAAAAAGAAAAATTGTTTTTGATCATCAAGTTTCATATAATAATTTGATATCTAACATCTTAATCGTCTTTATATCATTGAGTTAAGGAATTATTTAAATAGAGAGGTGTAGATAGTACAAGCTTTTAATGTCGAATTTAAAATTTTTTAAAGTTTTTAATCCTCAATTAATTCAAAATCAATTTAATTGAGTCAAAAATAATAAGAACTATAGAGAAATGATTCAAAATTAGAGATGTATCATATATGTAAAAAGTCGCTTATAGAGTTTCAATTGAAACCTTTGTCTACCTAAAAACTATAGGTCAAATGATTGTAAATAAAATTTACTAATTATACAAAGGGACAATTGTGTTTAAGGGCCTTCATTTCCTACAATGGGCGTAAAGTCTATAAAATGCATATTTGAGCTCAAATGATAGAAGTTTATGCATAATTCATCTAAATGACACTCAAAGAATTTATTAGCCAAAAATACCAATAATGCACTTAATGTACTTAAAAACACTATAAATAGATTCATAATAGGTAGTCCTATACAAACCTTGTATAGTTGGTAAAAATGCATCTACATTTAGTACACTTGTTTTGTACATATATAAAAATATAAAAAAAATGTATTTGAATTTATGCACTTATAAACAATGTTTCGAATGGTTTAGTGTGCAAAAAAAAAAACATGTAAATGTATTCATAATGGACAAAATTATACATGCCTTTTATAGTTAGTGCATGTGCCTTGTATGCCTGAAAATGTATAATAATAATAATTGTATCTGACATTTTTACAAATGTGTAAATAATGTTTCCAATTGTATAAAAAAAAAACTAAGAAAATGAAGAAAAACACATAAATATGTTCACAATAGGCAAACATGTATAGGTTTTGTGCAACTAGCACAAATGTCTTGTACATCTCTATAAATAATATTTCCATAAACAATTTATCTAGTGGCTTGGTATAATAAACCAAATGATGAGGACCAAGAAAAACATTGAAATAGATTGGTGTGAATTGTAAAAGGTGTTTTTGTTTATATTTTTTATAAACTTAGTATCAATTATGCATCTTTTATGGATGTTGGCCCAATTATCAGTGAAACCCCTTAAACACAATTATCTCTTATATAAAGAAGGTACATGATTTTGCCTAATTCAAACATATTTACTTTCAAGGGTTTTATATCAATTGACACTTGTACACTTTTTTCAAATATTCAAGACAAGATATTATGCTCCTTAATTAATCACTTGAACCATGTGTTGAGACTAGCAAATGGTATACCACCTTATCTTTCCATTGGAATGACTTTGAAGACTCTTTCTTGAAAGATTGTGAGAGTTTGAAGATCTAGAGAGAGCAATAACGATATATTCAATCATGCGCATCATGAATTAATTACAACATTGAACGTACATGTTTATAACAAAACTTTATGAGAATTAAATGGAACAAGCTTGGAAATTGATATTTTACCAAAAGCATATTTTTAACATATAAAAACATAATTTCCACACAAGTGCCTCAAACATTCTAACTACTCGAAGAGGAATGTTTGAACTATGGTAAGGCATTCAAACATTTACATATAAGCATTCAAATTCTAGGAGGACATTTGAACATCCCATGGAGGGCATTTGGAGAGCCCCTTATGTCACTTACATTTTTAGAATTTCTCTATTTTTTGCTTTTTTTTTTTTAATCTTTTTCAACTTGCCATTTTTTTTCTCTCATGCCTTCCAACAAAGACTTATCTCATCCAAACTTGATGTTTGAGTAAATTGAACTTAATTAAAATTGTTAATAGATGAGGAAGTAAGCTATAACATCCTAAATTAATTTTTAGGGGTAAAATAGTAAATTAAATAATTTAATAAGGTTAGAAATGTCTTTTCACATTAAAAATCCTTAGGTATAAATTAGTTACAGAAAGTAAAGCAATGTAGGATTGAAAATTTGGAGGTTTAGGGTTTGAAGATAAGTTTTTTAGATAAGATTCTAACCCTTAAGTTAGTATTTTAGATTCATTAATTAGATTTGAACACTTTACATATTGTTTGAAAAATCCCAATCTAGATTAAAATTTGTTTATTTAATTTTTTAGATAAAAAATATTGAAAATTTATTAATATAGATTGGTTTATTGATGAAAATAGGAAAAAATCCGAATGTTGAAATTAGTAAATCGAAACAAGTAAAATCAAAATAAATTGAAGAAAAAATAAATAAATAGAAAATAGTGATTATAGGAAAAGTAAAGTATATGACTATGAAAAAAAAGTGTATGTCTTTGGAAAAAAAATTGAAAATGTGCTAGGTAATGGACTATAGGATGTGTAAGAAGAAAATAAGTAAATAAAAATGGAAAGGGAAAGGGAAGAAATGAGTAAGGGTATGTCTCTATGATTGAGTAAAAAGAAAAAAATAAGGGTATTATTATAATAATAATAATATTGGAAGTGGGGTGTGTGTTGTGTAAAGAAAAGAAAAGGAAAAAACACAAGAAATGAGAAGAATGGTTGGAGAGTATGATGGCTAAATGAGAGAAAAAAAATTGCAATAAAGAGAGAGAGAGAGAGAGAGAGAAAGTTAGTAGTTGTGGAGTTGTGGAGTTGTTGTAGAAGCACATGGGATATAGTTATTTTTCTTATATTATGTTAGGTGAAGAATTATTTCTTTAGGATTGACTTCGTTAAGGTTTTTGAGCGTTTTTTAAGAAAGGAAAATTAATTCAAATTTTGTAAAAGAAAATAATTTTATTTTTATGTATTATTTTGAAATGTGTAAATTGTTATTTTTGTTTCTATGCATAGATCAAATATATTTTGCATGAAAAATATATTAGAATATTTTTCTCTTATTTAAAACATAAAAGCATGGGGATATTATGTTTTTGTAAGTTTTGAATAAATGAAACAAAATGTTTAACTCTAATTTATTTGACCATAGTCAATGAGATAGAATAGTTGACCTTTTGACTCTCATCAATAGGGTATGACAGTTAACTTTTTTTACTCTTGTCAATGGGGTATAATAGTTTACCTTTACATTTCTTGGTGGGGAATGTAATTGCTTTGAACTCTAACCTGTAGGAGTTTGGTTAGAGGTTATTAATACTTGTAGTATTTGGTTCTGTCCACCTTAAAATGAACAATTTGACGCTAACCACCCATTTGTAAAGTCTCATTTAATTGGACACCATTTGTTATTTGATAACTAAAGTAAAAATGTTTTGAATGTATCTTATTTGGATTTTATATGAAATTGTTCACATAAATATGAAAATGATTGGTTGAAAAGTTTTGAATGTAGTAGTATGTTGAACCCAAATTTTTTTATAAAAATGATTATACGTTATATCTCCTATTTGTATTCATAATTGAAAATGTTTGATTCATGAAATTGTATTTAAAATTCCTTATTGGGCATTAAGTTCATTCCTTTTTGTTGACAATTTTCCAGGTACTCTCAGTTTGGGCAAGGAATGATGCTTAAGATGAGACTTTTGCATTATTAAGACTTTTTGTTTAAACTTTAATTTTTGAACATTGTTTGAAATTAAAATTTAATGACTGTTTGAATTATTTAAGTTTGAAGTTGTTTGGACAATAGCGCTTTGTTTGATGTGTTAGTTTAAAGTTGAGATTTGAATATTATAAAATTTTGTTGTACTACTCTGAATAAGAATTTGGTAATTGGTAATTAATTTTCAGTTATAAGATGAATGTTTGGGTCAATTTACACTTTAAGCTTTCAAACTTAAGGTGTAAAATGACTGTCACGCCCTTGGGGTGGGTCTTAGGGTGTGACATAAGCCATGTTGGTCTAGTGCATAATTGAAACATAATTACCAACCTACTTTAAAACACCAACAATCTTACCCTTGGATTGAGACAAAACATTGATTGCAATGAATCTTAGGAAACTTTCAAATTAAGGTTCACTAATCTCACTCATAATATAGTCACCAATGTTCACTCTCACAAAAACCTTTACTAACTTCATTATTCATAGAAACACATCTATTATCACTATACACGCCACTAACATACATGTGGAGATCAATGTATAGGAAGAAAAAGTAAATGAACTGAAATACTACTTTCAATGTTTATCACAAAAATAACTAGAAGGTAAGCATATTGTGAGATGCGAAGTATACAAATACATAGCTAAAAAAAATATCAAAATGAAAAACAAAAAAATCATATGACCAAAAAGCATAATTATTCATAGTCATATAGAGCTCATTAACAGAATATCCAAGACATTCAAACTATGAGTAATATATAAAACTGAATGTAGCTAAAATATCCAAAATCAATACACTTCCCACGCAACCTCTAATATGAATTTTTATGTCAAGCATTGGAAATGGTCTAGAGCTAGCACTTGCTTGTGGAGCATCTTAAGACTCCATAAAAGTAAGTTGATCATCTATACAATAAAGTTGAGAGTCCATCTTACTTGCCTTAACATCCAAAGCAGTTGTACAAGTCACAACCTCCTCCCTCAACTTGCTAATCAATCAAACCAAGAGTTGGAAAACATTTTGAATGAATGGATCATTAGTGGTAGAAGAAAAAGTTATAAAGGCACCAGGAGCTAAAGAAAATGATGGAAAGACTTTACTAGACCAGCTATGGGAAGGACTAGCTAGATCAGGTTCTTACTCCATCTCACAAAACTCATCCTACTCCTTAACTTGGGGATCATACAAAAGATGAGAGACATAACTAACTTGCTTGGACCAAGAGGCCATCAATCGGAACAAGCTATTGGAGAACACTAGAAATCTAAAGCATATAAGCCCATTACATTCATGATAAAATAGATCATATTAATATCATGTCTAATAAGGACATAATGAATTAAGTAGAATTTTGAGTAGCAAATGCAAGTATGATGAGATGTGGAATTGAACATGCTAGTACTAAAGTACTTGAAGCTATGATTCCTTAGACACATCAATCAAGAAAATTTAAACTGGTAGAGGCCTCGACTCACTATAGCGGGTCATCAATAAAGCATAATACTATGTGGGAGAGAATTAGAACACATGGGACCATAGGTGGAGCTATGCTAGGGTAAGGATGAAGTCCTAGAACTTGATAAATGATATGAGGTTTTTCATTAATGGATAACCAATTCATGGAAACACTAAACCAAACCTCAAGTATATTAGTCATGGATGTTTGTATAGAACATCTAGGTATGATGAGGGTAGACAACCCCTAAGGTGGAAGGGAATGACTCCCAATTAATGCTAGTCACAAAAGTTATATAGAATAGGAGTATCAATAATGGTAGATAACACAATCCGACACTCAACCTCAACATGGCTCTCAAAATAGCTCTCATAAAAAGTAGTTCTATACTAGGTGGATTCAAAATAGTTGATAGGAAGATCATCAATGGTATATGACATAAGAAGTAAAGTTCATGGTCTATACTCTACTTTGAAAAATGAGAAGATAATACAAATTTTAAATAAGTATTAAAAAATTGACTAAAGTGAGAACTAGAGAACTAAATTAAAAAACTGAATGATGAAAACAAATAAAGATAAATGTAGAATGTCCTTATAATGATAACCAAATCAAAACTTGAAAATGAGGAGCCCAGAGAGTAAAAGTTCAAGCACACAAAGAAAAAACATTAGTGTGAAATGAAGAAGATTCTTGAAAGGGCCTTAAAATCCAAAACATAAGCCATTGGAAAATCCACTAAAGATTGTTTAAACAATAAAAAAGGAATATATGAAGCAACTTATAGTGTTCATATATTCTCCTTCCCATTTCTATTAATGCAATTGTTTTATTTTTGTGTCATTTCAAGTATTCGAGCAAGCTTTCAATGTTAGAAATTTGATGAAAAATAAGCAAGAAACATGCACTTAGCTAAGCTTTAAGTGCACTAAACAACACAACTAAGAATCATATCAAATAATAAGTCATCAAACAATCAAAGTATGAATTAAGATTTATATGATTAAATTTTTTAGAAAAATATGAGGTGACCACACCTATCATGAGTTTAGCAATACAATCAATCATTCATATAATCATGCAAAGAATCAATTTAATTTAATGTTTAACAGCAAAGAATTTTATAAGTTTACCACGACAACCATGATCCATGCAACAACTTTCAAATTCTTAAGGTATCAACTTATTACATGTTAGCTCATATAAGTTGGATATTAGCATATCATTAGATCCAAGGAGGAAAATATCGGTAATCACGGATATATCGATACTTCGATTTTACGGATATATCGGATATATCGGAGATATATCGGCGGATATTTTGGAAAAAAATATCAGTAGACTTAAAATTGTTAAAAACTCATAGAAATGTAAGGAAAACCTCATAATAATATAATTAAAAGTATAATAGACATTTTAAAGTTTTTTTATTGAAAAAATTGATATACATATGATATAATTTACTATATTAGATGTAATTATATTATGTCGATCTATAAGAAATGTTAATTTTGTAATTGTTCTTATTATAAAGTTACATAAAATACTTCATTTGATTAAATATCAATAATTTGTACACATTACATTGCAATGTCCATTTAGTACCAAAATGAGGATCGATGTGGTTCAATGGGATTGATAGATGAAGGAACTCCGTCTTGCTATTGGAGACAATATTGGTCCCAACTCAATAAGCCTCGATTATATTGGTTAAAAATTCTAACATGTCATGCATATATATATATATATATATATATATATATATATATATATATATATACATTGATTATTAAATTACATCAAATATTATTCCATAATAATATTGTGATATTTGATTATAATATGTTTAATTTTAAAATATATTTAATATTAAAATTATGATATATTTAATTTAATTGTATTAAATGATAATAAATGTATAATTTTTTAATATTTAATTAATAATATATTAATGATATTAAAAACTTATTTCTACTTAATTAAATGAAAAAAAATTATTTACTTATAAAATAATTATAATTAATTCGTAATTTAAAGGATTGTTTTAATATTTTGTGTATATGAACACTTTTAATATATATATGTATGGTGCAATATTATTAACAAGCAACAATGTTGCCTGGATGGTCGCTAGGCATCCTTCCCAACTTTTGGTCGCGGGTTCAAGTCCTGTGAGAAGCGAAATGGAGGGCTTTGGCGAAATATCCCGATATTTTATTCCCTGATTAGATCTCATTGAGACAATAACAAATTACTAGCATATTTAATGTGCATTCACTCATACTGGATTTTGTTTAACATGGAAAACTCGATGGCATGTTTGACTCTTACTACCTTTTAATTCCTTTTCATTTTAATTTTTTTTACTTTTTTTGAAAGATATGGTAGCATTCACACCCAATATTAGAAATTTACCTTTCTTTTCTAAGTTTATTTTTTCTATACTTAAATATGCTCCCACTTTTTCAAGTGACAAGTTTCTCTCAGGTTAAAGATAGAAATTTAATATTTGGCCAAGGTAACCCTTTTAACTTCAAGAATATACATATCATTTTTCTTAATTGAATGAAGATAACCAACATGTGTTCTCATCCATCCAAGGTTTGAAATGATTTTCATGATACATAGCCCAATCACAATCGGGAAAAATAACCTTAAAAAATCTAGACTACTAAATTTCACATAAGAATATGAAATGAAATATTTAAGGCAATATGTGGTCAACAAATATTTCCCATTAAAAAATTACTAATATTTTTAAGCATGAATAATAGAATAGATAGATAATATCAATGGGCTCAAGATGTATGGAAGTAACCCAATACTTTTAAGAAACGAATGATAAGAGAAGTCACCAATTCACAATCATATGCTTAAGACTTAGTTTCTAGAACCTAGGACCATAAAAATAAATCTATAATGAAATGATGTTGAATATTTATTTTTCTAGTATAAGAGTGAAGAGATATATTCTTAAAAATACTAATGGTACTCAAATTATTAGCATAATACACATCATGACCTACTTAAAACCATAATTGAAAAGCAACAACTAGTTAGCCAAAGTAACTAATTGCAACAACTACTTGTCAAAATATATTAACCCTCAACTATGAATAATGAGATGTAATTATGCTTTTTTACTCATCCAAGCTAATAAGTAGTTACGAAAAAGAAACATGGACATGTGCTTCCCTATCATTAACACTCATGACCCAATAAACATCATAATAACTTGCAATGATCATAGAAGTATCAAATAGATACCATAGACCATACTCCAATGTATCAATCACATATTGAAATATACTCTTAGAAATAAGATTTCTTAGGAGTAGTTTGAAAATGGGCACAAGCTCCTACACTAAAAAAATTTTATGCTTGGATAAATTGTAGTAAGATATGGCAAGCTCCTTACTATGCTCATATAAAGTATTTGCTTAATATCCTTACCAGTTTTGTCCTTGAAAAACTTAATGCTTGTGCTTGTAAGTGTCTTAAAATGCTTAGCCAAATCTAATCCAAAACTCTTAACTGCTTCCCAAGCATTACACTTAGATTAGGATGTTAAAAACAAAATCTACCATCAAGCTACCTAATATGGAATCTTAAGAAGAAGATTAACTCACCTACCATACTCATTTCAAATTCCTTTTCCATCTTTTTAGCAAAACCTTGGATAATGTTTTCTAAGGTAGAACCAAGGAAAATATTATCAACATATTATTGGGAAACCCCTTGGATTTAGATATAGGGAGCATGCAACTAGGACCTTATGTGTAGTAGAATATGCCTAATTTTTCATATATATATATAATAGGGTGTTAAAAAAGACATACCTCAAATTTGAATATTCTCAAATCCTTTTTCTAGTTGTTGTACAACATTTTGAAGACCAATCGATTTTCCACCTAATAGCTCTCCCTCATGGGCCTTAGCATAAGAGAAGTATGTATGGTCTTCTCTTCTCGAGGGATTGTGGTGGTTAAGGTTTCTCTCTAAGTGAATGGAAGATCATAGATTAGTCTAACCCTAAACCTTAAGAGGGTTTATAAAGACTAATAACTAGGCTTAAGCGACTTGGGTTCATCCTATGTGTTTGGATCACTTAATTTAGATTTAATTAGTCTTATTTAATTAATTAACCTAATAAAATCCACTTAAATAAATGGCCAAGTAGAAGCCATAAGCTACTTAATCATAAGCACTTGTACAACCTTGTACTTATGTGAAAGCACTTATATGCTCATGTACCCTAATGCACACGCATAATACTAATCTATTTGCAAGGAACCTATAACTCGAATCTTTGATACAACTATTAATGCATCAAGTCATGTACAATGCTAGAGATGTTAGACATGAATGCTAAACATAGGTTATGCATAAATACAAGAGAGTCAAAGGAAAGCCAAAATCATAATATATTAATGAATTCCATTTATTGTTAAATCATGTCATGCTTTTAAGGGTTCTATCCCAACAACCTTGTATCCCTATTCACAATATAAATAAATCAATAAATAATGTCAATTAGACCATCTCTTACATGTCTAATCATCATTTACAAAAAACAACACATTCACTACAAAAATTGTGTTAGTTTCACTTTTATTCATTCTTTTATTCAAAGAAAAATCTTACATTTAGAGTATCACTATCTATCTTGGTGTCTCGACTATGATTGTGCTAATAATACAAGGGATTAGTCATTTGCATGACTTATGGTTATGACCATAATCACCACATTGACTACAATATCGTGTGCACTTATCCTCTTTATCCAAAGGCATTCTCTCCTTCATCAAAAGATGACACTTTGTTGGATTTATTTAATGTGACATACAATTCTCAATAATTCTTCATGCATTGTAATTTTATTAATCTCAATACCCTTACCTTGACACCCTTCAAAGTGGTACATGTTTTCATTTTACACCAAAACCCCTTTGTATAGAAGTATTCTTCTCACTTCATAAATCACTGTAACAAAAAAAACAATTTGAATTATTAACACTAACAAATAATATTAAAAGTAGGAGTTATTTGGACATGTGATTCAATACTCGTTAAGTTGTTGGTTAACATGTTGAATTGTATTTAATTGTTTTTAAGTTTCATATACAGAGGACTTAACACCCATTACGTCTAGCTTTAAAATTTTAAATATGAACTTCACTATCTTCATATAAATCTTTTTAACAAATAATTTCACTCAAATTTAATATGAAATTTCATTGTTTCCCTCCAGTACCAAAAAAAAATAATAATAATAATAAAAAAAAAAATCAAGAATAACAATACTAATGTAACTTTTTTTTCCAAATGGATTTACTTACCTTCATTCCATGTTGCCATTGGTCTTTCTAAATTCTTTTCCACTCTTAATTGACTTTCAATGGTGGGTTGCAATAATGGTGTGAAAGAGAACATGCACTCACGTGGTGGTGAGAGAGACACCATGCAAGTGAGTGAGCTATAGTGCTAAAAGATAAATTAACATAGTTGTATGATGGCTTTTAGAAGGATCTAATGCTTTTGGAGGTAAATAAGGATAAAAGCATCCAAACAAGGTTACGTCTCAAAACACTTACCAAGTAGGACTGGACTACTTTTATCCGTAGTCCCTGGTACTGAAGCATCATGTAGAATATGGAATCCCAACACTTCAAATTGAGCCTTAATGCTGTCTAATAATAGCACCATAACAAGATCTACTGCAATTGGGGCAAAAAAATCTCTCATAAATAAACAAAAAACAGCATGGCAAGGAATCTTATACCAATACCACAGTACCACTCCCTTTAATGGTCTATGGTCTCAATATATTCCATTTCAAATCACAAATGGAGTCCAATCATATAATGTGTTAAAAGACAAAATCAGATTCTAGTATAAATGATGGGTTTAACAAACCCATAATCGGGAGATTAAAAAAAAAAAATACATCATTCATCTGAAGACCCTTCTCTGTCAAATTCTAACTCTGGGAAGTTGCAACATTCATGTGCCCATATCTCTGCATCACTCTCTTTGTGGCCAGTGCTGCAGCCTCACTTGCTCGTAGCGTCCCAGTTGCCATGATTGCAGCAAATTCAGTGCTGATCTCTTCCTGCACCTTGCTCCGAGCATCTCCTAGGGGGTCACTCACAGCAGGCTTCTCTTTCACTACTGCAAGTTTGATTGCAGGGGGCACCAGCACATCAGCCTTGCTGGGTTGTTCTTCAGATTTTGAATTGCTCTCAGCCTCATTGATGCTGCTGTCTGAGGATTTGTTGAGGTTACCATTGGCAGAAGGCATGGGCTGGGCCATTGCTGAAGGCTTGAAATGTGGAACTTGAGGAACAGCCCCTGCTCTCAGTGTTGTCTCCAGTTGCTGTATCATCGGCACTGCCACACAGCCATCTTAAGTCAAATATAAAACATACAACTCACTGCCAAATGATGAGGATTCTTCTATAACATGCAATGTGCTGCAACACATGATAAGCTTACTTCTACTTACTAGAGTAATTTTGTTGGATTATTTTGGGACTTCCATGAACACCTAACAATGTATACCAATTGCCTAGGAAACTTTTTGGAGAAGTTTAAAAGTGAACCAGCCAGCTTATCCAAAGGAAAAAGACCCTAGTTGATATATGGAAAAGACGAACTACAGAAATTGACTTCTAAAGTTTCAAGATATTTCCAAAAAGCCAAGGACAGTTACAACATTTCACAAAAATCTTAGTTAGATGCACCAGCCAGAAACCCAACCCCTCCTTAGTTACTTATATGAAGGAAATCTTTCCATGTGCTAGAATATGGAAAGGGGAAAGAGATTCATACATAAAATCAATACATATAAAAAAAAAATCATGAAACACAAGGCAGAGAGAGAAGACCTAAAAAGGAAAGTGAGAAATGAAATCTTACATATAAGAGCACCCATTGGGCTATTGATAACTTCATTAGGCAGCTCCAGAATATATTCTGGAATGGTTGCACCCACCAAGAATTGAGCAACCTCATTACTAAAGTTATTGCAATTGTGCTTCAGCAAACTGTAAGTTTCAGCAGTATACCGGGGACTGATCTCCTGTAAATACATTTCAAACACATCTTTTGGTACGTGTGTGACACCCAAATCAATCACTCGGAGTGGGGTACCATATGGAGTAGTCCCCGCAGGAGAATGCTGGATGCCTCCACCAAAATAGTATTCATTGCCATAAACCACAATTCCTGTATGCCTGTTTTCCAAATAATATGAAATCAAAACACTTGGAAACTTTACCATGCAGAGCAGCATAATTTAATGGAGAATGTCATGCTTATAGAACATCCTTAAGAGAAAAGGAAAGTGTTTTGGTTTGCCTAACAACAGAGAAGCATTTTCATTATACAAAGAAAGTTGTCCTTGATGCTGTTTGCATCATTAGTCTCATAGACTAATTCCATTATTGTTTCTTTGACATGGTATGGGCATTTTGACAAGTTCAAAATTAAAATATCATTTGATACCCAAATCAGCCTCAGGAGTCAAGAATTTGTTGTGTTTACTTAAATTTTAAGTTTCTTATACCATGATTCCTTACTCAAGGAATTGCTTATCTCATTTGAGTTTGATCAGGTATTTTCGACCAGGTTGCCACCCAAACCAACTAACTTTTATCTATTCTACGGATTTGTACAAGATTTTTTGCTAACAAACAGTCTATAAATATCACCGCCCCTCGTAATGAACCGAGATACCAAGTTAACAAATTTGAGAGTTAGCATTTTATTGTTTTCTTTGACATGGTATGGGCATTTTGACAGGTTCAAAATTAATATTGTTTGATACCTAGATCAGCCTCAGGAGTCAAGAATTTGTTGTGCTTACTTAAATTTTAAGTTTCTTATACCATGATTCCTTACTCAAGGAATTGCTTATCTCATTTGAGTTTGATCAGGTATTTTTCACCAGGTTGCCACCCAAACCAACTAACTTTTATATATTCTACAGAATTTGTACAAGATTTTTTGCTAATAAACAGTCTATAAGTGTTACCGCCCCTCATAATGAACTGAGATACCAAGTTAACAAATTTGAGAGTTAGCATTGCGCTTCATAGAGTTTTTTTTCTCACTCTTCTTCTACCACTTCTCCTATTTTTTCTGATTCCATGTGCTCTTTTACACCGAAACAGCTTCATTATATGTTAGTCTTAAATCCTACTTTCATAAGCCCAGATCTATTCCTACATTAAAGCAAATTTCTGAAATTCCAACAACAAATTCTCTCTAATACCTATTTAGTTTTACCTAGATTCCATCTATAACCCCAATACCATCAATCCTAATTCTTCCAGGTTACAACCATGATTATAAATTGCATTCAGCATTGCCAATTAATAGAGTGATCCAATTAGAAATAACGGCAACTTATTTTCATATTTCCAACTTGTAACTTCCTAACCTCAAGCTAATAAGATACTTACCATATGCCTTCAATAGCCTTTCCCAAGAATGTCATTGAGAGCTGCCGAGCCAGCCCTTGACTTAGGTCATACACATTCAGGGAAACCTTGTGACCCTCCTGCCACAATTTAATCAAATTACTTTCTTTAGGCTCCCAAAAAATAAGGCAAGTAAAAGAATAGATTATAAATTTAGCATTATCCTCTCCTACATCTTTTTTTAGAATAAAAAAGAGGGTAAAATGGACAGTGTAGCTTGACATTCAGGTTATAAAAATAACAGAAAGAGCTATATATTAAAACAATAGAAGAAACTCGTACCTCAGCCATCTCCACAAGTCAAATATGGAAATTCAAGGCAGTAAAAATTGCCAGGTGCTTTACACGTGCTCTTGTGGAACTGACCAAATTAACCTTTTCAAACCACAATTAAAAAATGAGCAATTAAGATTTATAAGCACGAGTTGTCCGACAGTAATAGATGCTAAAAAAGCAAAGCACTGATAGAAATATAAACATTACACATTATAAAGAGACACTTCTAATACAAAAGCTGAAGATGAAAAGAATTGCCCAAGATTCTTCCCTTGTCTAAAGCATCCTTTAGATTTGAAGTAGCAGCCAAGTAAGTTGAGGGTTCAATCTACTAAGCCAATAAGATTAATGCCAAGCAAGACACTTTGAGCAATGGCATATACTCTACAATGCACTTCACCTTACAAATTCTCCCTCTCTCCTGCTACCTCATCCTCTGAGTTTTCTTTCTTGGGCATTGGTGGGCAATGAAATGACAATTTGAATTTTTCCAGCTTATGCTTATCACATTTTCGGTGATTTATAAATAAATAATAACTACATCGCCTAAAATGAAAATATTTCAACCTTGAGTGGAGTGGAACATAAACTTCCCAATTACCTCATGCACAAATTATGCTTTTATTTCGCTAATTAGAGAGATATTATTAACAGAAAAATACTCTATCATCAATGGGAAGAGAAAAAAAAGAAGAAAAAAAAAAAGAACCAAATTGTTATGTCTGAATCCATACAACCCTACCAGATCAAACTGAAAATCCTAATTTTGGTACAAAAGCTGCATGATCACCTGTATTTATAAACCTAAAAAAATTACAATTTACCATAGGAAGGTGAGAGTCAGTGACAGAAAATGTACAAGCATTCAAAATAATAACCCAAAATCCTGACTTATATATCACAAAATAATAACCCAAAATCCTAATATATATCATAAAACCATCAATATAGCAGCCAAATTCTGAAAATTCAAATTTCTTCACTGAATCATCCAAATATTAGAAAAACTGTCGACAAAATATGCAAAGAATGCATCTACATTATTCATCCTCAAAAAATCTCCGCCAAAATGTTGCATAAAATCATGGATTACCTACCCATCCAAAGACCTCAAAAAACCTCAACTTTCCATAGAAACGTGTCAATTATTGCACAAAACGTAGATGCATTAAAAAAAATAACAACCCAAAACCTAATCTTCACCAAGAAATCATGAATCAATAGCACCCGAAAGTCTGAAAACTCAAACTTATACATAAAATCCGGTCCACAAATTTGAAGATCATCAACTGCCAAAGACTAAGATGAATCCACATTTGAGTCCAGCCGTTAAAAACCCAGAGGAATTTGACACACAAATCAAACTAGTAAAAACCCCAAAATTTTGCATAAAACCGTCGAATTCCCAACCCAAATACCCCTAAAACCTTAATCCTCCATCGAAAGGAGAAGAAAACACCAACATGGACGTCAATCTCAAAATATTTTTTTTATTTTCCTTCCCTTTCGTTTCTCGGCAGACAAACTATGCTAAAATCACTCATAGAAAGAGAAAAAAATCCGAAACAGATGAATACCGAAAGCAGAAATCGAAATTGAAAGGTCAGA
The DNA here is from genome assembly GCA_037355405.1 of Vitis amurensis. NCBI lineage: Eukaryota > Viridiplantae > Streptophyta > Magnoliopsida > Vitales > Vitaceae > Vitis > Vitis amurensis. Next base: position 12,878,753 of record CM074682.1, on the reverse strand, counting down.
GAAAACGACAAGGCACAATGCAGGAGAAGAAACGCACCTCAGGATCGCTGAGACCGAAAGCAATGGGGAGGCTGATGAAAGACTTGGAGGGGCGCCTTTTATAGTAGGCGAGATTCCTCTACGACCACCTCAGAGCACGGCCACGAATTTAGATTCCAATTCTTCTTTGGCTTTCTAGAAACTACTGGCCATTCGTTTTTCGACACGTGTTTGTTGGCCGTTGGGGAAATTTACATGTTTTTTTTCCGATTTGACGCGCTTGGGATGTTGACTTCTATGGTCATAGTTGAAAAGGCTTATTCAAAGGAAAATTAAGAATATTTAATTTTCATTTTAATTTAAACTCATAATATTATCCAATAAAAATTTAAAATCATTAAAAAAAAGTAAAAAGTAAAAAATTTATGGTAATTGTTGGGACATGATCCGAGTGAGTGGTTTCGTTTAGTCGGCAAGAGCTAGATGAAAGAGATGGCCAACAATTCCATCTAAATCTCTCAAGTTGCAGATGGTTATAGTCCCTGCACAAAAAGTTGTCCAGATGGTTTGTCCAAACATGCCATTTTGATGCTAAAGTCAGTGAGTAGCTTAAGTAAGAGAATTTTGCGAAAAGAAAGCTTATACCATTTGTAGAATTCACATAGTTACTTATACTTTTTGCGATGTAACTTCATTCCAGGTGATTAATAGCACTTTAGCTACGCTTGATTGCGGGATATTATGGCATTGGTTGTCGATGCAGAACGGTTGTCTTATCATGATGAGCTATTGAGGATGGAATGTTTTCCAATAATGACTGTAGTTAATATGGAGTGTGTTTAGCACGCAATCTGCGCATTAATGGGTGAGTAAATGCATGATGGATAGTTGTGCCTTAGTTGTGTTGTATCCGTGTAAGATTTATTCGTCTAACCTATTTTGGGATGGATCAGTCATTCGGCCTTAGGGCCATTGGGTCAAGTGACTAAGAGTGATCTCCCAAACGACTTGTCCAACCAAACAATCATGAGACAAATGGAGGACTTCAGGACGACCTTGTGGAAAAAGTCCCACAATGCCCCCCAAGTCTTGCAGTTAGACCCGAATTGACATTAGATGGCTAAATGCAAGAGTTGTGACTTTTGGAGGATCTGAAATTATGGCACCAAAATCCAAGTGTCCTACACTCACTCGTTGTGGGGTCACATCAATCAAGGTATTGTGTCAAGTGGTGCACCCTTAGGACGCCTCGATTTCTATAACCATACCCTATATAGGTTGATTACTTTTAAGCAGATGGTTCATTTCTTGGTTTCTATTTCTCTTAGCTGTCTTTTCTTCTTCACCGGTGACGCTTCAAGCCTTCACAATTTTCACTGTTGACAGTCCATTCTCGGTGAGGCGACTTTGCTTCCACCACAACGCAGTTTACTAGGTAGTTAGTTTATCTTTGATTTCTATTTTTATGGCTTTTTTCGTTGATGAATGTACTACACCCACTATTTCTGCTTGTGTTTTTTATACATCTTTGCCTAAATCTGTTCTTGTGTTAGTTTGGTTGTGGCTTTGGAGCTGTTTTTGCCTCTTACTAGCATTATGTCGGGTTCTGTAGCATTTTTGGGCTTAGACAAGACTATGGTTTGAGGCCATTGACACTGTTTGGACATGACTTGCTCAGTAAGTTTTATGTTAGGTCGTTTAGAGTAGGATTCATGTGATGAATGTAGCTTATGGTTAAGTGTCTTTATAGGGCATCCCCGTGCTGACTAGTTAGCGTTTTTGTCGCACAGGTGTTCATTTGGCATTTTTTTCCATTTGCAAATATAGATAAAAGTAGGGTCGCATCTACAAGTGGTAGAACTCAACGCGACGGTACTAAGTCGTCCCGATTTGGCCATTCCCTAACAGGGCGTCTAATCGATAAGTTGTCCGAGCAGGAGTTCCGTGCTCGTTGCTACATCTCGGACTCTATTTCTGTCCAACTATCAAACGAAGAGACTTTGTCTACAAACAAGCTTCCTAACAACATGGTCTACTTCACCAAATAGCAATTTGCAACGGGACTCCATCTACACATCCCCTCCTTAGTGAAGCAATTCTTGTTTTTGTCCCAGATTCCTCCTGCTTTCATTCATCCCAACATCATCCGGATTTTGATGGGATGCAGTCTTAGACACCCTATACCAGTTGGATTTGTCTCTACTGGAGGTGTTGTTCATCTACACCATAAGATGAGCCCCAAGAAGCGCTTTAGTCTATTAGCTCACATCATCTCCTTGCAGTTCATAACCAAACTGTCGGATTCTAGTAAGGGTTAGGCCAAAGAACATGTACTAGTGTCTAGTCCATGGAGTGGATCAACTGAGGGTCCAGACAAGCTATTTAAGCCCACACAATCTTTAGAGATACCAAGTATTGAATGCTTTCATGACTTATACATGACTAGTATATTTCTTACTCTCATTTTCTTGTGACTTCCATTAATATGTGTTTTGTCCGCATAAGCAAAGATAAACGAGGTCACTTGGTTGAGTGGATAGAGAAGTTGTCATTTGCCCGCCTCAACAAATTGTTTAAGATTGACTAGTACAAACGAAATCATAGTGTGCCGTTCATCGAGAAGAATCTGAGGGTTGTTCTTGCTCAAGCTAAGACGTTTGTAATCTCTCTTTTTCCACAATTGGCACCATCTACTCTTATGTCGGGTGAACACTTCATGTTGAAGGATTTGTCTTTCTACGAGATTGCTCGTTTTGCTGACACTAAGGCAATACAAGCCCATCTAGACACTCAAAAGAAAAAAAAATCCAAGAGGGGACTTTGTGTCAAGCCCCTGGTTCCACTTCCTAGGTAACTTCAAGTCGTGCTTCCCGACCAACAAAGAAAAAGACTATCGCCTGACCTTAGTCTCAAGAGATTGTGATCAAGCCGGACAAGACATTCGGAGCAAAGCGAACTAAGTGATGTGAGATTGTCAAGTCGGTTATGCCACCGACAATCGAAGAAGCAGAAGAATAAGAGATGGTTGTCAATCTACGAGTTGTATTCTATAAGCGAAAATAGAAAAGGCTAAACAAGACCATTAAAGTCGAACCCTCATAAAAAAACAAAAGACAGACGAAAAGGGCTCATCCTCCAAGCTTGCTATCACTCCTCCGCCGATGTCGATTCCTCCATCTCCGCCCACTCCTAAGGCACAAGAAGTGGAAAACATTCATTTGCACGGGCTAGGGGAGACGGTCACCATATCAGGTGATGACTCCACACCTAGTGTGCAAACTCCACCAACTGCTCTCATTAAGTCGAGAAGAGTTGGACGTTCTTTTAGAGCACTCTCCCACATTCACCAACATGGAGCCTCCAGCGTCCCATATGAACGAGCTCATCCCAATATTGGAGAGGATTCCAGTGGACGTGACTGTAGACCCTCAATAAAACTTCATAGCTCGTGTTCTACATGGGATCTCAAACGAGACCATTGAAGCGATCATGTGCTTGAAGAACTATTCGACCATGCAAACAATGGAAGTGGTATGATACCTTTTATACATAATGCATGTGGTTTACATATCATTTTCCCTTATTATTCTCCTTGGTTCTTTGTGACAGATTGTAGTCGAGGTTCAAATTATGATGAGACAACATTCTCATCTTTTTGAATGGCTGAAAGCAGCCGAAAAAAATCAAAGCATACATGGCCCATGGTGTGAACTGCCAAAATGAGTTGTTAGCCAAGCTAGAGATGACCAAACCAGCCAAAGCAACCGCACGAAAGGTGACAGTTGAGGGTGCAGGTATGCTGACAAAGTAAAGATGAAGAATGATATGATTCAGGCCGAGATCCGTCAACTGAAATTGGATATGGCCACCATAGAATCATCCAAGGTCAAAGCTAAGGAAGAAGATGCTCGGCTAAAGTGGGAGCTCGAGCGGATCGTGTCTAGCTTTGCCAAGGAAAGGAGTTGGAGGCGGCTTATCAATAGTAGGTGGATGACATGTTCTTTTACGACTATCGATGTTGTATGAAGAAACATGGAATCACTGATGATATACCCAACATTCCATCAGACGAGGAGGATGAAGCTAAGTTGGAAAATGGTGTCAGGCAAGGAGACGACTTAGGAGTGGGAGACGGATCTGCAACAACCGACCATGAAGATTAGGATACAACCTGAGAATACTACTTTCATTTTCCTTTCTTTTGCCCCATTTAAGTCTTTTGATTGTATAGACATTGATCTTTTTGCCCTTTTTTGAATACTACAAATAAACACAATTTTCAATTAATTTGCTTGTTTGTGAAATTTGTCTGTGTATTTGGTTTGCACCATCATACTCACTACTTGGCGCAAGTTATTCCTTTAGCCTTGAGTGGCATTAACTATCTTGGGCCTTTTGGCCTTTCTCCCATAGGAGCTTTAAGGCTTGTGCCGCTTAAGCTATGTCTTGATGTTCTTTCGACTTATGGTTTGCACTATATTGGTCATGCCATTTACAATCTAACTTATTAGCCGTTTACAATCCAACTTGTTAGTCGTTTAAAAAGGAAATACAATATGATTTATGCACAACTTATTTATTGATAATATTTCTTCAAATTTGCTACATTCCAAGGACGGAGCAATGGCATTCCATCTAGTGTCTACAAATGGTACGCCCCTACTCCTCTAGCCTTGAGTACAACATAAGGTCCTTCCTAATTAGGTTGGAGGTTGTTGGCTCCTATTCCAACCTGTGTTCTCAAATACTCGCCTCTGAGATTAAGTCACCTACACAAAACAATCTGCGAGCACGCTCTCTTGTTGTACTAAGCCATTGTTCTTTGTTGGTAAGAGGTTAATTGGACAGTTGCAGCCTCGCGCTCCTCATCCGCTCAGTCTAGTTGCATTTTGAGATTTCCTTCGTTGGTTTCCGATTCATACACTATTGTTCTGACCATGGGTAGCCATATTTCGATGAGAATGACAACTTTCAGTATGCCAAGGCAAACGGGGTGAACCCAATAGGCCATCTGTTGGTGGTTCTGTAAGCCCACAATACACCAATCAATTTTTCTACCTATTTGCCTTTTGCCCCTTCTAGTCATTTCTTCAAAGAATTTAACAATGTTTTATTTGTCGCTTTTGCCTAATCATTACTTTATGGATATCAAGGCGTCGAATAAACATTTTTTATCTTCAATTATTAACAAAACTCTCAAAAAGTACTATTATCACACTACGACCCGTTGTCTATGACAATGGTGTGAGGAATTTTGAATTGACATACAACGTTTCTCCATACAAACTTTGTCACGTCTTTGTCTTTGATGTTAGCATAGGCCTCAACTTTTACCCACTTGTTGAAATAGTCTGTGGCTACGAGCAAGAGCTTTTTTGAGCCGTGTCGGTTAGTAATGGGTTGACTATATCCACCCCCTACTAAGTAAACAACCAAGGAACGATTATTGGGTTAAGGCAATCGATTGGCAGTCAAAGGATAGTTGCATATCTTTGACATTGATCACATTTGCGGATATAATCCTCAACATCTTGTTTCATTATAGGCCAATAATATCCTTGAGAATAGGCTCGATGCGCTAAGGTTCATCATTCTGGGTGGTTGCTGCATACACCTTCATGCAATTCAACCAAAACATACTGAGCCTCGAAATTGGTCAAGCATTTTAGATAAGGCCCCCCAAAGGACTGTCTGTACAATTGATCGTTGATCAAAGTAAATCAGGCAGCCTGAATATGAAGCTTATGTGCTTGTTTTCCATCCTCCGGGACTTCACCGATGCGGAGGTAATTCGCAATGGGTTGCTTCCACCCTAAATCTACATGGGCTACATCATAGACCCATTCTAATGCAATAGAAGGCATGGGTTGGATGTAAACTAGTAGCGTGATAGATTCAATGATGGGCAAGGTGACAACAACTTTGGCCAATGCATTTGATTTTTTGTTTTCTTCACAAGGAATACGCTTGACTCACTAATTAACCAGCTTGGCTAAACGGGATTCCACACTATTAAGGTTGTGAGTCATACGTTCAACTCTGGCCTCATATTCACACTGGATTTGCCTAACCACTAATTGGGATCCATTTCGTATTTCTACTTTCAATGTTGCGAGTATCAAAGTGAGTTCAAGGACAATTATCATTGCCCCGTATTCAACCTCATTGTTAGATACAGGAAAATTAAGGCAGACAAACTGCTCAATCTGCTCTCTAATAAGACAGAATAGTATGAGTCCTACTCCAACCCCTGATGTTCTTGAGGCTCCGTCTACATGTGAGATCCACTAGTGGTTGGTGGTGTTAGTTTGTACCCATTTTTGGGGTAGTTTGGCTATAAAATCTACAAAAACCTAGTTTTTCAGTGACAAACAAGGCTTATATTGTATGTCATACTCACTTAACTCAATAGCCCACTTCATCATCTGTCCAGATAGATCCAGCTTGTGTAAGGTGACCCTTAATGGTTGATTTTTTAAAATTGTCACTTGATGTGCCTGGAAGTATGGACAAAGCTTTTTAGCATCAATACGCAATGCTAGCACCATCTACTTTACTTAAGAGTAACGGGTCTCAACGTCCATCAAAGCTTTACTCACATAGTAGACGAGGTTTTGCCCATCTTTTGGGACTTGTCAAATAGGACAACGCTGATTGAATAGTCTGATACAACAAGATACATGTATAGTTCCTCTCCCACCTCTAGACTGCTTAAGATGGAAGGTTCTGTGAGGTATTGCTTAATAGCGTCAAAGACACTTTTTCACTCCTCCATCCAGCCAAACATTTAAGCTCTACGTAGAGTAGTGAAGAAATGATAGAGTTTATCACTTAATCGGGTTATAAATTGGCCCATGACTGCAAGACGACCAGTTAGTTGTTGCATTTCCTTCTTAATGGACGGAATGGGTGTCTCAAGCACGACTTTTACTTGGTCCAAGTTTATTTTGATTCCTTGTTGAGTCACCAAAAAACCAAGAAACTTGCCCACACTGATGCCAAACATACACTTAAGCGGGTTAAGTTTCATATCATACTTCCGCATTAAGACAAACACTTTTTCCAAGTTTTGAATTTGTTTTGCGTGTGTTTTACTTTTGACGTTTATTTCATCAATGCACACCTCCACTGTTCATCCCATCAATGATTTGAAGATTTTTGTCATCAACCTATTATATGTTGCACACGTATTTTTTAGCCCAAATGCATGACGTTATAGCATTATAATCCGTAAAGTATGATCATGGATTGAAATATAGGTAAACACAGATATATTGGTACTTGGATTTTACGAATATATCAAAAATATAGGTGGATATTTTTCAACAAATATCAGTGAGACAAAAATTATCTAAAATTGATGGGAATGCTTAGAAAAATCCAAAGAATGATAAAATATGCAAGAATATACATGTTAAAGTTATTTTATAAGTGTAATTGACATAAATATGGTCAAAGAAAAAAAATATCGATAAACAGTTTACAATACTTGGATTTTAAGAATAGAAAATATGAAATTTGGAATTGTACACTTAGAAAGTTAGAATTAAGTTAAGAAATATTTGATTTTATTAAATAAAAACAATTTACACATAAACATAATACATATGACATTACAATGATCCTTAATACCAAAATGAAGATCAATGTGTTTCCATCATATTGTTAAATGAGGGGAACTCATCTTGTTGAAGACAATATTCATACCAGGACATGGAGTTTCGATAGTATTGATTCTATGTACGAACATGCCATGCATAAATTTCTTGAGTCCTACCGACAACCTATCCATGGATGGGAAATCTAGGGTTTTCCCATGTGCTCGTTTAAAATCCTTATTGTTGCATCTGATGTGGAAGGTAGTATGACATTTGTGTGGAAGAAGGATAGTTATACCTTTCATACTCTTCATCAGTGGAACTTGAAATATTTGGAGGAGGCTGACCATAACTCATTGCATAAAGGGCATAAATGTTGGCTTCGTTTGATGAATCATTGAATTGAGTCTTTATACTCATTGACTCAAAATTGGCCTACAATGAGTCCTCGTTGTATGGCATCATCCTTCGTTGTCTTCCTCTATATGGCTTTCCAATAGCTCCCAACACCTGGACCAACTCTTCTAGAGTCGTGGTCTTCATCTTGAATACAATGTGTGAAATCATTTTCACAGTAAATGCCAATGGTTGTCCACTTTGTTGTTGTTGTCTAACATCCCCTTCATCATTTCCAGGGTCGCTACCATCATTGGTCCCCTATCCTCTTGAACCATCATAACCAGAAGCAAAAATACCAGTAACACTAGGTCTACTACTATGTTCAACACTCGTGGAGTCAAAAGAAGGACGGGAAGTAACTGCCAACTGAGAAATGCCTTGTAGAAATGAATCTCTCGTGTCTTGGTTGAAACTATCAGTATGAACTTTTTCGTATAACACCCGATCAACATCAACACCTGTTTCTCAGACATGTGCGACAATTCGTGGGTCGGGATTTTCATCTTCATCATCTAAACGAAGAGATCTAACCCATTGAAACAATTGGTTATCTTTTTCTTTTTCACCAATCTCAGCTGCAATGTCAAGTAAATCGAGGTAATCTTTCTTTGCAACTTTGTCATTTTCTGCTTCCATGTCACTAATTTTTAGTTTCATGTTATAATAACAGAAAACTAATTGTTGGAGCATCGGGTAAGCAAACCGATTTCTTTACTTTGTATGAATTAAGGCAAACGTGCTCCAATTTCTTTCACAAGTTGAAGGTGATGCAGTTTGCGATAAAACCTTGATGGCCAACGTTCTTAATGTAGGAGTGTGGTTTCCATACATGAACCACCATTCAACTACAACCAAATAAATGATATCAATACTTATATTGGAAAGCTACAATAATGTGCTAATGAAATGAATTATTAATTCATAAATAATACTCACTAGGAACCATTTTTTACCACTAAGCAATCGTTGCTTAATCATCAAATCATCTTTTTGCATCTCGAAATAGTATAATCTACATATTAAATAATTGAAAGTGAAAAAGTTAAGTAAATGAAATTCAATTATTTAATTTATATTATAACTATAATAATTTACCTCATTTCCAAATTGACTAAGACCTTCTGATGTAGGGTCTAATTTCGTAAAGACTTTATGAACAACTTGAAGTAGATCAAGATCAATACCAACTCCACGTTTATATTGAAACCTTGGATTAAGAAAGAATGCCACAATAATAAAGTAGAAATGTAAAATTAGAATGTTATGAAAGAAACATATTAAATACCAATACCTTTCGAAGATGAATAATACTTACCTGCTGCATGAAGAGGATGTTTAAGAGTTCTATCCCAAGGATCTGCGATTATTTCTAACACCCATTCTTTAGCATTAAGTCGAATGAAGTTCTCTTTCATAACTCCAATCAATTCGTACACAAATGGCATTGTAGAAACAACTTCTAAATCGACAATGCGAAGAACCGTGTATAGCTCCTCATATATTGACACTAGCTTTCTCACTCTCTCCCAATATGCATGGTCAAACATAAGTTTTTCAAATTCTTTTCCGATTAATGTGCAACTTAAGTTGTGTTATGTCCATTCATCACTAATAAATACTTTCTTCAAGTTTGCTTTCTTTTTCAAAAGACTATCGAGGGCAATATAATTGGTTGCAAATCTTATTGCTCCAGGACAAACTATGTCTCCACCACACACCTTCCGCATTTGCGCAAGCAACCAACTATAGTTATAAATGAAGTTGGTTATATTTCAAGCCTTTGTAGTCACATCTGCAACACTTGTGATTCGACTCATGGTAGCTTAGCTTTAAAGGCGTATCAACAAAATTTATACCTTAAATACTATTATTAAAGTAGCCAAGCTACTATAGCATAGTGGTTCCAGGATCGTTCACTGGGAAGGGTTTTCGCAAACACAAGTGATATTCAAATTAGGAAAATAGGTGATTTTCTTATGGGTGTTAGCTTTAAAAGAAGATGTAAATGTTTTAGAAAGATTTAAACTAATCTAAGCTAACATTAAAGACTAAAATGAAAGGGTGTAAAAACAAGTTTCTCAAAGATAGGATAGCTATACTTTGGCTCTTATGCAAATTGGAAATCTCAGGATAGGCTCCTTGCGTTGGGGTTGCAACTATGGTGATGCTTGCTTCCCGAACCGGTATGGATTTAGCAAATCAAGTTTTAATCCTTTAAAATGGCAAAACAGATGGTAGTGAATTTCATCAATGGTTATTCACCTTAGACTTCCTTTGAATGGCTCGTAAGAGATAACTAGTAGTCTAAAGCTAAAAGCTTACCAAATATTGGCAACTCAAAGTCATTCCAGGTGATAAACTCACCTTTCAATGGCCATTGAAATTGGTTCTAACGGATTAATACAAAATTTGGAATTGAAAACTCACCTTCCAATAGCTCGTAGGAGATAACTAATGGATAAAAATCCAAAAGCTTATCAAGTATTGGCCGTTGGAAGTTGTCAAAAGGAAATAAAAACCAAACTTTGCATTAATGAACCATTAATGAAAAACGACTACCTTACCTTCCAGGTGTGAGAAATTTCCATGGGATTGCATCCAAGTCATCACATAACATCCATACTTTGAGAAACTAAAAGTTTTAGCCAATCATTCTCTAAGGAAAAGCCCTCAGAGGCTGTTTGGCTACTAAGAAAATAGAAATGGGAAAGAATAGGAGAAGAGAGAAAAACAGAGCTTTATATATTTTTATATCTATATATCAATAATCTTGTTACAACGGATGCAAGGGGATATAAATAGAGAAGTTTTTCCAACCTTCCTAGCTAAAAAATCTTATGATTGGTGGATTACAAGGAGAAGAATGGAAATTTATACAAAAATATTTAAAAGAAAAGATCTAAAGTGGAGTCGGCAGAAACAGGGGAAGATTCGCACCACACATGGGGTGTGCGAGTTTCGCACACCATTCGCACACCTGGAGCAGTTTTCTTCCGAAGGCCATATCTTCCTCATTTCAGCTCCAAATTGTACACGGTTTGAAGTGTTGGATTCTTGACTTCCAGAGCTTTAAAATGGTATATAGAATGTAAAAAATGGACTTTGGGAAGTGCTCCAAAAGTGTGAAACAGCTACTGTCCTCTGTTTTCCTCTTCTCCATTGTTCTTTCCTTGTATACTTTGAACGACTTTGGCAAAGGGCTATGGAGCTCCAAAGCTTGGTTCTTCATGAATTTGAGCTTCCAAAAGCTTTTCCATAACTTGTCCAAGTAGCTCCTCCATCATTTGGCATGCTTGAATTGATTCATAAGCTGATAAAAACATGTAAACTTGCCACAAAATGGTTAAAACCAATTACTAAGGACCTTAATGAATTAATTGGGTTAAATGAATATGATTACTACTCAAAGGTGCTTAAAACCATTATAATTAGGTCTACAAAATAGCACTTTTTGGTAGTAATCACACCCCCCAACCGACTCATTGCTAGTCCCTTAGCAATGGAGGAGATAAAAACTAAGTAAACTATAATAATATACATAAAAGGGATCATGCAAATCACTCCAAAAAATAATCAAGTGACATGATTGACATCCATGGATCAATAAAGATGTGAAACTCAACCTATAATAAGAGTTGTCAAAGCATTCACTTGATCATAGAGTACAAAGAATGGATATTATGCAAGTTTAAGCATCAAAAGAATTTCCACTCTCAAAAGATTCAAATCAAATTCTTCCACTAAAATCTAAGTGTTATTTATTAGTTTCCGAATATAGTATGTCAAACTAATCTCTCCCCTCAACCTAGTTCTTTTCAAAGCTTAGCAAACTAATCAACCTCCAATAGGCTAAGAACGCACCTCTTTTCTTTCACAATTTTTTTCTTGTAGGAGTGCAAAGCTTAAAGGCATTCTTTTCTAAATTGTCCATGTAACGGGGGTCCATCGATGACTCCCAACCAATCAAGGTTTAGGGCATCAAGCTTTAAGGATTTTTCAACCACTAACTCCTCGGATTTCACCCCGGACTTTTGAGAATGAATTTTTAATACCCAAGCACCTACAATATGTTAAACTCCACCTATTCACCCATGTAACGAGCATTGAGGTCGGTGACTCCCAACCATTGAAGGCTTAGGGCACCAGGTTTTAAAGATTTTCACCATATACCCCTCAGACCTTGCTCGGGTTTCAAGGCAAGTAAAACATTTTTCTTTTTCTTTCTTTTTCCAAAGGCTCATTGGCCTTTTATAAGGTGTCCCAACACTATTAAATGAGGTCAAAGGTACCAAGTCTAAAATTTTCCTAAGTCAAGAGGGAAATAGTTTTTCATCTTATAATCGGAACCTAGTGTATGTGTGTGCGAATAGCTTAAGGTGGAAGATATAAGTTTGCATGCAATGGGAGTTTCAACAATTCATCAACTTTTAGAAGAGCATAATACAAACTCTAAAACTCATGTAATCAAGTTGAAACTCGACTTCTCTCATTTAATTTTGAGAGTTAATCCTTAATATCCATGGAGTTTAAAGCAAAAATTTTAAAATTTAAACAAAAAGTAGCTAATTTACTAAGAATGATAAAAATTTAAACTAATACTTACTTCCTCATCTCTCCCCCCAACCAAGATGAACATTGTCCTCAATGTTTGAATCGAAAATAAGGAGGAAGGAAGTGGTACCTCATGTGATGTGGACTTGGAGTTGAGAAGGTAAACCACCTGTGATTCTCTAAGACAGAGAGCATGGTTTTGAAAATTGGCGCAAAAAACGAATTCGCACAGGGTTCGCACAAGGTTCGCATTCCTGTGAAATTCGCACAAGGGACCGAGAGCATGCAATTTTTGAAAAGTGGTGCAAAAGCAAATTCGCATAGGGTAAGTGGTGTGCGAAATTTTCGCACACCACAAAGGGGTGTGCGAATTTTGCTGAGTCTTGTCTTTTCTTCCCTGTTTTCACTAAGACTTCATTCTTCAAGCCTTCCTACCTACATGTTAACACAAGAAATTCCAAAATAGAAATGAAATTAAAGTCAAAAATAGAAATCAAAACATGCATAAACACAAGAAAACATTAGATTAAACTAAAATCAACTTAAAAGAGAACAAAAAGATGATGAACTTTTTTGTCTTTGGAGAGACTAAGTTCAACCATGAACCAAGTGTTTTCATGTTGGAGGTGGATCAAGGAGGATGAATTCCTCCTTGTCTCGGGAAAAAGATTCGATATAGGGCTTGAGACGATGCCCATTAACTTTGAAAGTTCGAGTGCTATTGAAGTTGAGTAGTTCCACTACTCCATTTGGTTGCACTTCATGAATTATGAAAGGACTCGTCCATCTTGATTTCAATTTTCCCTGAAAAAGATGAAGCTTAGAGTCATAAAGCAAGACTCTTTGTCCCAAAACAGCCCCCATAGCAAGATCATAAAAAAAAAACTAAGTTAAATCAAACCAAAATAAAATTAAAGCAAGAAATCAAAATTAAAACAAGTTTAAAAATAAAACAAAAATATATGGACTAGCTAGTCTTTAGAAAGACTAAGTCCATAAAAAAATTGGATCCGGATTTAGCTTGTCCGGATCCCATATGAAGTTTGCATTTAAATCAACAGGAAGTGGCTTCAAAACTAGCTTTGGAGGGTCCTCCCTAGCTACTCCTTTTGAGTCCTCCTGGTTGAACAGTGGTAAGATCTCTTCCCGTCTCTTCCAAGGAGACATGATGGCTAGAACATCAGAGGGTTCAGGTAACCCTTCTTCAAACATTTCAAGGCTTTCATTCAAGCTCTCTTGTAAATTCTTGTCACAATGCTCTTCAACCAAGGTGTTGATCAAGCACACCTCCTCCAATCCTTCATCCTTATCTGGGTGAAGATGCCTCTTGCAAAGATGGAATATGTTTAATTCCAAGGTCATGTTTCCAAATGTGAGTTGCATCACCCCATTTCTACAATTGATGATGGCATTGGAGGTAGCCAGGAAAGGTCTCCCAAGGATGATTGGCACGTAATTGGCTTCCTTAATAGTGGGATCAGTATCAAGCACAACAAAATCCACGGGATAGTAGAATTTGTCCATTTGAACTAGAACATCCTCTATCACCCCCCTTGGGATTTTGACAGACCTATCAGCTTAGGAGAGAGTGATGGTTGTGGGCTTCAATCCTCCAAGTCCCAGTTGCTTGTACACAGAGTATGGGAGCAAATTCACACTTGCCCCCAAGTCTAGTAAAGCTTTCTTCACAAGTGTCCCTCCAATGTTGACTGCAATGGTGGGGTAACTCGGATTTTTATACTTAACTGGAGACTTACTCTGAATGATAGCATTTACTTGCTCAGTGAGGAATGCATTTTTTGTCACATGTAGCCCTCTCTTAACCGTGCACAAGTCCTTTAGAAACTTTGCATATGTGGGGACTTGCTTGATCATATCAAGTAAGGGTATATTCACCTTCACTTGTCTCAAGACTTCAAGAATTTCTGATGAATTCTTGATTTCCTTCTTTCCATGTAAAGCTTGAGGAAAAGGGGGGGGGGCATATGTTTCTTCATCATATCTTCTTTAATCACTATCCTCGGCTCTTCTTCAATGCTTGATTTGGATGCACTTTTCTTCCCACTCTCCTCTTCTTGGTTATTGCTCTCTTTAACCAAGGTTTTCTTTGACAAGAGTTCTTCATCTTGCCTCACCTTAGGCGAGGGTTGATCAACCTCCTTTCCACTCCTCAAGGTGATAATAGCTTTGACCTCCCTCAACTTTGAAGAATCCCCCTCTTGGGTTTCAACTTCATGAACACCCTTAGGATTTTGGCTTGGTTGAGAGGGGAACTTTCCTTTCTCATTCACTGTGTTGAGGTTGGTAAGCCTAGAGATGGAGTATTGAATATTATCTATCTTCTGATATAGATCATTTTGCATCTCATCCATTCTCTTATTTAGAGAACTCTCAACATTCTCAATATTTTGGTACAATTGGGAGTTGATTGCCCTTTGTTCACCCACAAAGTCATTCATGACTTTACTTAGGTTCGCAATGGCTTGCTCCACTGAAGAGGTTTGTTGAGGTGCTTGAGTTTGGGCTTGTGGTTGGTATGGCGGTGGTCTTGGTTTCCAAGAAAAGTTTGGATGGTTTCTCCAGCTTGAATTATAGGTGTTTCCATAAGGTGCATTGTTGTTAGGCCTAAATTGCCCCACAACATTGGCTTGATCACCTAACATCTCCCTCACAGCTGGCATGGTTGGGCACTCATCTACCACATGATCACATGATTGGCAAATGATGCATGGCATGGCATGGGCTTGAGTCTCGGAAATGGCTTGGACTTCATGCATCTTTTTCAACTCAAGTTCTTCCAACCTCCTTGCTATTGTTGCCACCTTAGCTTTCATGTCCATGTCTTCACTTAACATGTACATTCCACCTTTTTGATTTACAGGAGCTTTCATCCTTCCCAATTCCTTTGAGTTGGGCTCATCCCATCCTCTTGTTACCTCAGATACATAACTTAAAAAATCCATGGGTTCTTCCGGATTCTTACTCATAAAATCTCCCCCACACATGGTTTCAAGAATTTGCTTCATGGAGGAAGACATCCCATCATAGAAATAGCTCACCAAGAGCCATGTATCAAAGCCATGATGAGGACAAGCATTGATGGCCTCCATATACCTTTCCCAACATTCATGGAACTTCTCATTTTCTTTTGCAGAAAAGTTTGAGATTTGTCTCTTCAACCCATTGGTCCTATGGGTGGGGAAAATTTTCTTCAAAAACTCGGCCTGAAGATCAACCCAATTCCTTATGCTCCTTGGCCTTAAAGAATTAAGCCATATTTTTGCCTTGTCCTTCAAAGTGAAAGGGAATAGCTTGAGTCTCATCAAGTCTATTGAAGCTCCTCCCTCTCTAAAGGTATTGCACACCTCCTCAAACTCCTTGATGTGGGCATATGGATTCTCACTCTCCATTCCATGGAAATTTGGTAGAAGGGGCACAATATGGGGCCTTATAATCAGCTGCTCAAGAGGAGGTATGATGCATGAGGGTGCACTCATCCTTGGTGGGTGCATTCTATCCCTCATGGATAGATATGCATTTGGATTACCCCGTTGACCTTGTTGAGAATTCTGATCCTCTTGTGGAGGGTCCATGATGTTTACACAGATATCCAACTCTATGTCTTGAGGATTCTCAATCCTTACTAATCTTCCCTCTTGGTCCCTAATCCAATAGGGCATGCACAAATCACTACTTGCCTGAAAACAAAACAAAGACAACAAAAACAAAAGAAAACTAGAAGAAAGTTAAGGTTAGAAAGAAAACAAAAGAAATTCTACAATAAAAAAAAAAAGTTAGTGAAAAAGGAATTCACCAAACTTGTGATGAAAATCACAAGTAGCTTCTAAAAGGTTGTATCACTATATCGTGGCACCATCCCCGGCAGCTGCGCCATTTGATTCGACTCATGGTAGCTTAGCTTTAAAGGCGTATCAACAAAATTTATACCTTAAATACTATTACTAAAGTAGCCAAGCTACTATAGCATAGTGGTTCTAGGATCGTTCACTGGGAAGGGTTTTCGCAAACACAAGTGATATTCAAATTAGGAAAATAGGTGATTTTCTTATGGGTGTTAGCTTTAAAAGAAGATGTAAATGTTTTAGAAAGATTTAAACTAATCTAAGCTAACATTAAAGACTAAAATGAAAGGGTGTAAAAACAAGTTTCTCAAAGATAGGATAGCTATGCTTTGGCTCTTATGCAAATTGGAAATCTCAGGATAGGCTCCTCGCGTTGGGGTTGCAACTATGGTGATGCTTGCTTCCCGAACCGGTATGGATTTAGCAAATCAAGTTTTAATCCTTTAAAATGGCAAAACAGATGGTAGTGAATTTCATCAATGGTTATTCACCTTAGACTTCCTTTGAATGCTTCGTAAGAGATAACTAGTAGTCTAAAGCTAAAAGCTTACCAAATATTGGCAACTCAAAGTCATTCCAGGTGAAAACTCACATTTCAATGGCCATTGAAATTGGTTCTAACGGATTAATGCAAAACTTGGAATTGAAAACCTCACCTTCCAATAGCTCGTAGGAGATAACTAATGGATAGAAATCCAAAAGCTTATCAAGTATTGGCCGTTGGAAGTTGTCAAAAGGAAATAAAAACCAAACTTTGCATTAATGAACCATTAATAAAAAACGACTACCTTACCTTCCAGGTGCGAGAAATTGCCATGGGATTGAATCCAAGTCATCACATAACATCCATACTTTGAGAAACTAAAAGTTTTAGCCAATCATTCTCTGAAGAAAAGCCCTCAGAGGCTGTTTGGCTACTAAGAAAATAGAAATGGGAAAGAACAGGAGAAGAGAGAAAAACAGAGATTTATATATTTCTATATCTATATATCAATAATCTTGTTACAACGGATGCAAGGGGATATAAATAGAGAAGTTTTTCCAACCTTCCTAGCTAAAAAATCTTATGATTGGTGGATTACAAGGAGAAGAATGAAAATTTATACAAAAATATATAAAAGAAAAGATCTAAAGTGGAGTCGGCAGAAACAGGGGAAGATTCGCACCATGCATGGGGTGTGCGAATTTTCGCACACCTGAGGGGGGTGTGCGAGTTTCGCACACCATTCGCACACCTGGAGCAGTTTTCTTCTGAAGGCTATATCTTCCTCATTTCAGCTCCAAATCGTACACGGTTTGAAGCGTTGGATTCTTGACTTCTAGAGCTTTGAAATGGTATATAGAATGTAAACAATGGACTTCGGGAAGTGCTCCAAAAGTGCGAAAGAAGACTACAGATGCTGTTCTCTGTTTTCCTCTTCTCCATTGTTCTTTCCTTGTATACTTTGAATGACTTTGGCAAAGGGCTATGGAGCTCCAAAGCTTGGTTCTTCATGAATTTGAGCTTCCAAAAGCTTTGTCATAACTTGTCCAAGTAGCTCCTCCATCATTTGGCATGCTTGAATTGATTCATAAGCTGATAAAAACATGTAAACTTACCACAAAATAGTTAAAACCAATTACTAAGGACCTTAATGAATTAATTGGGTTAAATGAATATGATTACTACTCAAAGGTGCTTAAAACCATTATAATTAGGTCTACAAAATAGCACTTTTTGGTAGTAATCAACTTGTCCTTTTATCGATGTCTTCGAACATTAAGTTGATGCAATGTGCTGCACACGGAGTTCAATAAAAATTGTATTTCTTCATTAACAACTTCCCCGCCTTCACGAATGCTGACCCATTATCTGTAACTATTTGTACCACATTTTGTTTGCCAACTTCCTTGATCACATCCTTCAACAAAGCATATATGCATTTGTTGTCCTTCATATTATTTGATGCATCAACAAATTTGAGGAAGATTGTGCTACCTTTTGAATATACCATGAAATTAATTATGCTTAATTTGTGGGCCCAGGTCCATCCGTCACATATAATCATGCATCCATAAGTCTTCCACTTTTCTTTTTATATTGACATAAGTTTCCATGTCTTTGTACTCCATATCCAAATACTTGTGTTTGATTTCATAAGGAGACGGTGGCTCTATACCCATACCTACCATCCATATATAATTAAAGCATATAAGAACATTTGTGGCAATCATACGATATAAATAGTAATGATATTGTTAAAATGAATACAACTTTTAAAATTATAGTAATTACCTGTTTGTTGTGTACCAACAATCATGTTCTTGAAATGGTGAAAGTTTGCTTTACTAGGCAAAACACTCTTATATATGAAGAACTTACCGATCAAACGTCCCATGGTTTCCTTGATGACACCACCTTTGAAAAGATTTTTCATATTTTTTTGTCTTGCTGTTGAAGATTTGTACAATGAGGGTGCATCGGGTAGTGATGGATCTGAATATCGAACACTTTGCAATTTTCGCATTTGCCTTGTTGGATTGGTTGAATGTGAAGACTCACCTATTATAATTATTAAAATTAAACATATATGTCAATTTAATATTATTGATAAAGTTGCTAAGAAACAGAAATAATCAAATTAATATTATACCTGTTTTTCTTTTGCCTTTTACAAAATGTTCTTCTTGTTTTCGATTCCATTCAACAACTTTTGATGCTCGAACCACCTCTGTATAAGCATGCCACTCATTAGGGTGCATGTTAGTCGGATACATATACACATCATCATCATCAGTTACATGCCTATGTCTTCTTCCCATTGTGTCTTGTAGTTTAGATCGAATCTCTTCTATATCTGCAGTTTTCTTCGCTTTTGCCTTATTTTTTTGCTTTAGAAGTCATCTTATTTCTTTTTTTCACTTTTGAAGGCACGTTAGGACACTTTTTTGTATTTGAATTAGGGTCTATATGTGATGGGTGAAATTTAAAATGAGTAATCCCACCACTCTTTATTGTCAACCCACAGTAATTGAATACTGTTCCATTTTTGTTCCCTTCCATAGGTGTACAATATTTCTAACAAGGATCTTGACCCATGATACCATTTTCACTAACCATTTTCTAAAATTGAATTATGAAACTAATGTCAAATTTAAAATTATTAAAAATAAAACATGTAAGAAATTTAATATTCATGAATTTGATAAGAACTAATAAAATTTAAAATTAAAATTGAATTATGCATATATGAAATAGATAAATCTTAGAATAAAATTTTAATATGAATTAAATTTGCATATTCATGAAATTGATAAGAATCATTACTAATAAAAATTGAATTATGCATACATGAAATAGATAAACATTACAATTACATTTCAATATGAATTAAATTTAAATTGAATTGAATTAAATTTGCATATTCATGAATTTGATGAGAATCATTATTAAAATTGAATTATGCATGAATTAAATTTCCATATGAAACTAAATATGCATATATGTCAAATCAATTTTCATTCCATATGAAATTTAATATTAATATGACAAAATTTCAAATTAGATAATATTAATTAAACTATATATAACAAATAAAATTGAATTATGTATAATAAAAATAAATTTTATGAAAGGTAAGACATATCTTAATTAGCCTTAACTTGGAGTTAATCCCCTTCACTACCAAATTTTCAAAATTAAAATTTTTTGCTAGAGATCAAAAAAATAAAAATTTGGAGCAATAGAACAAGATCAAATTTTGATTTATGAAATGGAATGGAATGTGGGTATTTATAGGAATTTTTTTGGTCAAACTAGCAGTTGGATGGTCAAATAGTCGTTATAAATTAATTTTAACCATTGGATCAAATTTTGGTTCAAATTTGACCATTAGATCTTCATATAACTGTTGGAAACACTTCATAGCCGTTGGATCAAGGGAAGATTGATTTTCCACCATTGGATCACAAATCTAACTTTTGGATGCCTTTACAAATACATAGGTGAAATTTGGGCCATCAAATCGTCAAAAATTTAAATTTGGTCACCGGATCAAATTTCAAAAGTTTTTTTTTAAAAAAAAAAAATAGAAAATCGCCGATTTTTTCAAAAAATTGCCGATTAATCACAATTTTATTGGCAAAATGTTGCCGATTTTTTTAACTCTTTCTCCAGCTACTTCGTGCGTTCCACCACTCGCAATTAGAATTTTAACTTATTAATTCTCAATCAAGAATTAACAAGGATTAAAGAAACATTAAAAAAAAAAACCATCAAACATGTGTATGAGCGCCCTCAAATCGCTCTTTGTTGTTTGCCATTTTGTAGACCCCTTAATAAACCAAAGGTATTTATCTTATTTTGGACCACTCGGGCAAGAGCTGAAAACCTCGTTTAGAGTGGAGGATGGATTCTAGCTTCGTGCATGAGACATGTGGCAAGGATGCGACCAGACCATGGTGGTCGTTGAAGTAGTGGAGTAGAGGAGTAGCTGGAGAGGGGGATGACTAGAACGAAATAGATGAAATGATGATCTAGGCAGAGAGCCGATAGAACCTGACATGAAAAGAAAGAACATGGGAGGATGCAGGGGGCAAGTCTGAGGATTGACGGGAAAAAAAAAATGGCATGAGAATTGGGAGGAAGTGAGGTTTTACTTAGAGAAAAAAATTGGAGAGCTTGAGAAAAATGATAGCTAAAGGGAAGAAGAGGGAACCAGTGAGCCAGCTTGTGGATTTTTCTTGGGTTTGAGCAAGAACAGCTAGAAATCCAACACAGCTTCTTGGAGATGATCATTTTCAGGTATGATTATTATGGATTTCTAACTCATTCCAACTAGCATGCTTTTCTTTTCTTTCTCTACTGATTCTTGAGTGCTAATTGTTGATTGGGAATAGACGTCAAGTGTTATAGGTATATTTCGGTTGACCTTTGGGTTGGTTTTGTGGTGTTATAGCATGTCATGTTCCTCATTTATTTGGTTTTTGTTGAATATTAATTTGGCCCTATTTAAGCTTCCTCATAAAAATACCTGCAACCATGTTTTGATTTCCATTTAATACTCGTTTGATTTCACTCATCCTCTTCTAAGCGCGTTGATTTGAATATGAAACTTGGCTTGTATGGGATTATTTTGTTCCTATCCCTTGTGCTCTGTTCTTGTTGTTTTCCCATGTTCCTGACATTCACTTATGGAGTGCATCTAACTTTTCCTGGTGATAATTGTTCAAATAAGGAGACGGTGAGTAGTATTTAAGTGCAAAGCTTCATTGGGTAGATCTTATTAGACCTGAACGAGCTAAAAGAACAGGTTCTGATGGTCTTTGTTTCAAATATGGTAGCCATATTAATAAGGGACCTCTTGCACTCGATAATGTTATCATTGTATTGGGATTCACTTGGAAGAAATAGCAAAATTTTCTCATTGTTCTTTCATGCACCAACCACTTTCTCCATCGATGTTGCCAATGATGAGGAAGCATGTGGTCCAACAGAAAATAAAAAGGAGATCAATTTTTGAAGAAAAGAGGATGAACCAAGAAGGTCTTATGCTTCCATAGTAAAATGAAGGGGGAGATGGCTACAAGTTCAGTTCATGCGTCTTTTGATGCTGTAAGGGTTATTAAGAGTAATGCTAAGGTTTCAGCTGCAAACATTGAGCAACATGTAAGCACATTTGCAACATCCTGAGCACAAGTTCATGTCGACAACAGTGCCCCAATGGTGATGGCGCTCCTGGTAGCAGTAGTATTCCTACTAATGATGGTGCCTATTACCAACAGCTAATTCTATCATCACACTCATATTCCCATATGGCAATACCTTGTAAACCCATTTTCTCCCACTACTTTTTCCACTCGTGCCACCTATAAACTCATCTTTCTCATTATTCTTTTTACTCATTTACCACTTTCGATTCATTCCACCATTGGACCCACTCCCCTCACCTTTGCATGGCCATGCAATGGCCACACAAACCTTTGCAAACGCCTCTACCATTCCCTTCCATCCTTCATATTCCATTATACCTATCACCATGCCCACATCCTCATACCCACTGCCCACCTCCTCACACCCATCTTTCATGCCCCCCATGCATATACCCATTTTCCATACCCATTAAACCACCTATCTCTCCCCATCTCACCACATCCTTTCATCTTTCCATATCTCCATCACTCACTTCCCTCATTATTTTCCATCACCCATCCATCATTCATTCCCTACCCGTTTAGCTCCATTTCCCATGTGCATGAAGTCCAAAACGCATAGCCACTTTCATCTCATCACTCCTCCACCCTTCATGCCCATCTATTTAACCCACCTTCAGCTCATTTACACCATTTCTCATGTGCATGAAGCCCCATGCACATGACTACCTCCATCTCACTCCATTTTTAACCTTCATACCCATCTTACCACCCTTCATGATCCCTATACCCACTACCAACTGCTTATTTCGCCATCATACCCATATCTCCCACTCACTCAACCACTTAAACCCACATTCAAACTATTGGTTGTTCCAAAACCCCATTCATTTAATCCACCATTCTACTTTGTGTTTGAAAGAGAAAGAGAGAGAATGATGAGAATTGAGAATCAGAAATCAGCTAGGAAGGCATTGGAAAGTAAGGGTTACTGGTTGCTTTAACGAAAGGAGAAGTTGAATTGGTTGAGAAGTTACTTGCAATAATTAGGTAGCAAAAGGGATTAGGATCGGAACTTTCTAGGAGAGTTCAAAAATTTGCTCGCCATTTTTGCGTGCTCAAGCGAAGGCCACTGGTGGAGGTAATGGGTTTATCGTAGGCGATAGTGGAGTAGTTTCCATTAATGTCTTTAGCATACATGATGATTTCAAACTCTTGGCCCACAGGAATGGGAGCTTAGGCTGTCCTGAAAATGCAAGTGCTGCAGAGACGTCTTATGACACTATTCCTAGGGTATACATTGTCAGCAACCACGACTTATTTAAAGATACTGACACGCTTCCCCTTGAGCTCCATAGACAACCACTTTGGGCGAATGTTTATGTTTAAAATCATGCCAAGGTCTTTGTTCTCTTGCTCTAGAGTCGGGTGCTGGTTCAAAAAGCATGAGCAATGTCAATATGGATGGCCAGAACTTCATTAATCAAGTGGAAGTTGTGGGCCACAATGCCGGTTTGTTTAATCTAGGAAACACCTGCTATATGACCTCTACAGTACAACACTTGCATTCGGTTCCAAAGTTGAAGTCAGCTTTAATCAAGTATCCGCATTCTGGAAGAAGAAAGGATTTGGATAAGTCTTCTCATGTGTTGACTTGTGCATCACGTGATTTATTTAGCGAGCTTGATAAGAATGTCAAGCCTGTGGTGCCCATGCAGTTCTGGATGGCATTGCGTAAAGAAAATATCCTTAATTTGGCCAGCTGCATAATGGTATTTTTATGTCACGAGATGCTCAAGAATGTTGGGCACAACTTTTGTACACTTTTTCTCAGTCATTTAGATCATCTGGTTCTAGTGAAAATCTCAATACTGTGAAGGAACTTTTTGGTGTTGAACTGGTTATCAGTGAGCAAAATAGCAACATAGGGAGATGGCTCAAGAAGATTTGGCAAGTTTGTGATTGAGGCTTCCAAGGAATCTGGTAAGGCATCAACCTTAGGCGCTTGGTGTGGACCCCGTATTTTTAATGATGCGTTCCCACTCGATCGGCGAGACTCGCTTTTCGTTTATTTGGTGAAAAATATGTTTTTTAGAAAAGACTTGGAGTCGCCACTTACTTTTATTTATTTTTAAAGGGGAAAACAAGTAAGAATAAAACCCCTAAATGGACTCCTGATTTTTTTTTTTTGTTTTGGAAAAGCTGTCTGCGAAAAACTTGAGTCTGGGTTTGAGGATTAGGTTACTTATTGGGAAGGTACGGTAAAGACCGTAGCACCCCTCTAAGCCCCTAAAAAATGGGTCTCTACTAAATAAAGTGAACCAAACATGGCAATTAACTAGATGATCAATGAATACCAAAATGATCATAGTTCAAAAATAATTCATGATAACGAAATAATAAACAAAATGAGAGTGAGAGTGTACCTTATTAGTAGGTAATAAAGCGTTGTCATGAAAACAAGGTTAGTGTACAATGACAAGTGTAAAAACAATCTCATACAAAACCAAATCAAAATCAAACAAAATCGAGAGCACAACTTGAATTATTTTCAAAAAAATGTTATGAATGTCGAGCCCCCACCAAAGCCCAATTTATTTTTACTAAGAATTAATTCTTATAAATTCCATCATTTTGGAATTATGAAAACTTATTCATTTTTTAAAAAAATATTTGAAAATAGGAATTTTGAAAATTAAATTTGAAATTTCGGAAGTGGAATTTAAAAAAAAAAAGTTTGGAAATCTCTTTGAGAATGGTATTTCAAAATAAATAAATAAAAATTAATTTAAAATAAAATAAAATAAAAAATGAATAAATAAATAAATTTTGAATTTTGGAAAATAGGAATTTCGAGAATGGAATTTTGAAAAATTAAATTTAAAAAAAAATTGAAAATTTGGAAGGATTATTTTGATAAATGGAATTTCGGAAAATTAAATTTTAAAAATTGGGAATTTGGAAAATTGGGACTTCGAGAATGGAATTTCAAAAAATTAAACTTAAAAAATGAAAATTTGGAAGATTATTTTGAACATAGAAATTTTTGGAAAATTAGAATCTTGGAAAATTATTTTTGAAAGTCGAAACGTAAAGATAAGAGTTTTGAAAATTATATTTTGATGCGCGAGAATAAAAATAAAAAAAATTAAATAAATAAATAAAAAAGAAGGATGGTACGTAGTTGGTGGGACTCGCATGCCAAAGGTGGTCATGCATGACCATAATAAAATGTTTAACGCTGAGAATTATCAACAATAACCTAGTGAAATAGTGAACTGAAAAAACATTTTTTTGCCATACAGCTAAAAAAAGACTTAATGAACTTTAAAAAAACCTAAAATACTCTAATCAACTAAATGAAATAAATTAAATTAAAACTAATTTAGAAAAGGCATTTTACCATATGACTAATTAATCTAGTAAAAATAACTTTAACTTTAATCACCCAATTAAACTAAAGATTTAAGAACTCCAACTTTTCATTCATAAGAAATTTAACTAAAACTAAAATTTTAATTGCTCTAACTTTTATCTATATTAAAATAATATCTAAAACTAAAATTAAGCAAAATTCAATTCTTTCATTACTATTGAAAACTAAAATTTTTAAATCTCCAACGTTTATTTGCATTAAAATAATATTTGGAAAAAATAAAAAAATACTAACTTTCCTATTAACATTAAAAAAAATAGCTAAAACCTAAGTGTTAAAAAATCAAATTTTAATTAACCTTCTACACGAATTTTACCTTAAAAAAATTCAACCATTATATTTATCTACGTGCATTTTGAAGAAACCATCAAATATTGATTGCACTAACTTATTTGATATCTAAAATCTAAAATACAAACACACATGGTCGCATATTATATTACTTAATATCTAAAACCTAAAACCTAAAAATTAACTCAAAACTATTATTTTTAACACTCTAACTTTTATTAATATTGAATTATCTAAAACAAATAATAATAAAAAAAGCAACTTTAAAATTATCACCTCCAATCGTCCAAAGCAAATCCATACAAAAAATTAACTTGAAATTAGTAATAATAATTAACAATAATAACTAAAAAAAATTATTCAAAAGTTAACAATTAAAAAAATTAGCTTGATTTATATTTATATTTTTATCAATCATTAATATATCTTATAGAAATTCATTGGATTTTTATGTGATTTTATAACAAACAACATGCCACTCATACATATTCCTATATACATTCACTAGAATTTTTTTATTTGTTCAATAAACTCATACCACTAACATATTTTATAGCTAGCCACAATCACATACGCAATCAAATTTCAGCCACTCATACAAATAGTCATTAACTTTGTCATGGTCGGCTTGCACAAAGCTCCGTTAGTGGCTGCATATTCAACCATTAAAAAAATCAGCCTCATTCTTCATTAAGGCCATACCTAAATCATGGATAATTTCAATAGAATTTCAGCTATCAACTTTCTCCTATGCAAACTTCAAATTTATTAAAATTCAAGTATATTTCCATTTTGAATTAAAGCAAACTTTTAGCCATAACTTTCAGGTCGTTTATAAATGGTCACCAAATTTTCAGCACATTTCACTATGAATTTTCAGCCATGAGAAAGTTTCTATCCACAGCCACAAGTTCAGCCCTGAGATTCAGCACACCTGTGCAGCCTTATGTCCTTATTTATCCACCAAAACCTTACGCTATTGATTCTAGACCACAAAATTCACACATGCTGCCACTTCCTCCATTAAAACTCACCAATGCGGCATGAATTTCATCCTTAAAATCTCCATATCCAATCTTTGAAATTTGAGCAGATTACATCATGTAAAACCTTAGCATACCTCCACCTGAATTTCACCCATGAACTCACGCATATGCAGCCACAAACATAGCGTTGCCTGACCATCAGAATTTCCTATTATTTATAACAGAACCAGACTCCAAATTCATGTACCTGCAGTCACCGGGATTCGTCTTTCCTTCATTACATTTTCACCATAAATTTTTGGCCATTTAATTCTTCATCAACAACACCAAATTTCAGCCACATAACCTTTTTAATTCGGTCAAGAATATTACTTCAACAACCATGGGATCTTCACATGCACACCTTTGAATTTTTCAGTCACTTATATTTACCTATGCAACTATACTAAATTTCCATCCACTTTAAACATTAAAAAAAAAAAAACACAGATTGTTATCATGATCACAACCAGCCACATTAAATCAATACATTTATATATCAATGGGTTCCAAGTTCATGGAATTCCAACGTGCTTTCACTACAATTTCAGCAACTATTCACTTGAATTTCCAGAATATTCAGCAAACATGGCCATTATTTCATGGTGAAAGATATTTCAATTGCAACTACACAGAATGGTGAAGATTGAATAAAACCATTGATAGACCCAAGTGAAGATGGCAGCGAAGAGGGTGGCCTTAGTCACCTAAATCAGTTTGCAAGTATCAGAATGAAGGGAGTTCCAGCCTCATAGGCCCAAAAATGGGTTTAGAAGTAGAGAAGTTGCATAAGGGGATAGCAACAATAACAAAGTAAAAATAAACGGGCCAAAAGATTCCATTAAATGCAGCCCCATTCCATGGGTTGTCAATGGGCTTCCAAAGCAAGTGAGAGATATCATAGTTTCAGATAAGAATCAAAGACATGGTTCTCAGATATTTCACAGTAGGATGAAACAAGGTCAGGTTGCTTTCTGTCATAATTAAAAAGAATAGTAGATAGGACAATAGCAAGAAAACCATGTCATCTCAAAGATGAACAAAAATCAAACATGCAAGATATCCACATTCAGACCATAGCAATGATACCCATAGATGGCAAGAGAAAATGAAGAATTCCATGATATTGAAGAATAACGATGAATCTGTCACGATCATACCTGAATATGCTTCCCTCCTACAGTTGATAAAATGACCAGCCCTCTTTACCAGAATTTCTCCACCTCCATTTTAGAAAACCTCTTCGTTTTTTTTTTTTTTTTCTTCTCCAAACGTCTAGTCCAGACCTCTTCTTTTCCTACAGACTTTAAAAAAAAAACCTCCTTTTCCTACAGACTTTCAGAAAAAAAACCTCTCCTTCTTCCTATCAGACTTTAAAAAAAAAAAACCTTTCCTTCTTCATATCAGACTTTCAGAAAAAAAAAACCTCTCCTTCTTCCTATCAGACTTTCAAAAAAAAAAAAACCTCTCCTTCTTCCTATCAGACTTTCAGAAAAAAAACCTCTCCTTCTCCAGACTCCTCACATCGTTCTTAAAAACCTCTCCCTCTCCAAACTCTTCCCTTTTCTTCTCAAAATCCTCAACTTCTTTAAAAAAAAAAAAAACAGAAAATATCAATACATGCATATATGAGAAAAACCTAAGGATTAATTCATGCAATAATAATAATAATAATAATAATAATAATAATAATAAGATTACTAATCACATGCAATTCTCTGAAAATAAATTAAATAGATAAATAAATAAATAAAATAAAAAAAATAAATAAATACCAAATACATATAATTAATAATCTAAATATTAAACTAAAACACAATAAGGAATTAAATTTAAAAAATAAAAAATAATAAAAATAAATAAATAAAAAGAAACAAACAACCAAAATATCAAATTGACACAATTAAATATCGAAAATTCATCTCAAGCAATCAAAATCAAAATCAAGCCAAATACTCACCTAATCTAAAAAAATCAAGCAATCAAGAAATTAATCTTAGGGAATTAAACCCAAAAAAACATCTAAGTGACCTAAGTCAAAAAGTGTCTAAGTGACCTAAGTGATGTAGGGTGATTAGAAATGTGTCAAGTGACCTAGGAGTGTACCTAATGGGTCAAGTGCATCTAAATGGGTCTAGGGTGCAAAAGTGGGCCTAAGATGGTGCCCAATGGGTCATCAGAGAATTATCGTAAAGTATCAAATGGACATGTAATAGAACATGTGCTAGTAGGACAAAATAGAGGGTCAATACTTGGTTTGATCCATTCGAGAAAGTGAAGAAAGACCGTCTTGTCATTTTGACTTGTCATCAAGATTCTCTCGCTCGTCTAAAGTTCCCTAGTCCATGTGAAACAACCATTAATGAACAGGTCAAGGTAGAATACAATGTCTCTTATGCCTATCATACTCTGTATGCCTATTTCGGTAGAGATAATATTGCTCTCAAGGGCCTTGCCAAATTTTGCAAAGAATCAAGTACAGAAGGAAGGGAGCATGCATGAGAAACTGATGGAATGCTAGAATAAACATGGAAGAAAGCTGCTTGGTACATTGAAAGTTCATATAAATGGGTTTCGTTACTCTACCTCTAGGCTAGGTGAGCGTATAGACATCATGCATGGGAACATCCAACATGTATTTTTTCCAGCTAGTTGAGAATGAAATGATCACTCTCATTCATTTCCAGCTTCATAACCACGTAATGGTGGGAACCAAGAAAACCAAAGATGTGCAGTTCTGTGTTGAAGAGATGGATGTGGTATAGACCTAAAAAGTGGGAAGAGGTTTGCCATTTCATAAATGGGCATCAGAGCCTTCAATGATGGGCTTTTGAAGGCAGTTGGGTGGTTTTTGGATGCAGAATGTGCTGTATAGAAGGAATTGGCGGAGAAATATCCAAATTACCCTTTGACTTTTGCTGGTCATCCTCTTAGATCAAAGGTGATTGCACTGTTGACAATGGTGGTGGTGCACAATGGAAATAAACGGGCTAATATCAATTGAAGGAGTACTTTTTTCCACCCTGGGCCCACTCTGCATGTTTTTTGTTTACATGGTGCACCTTATGCATGGCCACATTTGGGCCACGTGTCACCCTCCCATTTTCTCATCCCCTGATTTTGAAGATAATTTTCCCAAACCCCATTTTGTAAATAATTTTCCAAATTCTGGTTTTCAAATAATTTCAAGTCTCCATAATTTTTCATCCTTAGAATTTTTAGGTTCCAAAAAAATCCCATCTTTTTTTAATAAAATTTGCTACTATTTTCTTCGACAAGCAATTTTCACATTTTCCTTGATTATAAAAATGTTTTAAAATAAGCGTGAATTTATTTTTGTAATTTCAAGTGATGGAATTTATGGAATTGATTTGTGCAAAAATAAAATGGGCTTTGGTGGGGGCCCAACATCAGATAAGTTTTATTTAAATTAAAATTGAGTGAAGTGCAGTGTTTGTTTTTGGAGATTTCTTATCTTGTTTAGTGACACATGTGACATATTTTATGCTCATTATTGTGCACTAACCCCATTTCATGATAGCGCATTATCGCTTACAACTAAGGTACGCTTGCACTCTCACTTTGATTCTTCTCTATACCTGTTTTGATTTCCATATGTGTATGATCGTTCTAGGTATCCATCGATTTCCTTACCAATTGTCATGATAACTTCATTTTATTAGTAGAGACCCATTTTTAAGGACTTAGACGGGTGTTACGGTCTTTATCGTACCTTCCCAATAAGTAACCTAACTCCCGAACCCAAATTTGATTTTTCACATGCCATTTTTTCCAAATAAATAGTCATATTTAGGATTTTATTTCTTATTTTGTTTATCCTTTAAAAATAAAACAAAAATAAGTGGCGACTCCAAGTCATTTTCTAAAAAATAAATAATTCTCAAATAAAAAGCGAGTTCTCCATCAAGTGGAAGCAGATGAGCAGAAATGCAAGGTCCACACTTTTTCAATTTGACACATTGCAACATTTGTTTTTCAAATTTTTTCCATCAAATATTTCGACTCTTAAATCATTTTAAAATTATTTTAATAAATATTTGTAAAATTTTTTTTATAAATAATTAGTGTTGAAATATATTCATCAAGAACAAATATAATATTAGCTTGAATTAAAACAAATGTGTAAAAGATGATAAAATTAGTTTTGGAATTATCTCATATATATATATATATATATATATATGTTTTTTTAACAAACCAATGCTAAAAAAGAGAATTATACCCTAAGATTTGTTGAGAAAAAAGGTGTGGTGTATAAGAGAAGAATAGGAATGTGTATATAATAGTAAAGATTTGTATTTTATTGAAAGAATAATTATATTGAGCGAGATTTGCATTTATGAAAGAAAAAAAAGAGTTTGTAAGACATCTATTTTTCTAAAAATAAAAAATAAAAAATTGGAAAGTACTTTTGATAATAAGAAATCATTTTTTATTTTTTATTTTTAAAAACAAAAAATGATATTTTTTAAAAATATCTTTTAATTGTTTTCACTTATATTTTTTAAAACTGTTTTGAAAAATAATTATATAAATATATAATAGTTAAAAATAAAGTTTTAGATATAAAAATTATATTTAACATATATTTAAAAATATTAAAAAATAAATAAAAACATTTTAGATTCTCAAACATATTTTTATTTTATAAAATATTATTTTATGAAATATTATATAACAGTTTTCAAAAACAATTCTTAAAAACTATTTTTTAGAATGGTTTTAAAAAACAATTATTAAAAAGGACTAAAAGTCGAATAAAGGGAAATAACGGAGGGAAAAAAAAAAGATAAAAAAATTATTGAATGGTCCACCAATATTAATTGCTAAAATAAAAGCATATTTTTCTCTTTGTAGAATCTTTACCATTTCTTTTAATAATTAATCATGTATAAACTATAAATTATAACTAATTTAGAATTTAAAAGAACTAACTCGTACATATCTTAAACTATTTTTTAATGAAAAAAATTTAAACGTATTTAGGATATTTATCACTTTCCACTAACACAGAAAGTAGAAATTATAAATACAACAATAATATCACAAGCGTATCGTACTTTTTTTTATTTTATAATTTAAATAGAATTAAATATTTTTAGCAAAGCAAAGGAAAAAAGGCTTCTTGTTTTCCGTTTGGATAACAGAAAAACGCCAGTGATCTTTTCATATTTACCTGGCTACCATTTTCCTTAAATACCGAACTCCTCGTTACTCCACCTCGACTCTTCATTCCACGTGGCGAGTTTCGGCGCCGCTAAACTACTTTCGCTGACTGCTACTTGTTCGAAGGTTAATTCTTCACCGACGTGACGACCGAACCGCCACGACGGATCTACTAAATATCGAATACTTCTCTCCCGAACCGGACTCCCATCCAAACCACGGGCATGAAGTGCTCGCGTCTCACCCCACCCGAACCTCAGCCTCGGTTCCTTTATGACAAGCATTTCGTGTGAGAATCAAGCCTCTCGATTCTCTCTCCACTGTTAAAGTTCGAGCGCTTCTAGTTCAGTTACTATCAGAATCCATAATTTTCTCGAGGCAGTACAGAATTTTCTCGGCTGAGGGGGATAATCGCAATCAGAGCTCTTCTACTGCTACAAGCTCGTACGGTTTCGATCAAAGATCACTGTACGGATTCCAGATTTCTTCTGTTTTTCATTTTTTTTTCCGGGTCAATCGGAGAAGATGGAGATCTCTCTGTTCTTTGTTGAATTGTGTGTGATTTCCGTTGCTTTCGTTTGCTGATGTTGTTTGAATTAGGGTTTGTGATTTCGAGATCGTGTTGATTGGTAATGCAGGCTTTGATCCATTCAACGGTATGGTTTTGAGTCCAATTCTGGTTGAAAACAGTTTTGAAATTTTCTTCGAAAACGTTTCCAATTACCCTCGGTTTGGTTGCTGAGAAAGAGTGAAGAAACGTGAAGTTGTGCGTGTGGTTAAGTTGATCATTTGTTCTACGGAACCGATGCAAAGGAAAATGTATGGTTTCAATTTTCCTTTCATTCACTTTTCTCGTAATTTCCCACCAACCGAATGGAGGATTTTTTTTTCTTTTTTCTTTTTTTCTTTTTCCTTTTGTATTGGATTATTCTGTATAAGAGATCTGAAGTTATTGAGAACTTAATTGCAGACTAGAATAATATTCTCTTGAAGTTCCTCCAATTGTTGTGCAAACCAAAGCATGGCACAGAGTAATTGGGAAGCTGATAAAATGTATGTGCTGTTCCAATATTTTTTCTATGTTCAATTGATTATTTCCTTCTTCTGATTTCCCATCTGAGAATTAATTATTCCACTTAGTCACGAAATTTGATATTTACCTTGTATTAATAACTTTTTCTTGATAGGCTTGATGTTTATATTCATGATTATTTGCTCAAAAGAAAATTGCATGCCTCTGCAAAAGCTTTCATGACTGAAGGGAAGGTTGCCACAGATCCAGTGGGTATGTTTGATGAGATTCTGATTTAATTCTTGTCAATATGTCGGATAATGTTGTTGAGATTGTGGAGGTTATACAGGTTACCTTATTCATATTTGTCTTATTTGTTGTCCATATTATGGTAGTTATACACGTTATGATGTTCTTTTTCTACTTGTTTGAGCTGACTACATAAGATGAAATATGCAAGTTATGTGGTGAGGTGGGTGTGTGAAGTATAATTTGGATGTGCAGCAATTGATGCACCTGGGGGATTTCTCTTTGAATGGTGGTCTGTCTTTTGGGACATCTTCATTGCGAGGACAAATGATAAACATTCCGAGGCTGCTGCAGCTTACATAGAGGTTTCTCAAATCCATTTTGTGTAATTTTTAGATTGATATCGCTGATTCGATATTTCAAGTAAGCTCAGTGGTTTTTTTTCTTGGATGAAACTTAGGCACAACAAATGAAGGCAAGGGAGCAGCAACAACAACAACAGCTGCAAATGCAGCAGTTGCAATTCATGCAGCACCGAACTGCTCAGCTACAGCGAAGGGATCCAAATCATCCTCCCCTTGGAGGTTCCATGAATGCTATAAATTCTGAAGGAATGATGGGTCAGTCATCAGCCAGTGTATTGGCCATGAAAATGTATGAAGAACGTATGAAACACCCTCATTCAATGGATTCAGAAACATCTCCAGCTCTAATTGATGCCAACAGGATGGCCCTTCTCAAATCAGCCACCAATCATCAAAGGTAGACTTGTAACTTTATTGGTGTACCTGAGGTGAAATAGTGCTTTCCTTTTACCTTGCTGAAACAGCTCAGTCATTTCTCTTGTCCTTTTTCTGGATTCAGCCAGTTGGTACAAGGTAATTCTGGCAGCATGTCTGCGGCCTTGCAACAAATCCAGGCACGAACTCAGCTGACCCCTGTAACTACTTAACTATCTTGTCTTCTCATAATTTTGCTCAATATTTTATTTTAGCTTCAATTTTTTTTGTTTATTTGACCATGCATCCATGATTTTTTTCTGGAATTTATAGGACATCAAAGGCGAAGTTAACTTGGGTGCTACTCAAAAATCTTTGCCTATGGATCCATCAATTTACGGGCCAGCAATTTTGCAATCAAAATCAGGACTAGGTGGTGCAGGTAACATTGCCTCACCCTACATAAAAACTAGGAGATATTTTTATATGGACATATTTTTGTGTTACTATGAGCAGAATAATGACCTCTTTTGTAAAGACCATATGGGTTCACAGTGGTGTTAGTGGAATAACATATAATAAATTGGGCACCTTCTATTTTTGGTTGAGACAAATGGCAACAGTTAAAAGTTTATATAAGAGGAGGGCTAATGGCCTTGATCTAAGGCTTGAAAATCTCATATGACAGTTTCAAGATTGTTTATGGATTTTTCTTGGGAGGTTTTCTAGTCACTTAGATGTGTTTAATGGCCTTAATACAGTCTCATATTTGCTTTTATCTTCTAAATCTTGTCAGTACTAGGTTTCATGTATTTATTTTTCATTCACAGTAGAATAAAAGTTGAGCTACTGTGGCATTCCTGTACATGATACCATACTGAGCTATGTATTACATTGCTGCGGCATGATACTGTTCAGGCTGCTGTAAAATGAATTTATGATTTTTACTTCTTTTTTGAGTTCTTTTTACCTATCTAAATTTATGATTGAGATTATCTTAGTTTGTTGTTTATTTTTCTTAGTTTTTACTGTTTACAAATCCATAGAGCTAATGGACTATTTTTTAATTTAATGCTTTCTAGTGTTCTCTTATGAATTTCTTTAATATGAAATTGCCTTCCTAACTGTAATTGCTTAAGAAACGCTATGTCTGATTGCCTAGTTTTCTTTACCTTTCTTTTTTCTTTGTTTCCTTCTTTCTCATCTTAATTTCTTTGGGAATGACGGATGTTTTTCTTTTTATGACTTAAGAGAACCCTTCAAAACACTAATGGACCTTAAAATATTATCTCAGAACACTATCTACCTCATGGTCTGAAGTATCAGGCAAGTCTTCAATGACTTCACTCTGGTTGTGATGAGTCAGAGACATGAGTCAAGTATTGTGCAGTTTAACAACAACTCAGATATATATCACATGACTCATCTCCCTCACAAGATGACTCAGATTCGCAACCCCTCAACATAGATCTGATAAAAATGGGAGGAAAAAATAGAAAATTTCTACATTTCTTAGAGATTGCCCAGTATAATCAAGAAAAAAATCACTCAACAATTGTTTACTTGTTATTAATTTTTCATGTTTTATTCTTTGAAAATAAAAAAAAATAGTTCTTATTTAGCAATCTAAAATCCCAATATATTTTGATACACTAAGTATGAAAAGTTAGTATCGAGTATAAGAATGGGTATGGTAGTGTTTTAGGCTTTTCAATTCTTAATTATGATAAAACTATTCAAACATGTGCTTTTATAATTATTCAAATAATGTCAAATGAGTTAGATGTTTTTTTATTAGTTTGTTAAGTCCATCTAATTGAGGGTTTTTGTTTTTGTTTTTTTTTTTTTTTTTTTTTGAAGACTTTCATTACTTTTTTATACTTCTTTGAGCTTTTGAGCTAACATATCATATGTATCGCCTGATACCCATTCAAGATGCCAAGACCGAACTAACTTGAGACCTTCTGAATTAGTTATCAATACCACAACTTTGAACTGTGATCTACCTATCCATAATCACCACCCAAAAAATCCTGTTGTTATGCTTGTTTCTAAATAATGTTGTATCAATATTCCTTTTTAGGTATTTATTCCAGTAGGATTATGGTTCTAGGCTGAACTTGAGAAAAGAATGATTATCTTGGTTCTAATGTGAAATTTTGTTGATCCGAAAGGAGTGAGAAGAAAAATAACAGAAGAAGAGATAAGGCAAAACAGATATTGGTGTTCCTTTAGCCTAGTGACTACTCAACCTTGTATATTCCACATGCAATATCTACCACTCATCACCTAGCATTCATCATATAATCCTCAGAAAAACTGTCATTAAGTAGGTCATGGTTTGGAACTAAAATCTCCTTTCCAAACACACCCTGCTTCTTGTTTAAGCTCTTACTGATTTTGTGAGTTTCACACAGCTGGTTGGAATAAAATTAGAAATTTCATGTGCATGAAATATACTTTCAACAAAATAAGATGCAGCCAAGGAAACATAAAAATTGACAAGATTGATCGCTACCATGGACTGGCTAGACGATCAATTGCAATAGAAACCTTGAATTTTCCCTTTGGATAAAGATGAAGCCCATTGCAAATATCTGTATTACACCATATAAGAATTAGAATCAGGATTTAGTCTGAGAGAAATTTGAGTGGGTGCCATCCTCTCACTAAGATTTAGGGCTAGGATTGGCTCACAATTGATAGAGATAAGCTGAGATTACACTTCTTCTTTAAGGAGTTTGTATTAAACAAAGAGATCTCCCACTTTACTTTTTCAGATACTCATCTTTGGAAGAGAATTCTACACAAATACTTCAATTCATTGGTATAGATTTTCATGTTTAAAAATTTAATCAATCCATTTTGTATACTAATATGGGTTACTTGGAGGTGCAGGTTTGAGTGTATCATTTTGTTATGTAAGACCATGACAATGTACCTCAGGGAAATTGATGATTGCAATTTTTCTTTCTTTGCTCGAATGTTGAAGAACTCCTTTCTTTTTTCTTTGTCTATTAGGATAATGGTGCATAGTACCACTTCCCATTGGGAAGACACAGAATCTAAACCTTCCCAAAGTCCCTGCCGCTTATCGACTAAATTAAGGGTTTGCCAGTGAAGAATTTCAGTGATGGCTCACAATCAGATTATGATGTGAATACATGAAATATTAATTTAAAATGGACCTTTTTATCACTTTGGTTGTGCTCAAATATATTCTTCTCGTAAAATGAGTTTTAGAATGAAGTAATTTAATATGAAATAAACGACTTTCTTTTCATAGATGCCAAAGCCTTAACATGATTTCCTCACACCGGATATCTTGCAAATTAGGAGACAAATTTGGCAAGACACTTAATGCATTCTTTTTAAAGGGAAAGAAAAAATTAATCCGAGGTATCTTGGGAAAAAAATAATATCTAGAAATATTCATGGACTGAAACTGACTAAAACTATCTAGTCCTCTACATGTTTGGTAACAAACCATCATTCTAAGAAAATTAAACTGACTAATCTATTTTCAAGTGTGTTCTCTCTCTTTTGACTTTTCCCCATTGAATGATTGAACAGGGCTGTAATGAGTGAAATTTATACCATAGGGGTGAGGTTGGAATTAATTAGTATCTAGGGTGTTGAGTTGAATATATATTTTTTCAATGTCAAAGGAATCTGTTGTGAAGGTTATGTAGCAATGCAAGTCATGGGCTTTCAAAATACTTTCCTAAATTTTAAAAACTTAGCAGCTTGAGAGCATTTGGCAACTTGTTTCTCAGATTAATTCCATGAGAAGTTGATGTTTGTTGGTTTACATATTTTGCAGAAAACCTTCTCTTGATGGCATAAACAAATTAAGATAGCTTATTTCTTGTGTCTACTTGTCTCTTCTTCTTTCCTAAGCAAAGTAGTTCAGTGGCATTATTGATATATTATCAAACTAAAGCAAGAGGGTAAAGATATAACAATGGTTGCTACATTGGTGGTTTGACCAACATATTAGTCTACTAGTGGCTTGAATGATTTTTAGAATTGGTTGACGATCTTTTTATTTTAATTTGTTATTGTTTTAAAGACATGACTCATTTTTTTAGATAGCTTATTATAACCTTTTTATGACACAGACTTTCTTCTTTTTTTTGTGATAAAAAGAGTTGACGTACTACTTTATTTTGATGTGGCATTTGAAATATGTGATTGCTTTTGGGCACTTTCATGGCCAAAAATAAAATGGCTGTAAATGGGTTCTCGGCTTCAACGGTTGGGATAAAGTGCTGGGAGTATATGCATGGAGTGAGGACTTGACACTCCGGTAGATGATTAGAAACTACAAAATGCATTGTTTATTGATGTTGTTTATGCATGTTATTTAAGATGTTATCTTCAATGTTGCTTAGGACAGCTTGCTTGTGAGTAGTGTAATTGGTTCTCACTAATTGTCTGATAAATAAACTATCTGGCAACTTTCTCAATCATGTTTGAAATAATTTTTCACATTCTACATAAAATAAAATATATGATCATATGCCTTCTTTTTTCAGGATTAAATCAAGGTGTCACTGGTCTTCCATTAAAGGGTTGGCCTCTAACTGTAAGTCATACACTTTTCTAGATTGCGTATCATTTTCATGTATTTTCATTGGCTTTGTATGAATCCTCACTCTAGATTCTACCGACTTATACAGGGAATTGAGCAATTACGACCAAGTTTAGGTGTTCAAGTACAAAAGCCTAATATACCAACCCAAAATCAGTTTATTTTGGCATCTCAACAACAGCAGGTCTTAGCACATGCTCAGGCGCAAAGCAATCTTGGAAATTCACCTAACTATGGAGATATGGATCCCCGTAGGTTGTGTGGATTACCCAGGGGTAGCTTGAATACAAAAAGATGGTCAATCCATGCACGAAATGATGGATCTATATGCTCTCCTGTGCAATCAAGTTCACCAAAGGTTAGAGCATTTTCCCAATAAAATGAAGCAAATCTAATGAATATTTCATCACACATACATGCACAAACACGGGCACTAGGGCCCAAGTTGAATATGGTTGACACTTTAAAAAAGAGTTACTATTTTCTTTTATGTTTGTGTTTATCATTATAACATGCTCCCTCTGGATCATTTACTATATATCTTCCCCATAAAACAGAAATAAATTAAAATTGAATAAGCTTGTATTGCTATCTAAATTTGGCACTGCATAGTTTATGCCTTGAGCATTGAAGGCATTGAGGGCTAGAACAAAAGTAGCTGTTAGATATGGTATGACTGTCATCTCTTGGAACATGGCACTTTACAGTTGAGGCCACCCTTGATTGAATTATCAAATTTTCATTTCATTACCAATGGAAGGATTTGTTGATTTGTCTCTCTTGCATTCCTAGAAGATTGGCAATTTATTATTTTTGTTTTGACATTTGTAGGTTTATATTTGTCTTCCTTTTAGCTGTACTTGCAGTTGAAACATGAAATTTTGTTCCCTTGCCATTTAAAAATGTAACTTTTTTTTTTTTTTTTTTGACAATTTTAGTTTTTGAACTTCCAAAAGATTTGGAAAAGGTGCTTACAATATCTTTAAACCCCAGGAGAAAAGGGGTTAGTTATCATTTAACTCAGTATACCTATTGGGGTTTCTTTTATCAATACTAGAAGTTGAAATATGGTCTATTACATAAGATCCATTTATCTAAGATATTGAATCCATGGAGAGAGCACAAAATCTTATACATTGGAATCTGATCTTGAACTAATAGGCAGCGAGAGAGGGAGGATTAAATCATGTTTGTGGATAAATATGCATGCATATATATGTGCACATAGACACGAAAGATGAATTCCTGCTCTTTTTCATGTAATTGCTTTATTTATTTATTTATTTTCATCTTTCATGCATTTGTGATCTAGGATTTGATTCGGTTTTACTTTTTCTTTATCATAAATTTGATGATTCAGGATAAATTAGTTTTTGAAAGGCTTGTAAATACCTTCTTTCTGAGATTAGCTGGTTCTTTAATAGATGAAGGTGGCCCAGATGCAACACTCTTCCTCTCAACAGCTGGACCAGTTGCAGCAGCAGCAAATGCAGCAGGTTTTTCTTACACTCAAATGGACATAATTACAGAATCTCATATCATGCACTAAACCTAAAGCTGTTTCATGAAGATATACTAAATAAATGCTTTTGCAGTCACAGGAGTGGTTGGAAAGTGTCACAATTTCCTAAAGTTCTTCCTTTTGTTTGAGAATATTGTAAAGAAGAATTCTTATCTAATTTTTCCTTATGAAAATAGGTTTCCTTGTTGAATAAGGAATATGTTAGGAGCACATATTTGGACACAGGGCAGCACGCTCATGAACTGGAAATGTGTATGTATAGGCTATGCTAGGAATGTTGAAATGTATGTGTGTGTGTGTGTGTGTGTGTGTGTGTGTGAGAGAGAGAGAGAGAGAGAGAGAGAGAAACAGAGACAGGGATGAGAGATGCCTACAGGAGCAGCAAAACATGGGATTGTTTTGGGGCTTAGGGTTCAAGTGTGGATAATATGACCAGGGAATGTGGGATTGTTTTTAGACTCAAGCTTTCTATTTTTGCTCTCTTCCTTATGTAAGAGTATCTATTATATTTTCGATTAATTGCTTATCTGGAGATATTGGAACTAAAATTGTATGTTCATTTCTGTGCCAATTGATTTTATCTTTATTGTTAATATGTGGCATCATCATAGCTTCTGCTGCCATAAAGAGTTTGTTTTTGTTGTCATTGCTGTTTTTTCTGTTTTTATTTTGGACTAAGCTAATTGATTGCCTGGTGGCCGTTATCATGCTACAGAATAACAGAAAAAGGAAACAACATTCTTCTTCTGGACCTGCTAACAGTACCGGCACGGGAAATACAGTTGGTCCTTCACCCAACTCTCCACCATCAACTCACACTCCTGGTGATGGAATGACTATGGCAAGTAGCCTCCAGCATGTTAACAGTGTGCCAAAAAGCCTAATGATGTATGGTCCAGATGGGACAGGAGGTCTTGCATCATCTTCAAATCTGCTGGTACATCTACTTAAATTTTTAAATTTCGTAATTAGAAACTATGTAACTACATCTTTTGACTCAGTTCCTCAAATCTGTATCCTTGGTTAGCTGATTCTTGTTTGCACTCAC
This sequence comes from Vitis amurensis, assembly GCA_037355405.1. Classification (NCBI taxonomy): domain Eukaryota; kingdom Viridiplantae; phylum Streptophyta; class Magnoliopsida; order Vitales; family Vitaceae; genus Vitis; species Vitis amurensis. The sequence continues at coordinate 12,837,649 of CM074682.1, read as the reverse complement.
CATTTGTCTTTGGGCTATCGATTAGATGGAACTGTCTGACTATTGAATCTTTTAGCTTGTGTCTGTCAATACTGAAACATCATTTCATTTCTTCTAAAAGCATCATTTCCTAATGCAGGACGACATGGAACATTTTGGAGATATTGGTTCTCTAGATGATAATGTTGAATCATTTCTGTCACATGATGGAGGTGATGGTAGGGATCTATATGGCACAACTGAGCTTAAAAAAGAGTCTTCTAAGGGTAATCTTCATCATATATTGTGTGTGCAACATTGGAGAGTCTACTTGAATGCTAATGTAGTATGTTCAAATGCTCCCTTCCAGGTTTCACCTTTGCTGAAGTTAGTTGTTTAAGGGCCAGCAATGGCAAAGTTACCTGCTGTCATTTTTCTTCAGATGGGAAGTTTCTAGCTAGTGCCGGACATGACAAAAAGGTATCATGCCTGGTAAAATAGTGATCAAATGCCACTTTACTAATGATATTTTTATCAAAGGAAACGTTTTATTTTGTATAATTGATGGATAATATTCTCCTTAGTTGAACTATTTCGATATTATCATTTTGTGTGCATTTGCATGCTTATCTACTAGACTTCAACTTCTAATCGAGTCTTTTATGTGGATCTACTTCAGTTACTTTGTTAGCAACTTGAGAAAAAATAAAAATAGAAGTTAAATAAATGACACACTGATCATAAAAAAAAAATGTGGTTACTTAGCTCTCTTGTGTGTTCATAGGCTGTTCTTTGGAACATGGATACCCTGCAAAGAGAGAGCACCCCTGAAGAGCACCAGTTTGTAATTACAGATATCCGTTTTAGGCCAAATTCAACTCAACTGGCAACAGCTTCATATGATAAGTCTGTGCGATTATGGGATGCAGCCAAGGTAATTGTCTCTGATTTTTATTTAAAAATTCTCTCGTACCTAATATCAACATTCTAACAATATAAACACATTTAATGGAATATGGATGCTTAAGGTCGCTTTTTTGGGTTATTGGTGCAGCCAACCTACTGTGTGAATGCTTATACTGGGCACGGTTCACATGTTATGTCCCTGGATTTCCACCCTAAGAAGACTGATCTTTTCTGTTTTAGTGATAGTAATAATGAAATTCGTTATTGGAATATATCTCCGTTCTCATGCACTCGTGTTTTCAAGGTTGGTTCGCTAAAATTTCCTTTTACTTGTCTTTTGTCTTTAATATTTTTCAAAATTCCTTCTAAAGCTGCAGTTTACTGTCATCTAGTTCCTAATTTTTGTTTCTCTTTGGAACAGGGAGGTAATGTGCAAGTTAGATTTCAACCAAGAATTGGACATCTTCTAGCTGCAGCAATGGATAAAGTGGTGTCCATCTTTGATGTTGAAACTGACAGGCAAATACACTCACTCCAGGTATCTGTGTTTGTAAAATTTTGTTATTGATTCTAGGCTTAGATTGAGTAATTAATGTAACCCCAAATGCTGGCACATTGCCTTTGGAATGGAGTGATCACAGTTTTTTTTGATAGGTCATGGATTGATTACCTCTTAATTAAAAATTCTTGTAACCAATATTAAAATTTTGGTCTTATGCTCAGGGGCACTCAGAAATGGTAAATTACCTTAGCTGGGATGCAAATGGAGAATTTATGGCATCTGTCAGTCCAGACTTGGTGAAAGTTTGGTCTATAGCTTCAGGAGAGTGCATTCATGAGCTTAGCTCCAATGGAAGCCAATTCCATTCTTGTGTTTTTCATCCAAGTTATCCAACTCTTTTGGTTATTGGTGGAATCCGGGTAATTTCCTCTATTTCCTTTTTGGGTAAAGTTCTATTAGTGTGATCCATGACAAGCAACCCTCAATATTTTATAGGGTACAATTTTGGCAGGGATAAAATGCATATAATCTTTAATGTATAATTATTATTTTGTGAACATAAGTTAGGTTTAATTGTCCAATACTTTGTTAACTTATATAATTGGTAGTGTTGAATATCAAACCTGATTATGGCCCTTGAGGCCTAGCTCAAGTGGTAAAGGGATGGGGAGGGTTTGTGGGAGGTTCTAGGTTCAAGTCTCAATTCGGACAAAACTTTACCTATTGAAAAAAAATACCAAACCTGATTATGTAAATTGAATTTAGTGTAGGTCTCTCTTGAAAAATCAAGGGGCTTCAAGTAATAGAACCCTCATATAATATTTATACATATATAAATTTAAGAGTAAATTTTCATGAAACCCTCTTCCATTACTAGAGTAGCTACTCTTTGGCCATTGAATTGCAAAAACAACCAAAAACACTTCAAACTTTGACAAGGTGACTGAATTAACAAGAATATGAAAGCAACCTATTTATTCTTTTCTAAATTTCCTTTCTCTAGGGCCCTTGATATTTGCTTTTATATTTTTTTCATTTCTTCATAATAACCTCATTTCTTAACCTTTTAACATTTCTATCTCATTTCATTTCTTCTTAATCACCTTGTTTCTCAAAATTTTAAGCTTTCCCTGGATCCTCTAAACTCTCTCTTTCTTCTTCTTCTTCTTCTATTCCTTTGTTTTTCTTTTTTCAGTGTATTATATGCTGAGCATTGGGTATTCAGTACCTCTATTTTACTGGAAATCTTCAATCTTCTATGTAGAATTTGTTACTGCCAGCCTTCTTTCCAGATTTATTATTCCTTGTGCTTTAGCTGCAAGGTCATGGGTTTAAGCCCATGATCTTCTATATGGATGAAACATGTAGGCCATTTTCTTATCCACCAAAACAAAAATGTGGAAGTTCTGGAGAGATATATAAGATGAAAGAGTGTCACTAGAAAGGTAAGACATATATTGTGGTTTGTTTCCCTAGAAGAATGCTTGGGGTACTCTGAAAGATAATTTCTAGGAACATCTAGAACCACCACTGAAGACTAACTGATTTGTACCCATTTCCTGGAATCATAGAAATAGTTCCTACATTCTAGAAGCTGGTCGAGTTAAATGAAGTAACTAGGGTAGAACAACAGACTGAAGAACAATAATCTCTCCCCATCTCACCCTCCCTTCAGTGTTGCTTGTTATTCTTGCATCTTCATTTAACTTGACTTGATAGATAAGTTATAATTTTTGAATAACTAGTCTGAAAAATTTTTGAGTTGGCTAATCACACACACATGCACACATGCACACATATTCCTTTTTTTTTTTTTTTTCATAGAAGTTTGTGGGTTTTGATGAGTGGGTTCTGTTGAATTGTCAATGGTGTATCTGGGTTTTTGTTGTTTGATCCAGCCACTGAAATGTTCCAACTTAGGCAGATATAGCTAATTTTTGTTTGTTATGCTCTTTTTTTTGGTCATGGGTTGCAGTCTCTGGAGTTGTGGAACATGGCTGAGAACAAGTGCATGACGGTTCCAGCACATGAGAGTATAGTTGCAGCTTTGGCGCAGTCACCTGTCAATGGAATGGTTGCTTCTGCAAGCCATGACAGCTCTGTCAAAATATGGAAATAAAAAGGCACAGATACAAAATATTTGGTGGGACTATCTCTGTTCCTTGGGAAAGTCAACAATCAGGGTATTTAGGAATTGGGTTTGTCATTTGGCATTATTTTAGAAATTTGTTTTTGTTAAAAGAATTAATTTAAACAATTTTTTTTTTCTTTGTTGTAATTTTGTTTGGTTGATGAGGATGAAAATTGAGAAGCAGGTGGAGCACATTGTCCGAAAGGTGAGAAAAGAGTAAACATATTTCTCATCTAGGAATTCTCCATGTTATAAGTATTCTGTAGCTGGTTTGGGTTTGTCTAGTTTGTAAATCAACTAGCAACATGAGGTACGATACTTGGTTTCCGATATCCGTACTCCAGATCTGAAGCCTTGTTGTGGGGTCGGTTCTCGGTTGTCCATAAAATTGCATGAGCATCATTTGCCCTCACATGCGGCTCATGGCAAGCTACATCGTCTACAATTTGTTGGCTTGAATGGTAATATCATTCTATTATACTTCTAAGTTTTACGTATTCAATACCAGAAAATGCGAAGTTCAAGGACTCTATCCAATGTTTTCAAAATTAGACTGGTCATTGAACTGAAAAAGTTTTAAAAAAGTTATCGGTTGAATCGGTGATGTCATATATATATATATTTCAAAAATTATAAAAATATATATATATTTTATCAAAAATTTCTATCAAATTGGAAACAAAAATAATAATTTTAATCATCATTTATCAATAAAAAAAAAATCATAACATCGTATAAATTTAAAGAATAAGTCATTAGCAATTTAAAAAATTAAAAATTTTGAAATTTATTATAGATTTTTTTTTTCAAAATTTACTTTGAAATATAAAATTTCTTTAAAATTTAAAAATCGGAATTTTATTTAAAAATGGTAAATTTTAAATTATTTTAGAATTATTTATAAATGGATCATAATGTTTGATTCATTGATTGTTTCCAAAAAATTATTTTAATTTCTAATACTTTTAATGATTTTATTAATTTATTTGAACTCAAATAAGATATTCTAAACATTAAAATAGAGTTAAAACACATAAAATAAACAAATATATAAAATCTAAACAAATGATTCAATTATTCAAATGAAATTTCAATGAATATTGATATTTTAATTCAATAAATCAATATGCAAGAAAATTACAACATATTAAATATTAAAAAAAAAATTGCAAGATTCAAATTTCAACTCAAAGTGGGAGATTTTAGATTTGGAATGTAGTGGGTCCTCGTCAGCGTGAAATTTGAAAAAAACAAATATAAAAAATATCAATTTTTAACATCATTGTACAAATTTTGAAAAATAATATTATCCCAATATAAATATAAATAGATTCATATAAGATTTATTTAAGTAGTTTATAACAATCATTAATTATTTAAATGGATATAAATTTATTTAAAATAAACTTGATTTACAAAATAAAAAAGTCGCAATTTATGGTTGATTTTCAATGATTTCTTGGTGATTTTTTTTTTTTTAGAAAAACAATTGGTTTTATTTTATTTTCCCCATATTTATCAGATAAAAAATTTAAAAGATTGCATATTTATCACAATAGTTTTTTCAATTCAATATTTTGTTGATTTTAGTAAAATATAAGTGATTTATCCTTCTTATATTTAATTAAAATGACATATTTATTACATTAATTTTTTTTTTTCATATTTATCACAAAATTTAAAAAAAAAATCACTCCACTTTAAATTTTTATATGTTTTTCAGTTATAAGTTTAAAAAGTTATAATTAAAATAACAAATAAATTAATAAAAAGAAAGTTTTATAATATTTTATAAGACATATAAGTTTAAAAATATTATTTTCACAAAATAAAAATAAATATAAATCTACCAATTTAAATAAATTATTGTAAAAAAATGTCAAAAAAATTTTAAATGACAAATTTTAAAATGGGAAATTAAAAAAAATTACTGTATATAAAATATTATTTAAATATTTAAAAATAATTTGACTTTTTAACCAAAATTATAATAATGGTTATGTAAATAAAATTTATGACTATTTTAAAGTTTTATTTTATTTATAAACTCCATTCCTTTAATATAAAAATTTTGCTCCTTAATATAGAAATTTCAGAGGGTAGAATTAGAATATCACCTAAACATATTACAACATTGTTTACATCATCATTACGTTGCCTATTTGTTAATAGTTTCATCTTTTATTTTAAAATTAAAAAAGAAGTAAAAAATTATTATAATAAATATATATAAATTTAAAAGTGAAGGATGGACAACTTTTTATAATTTAATTAATGTGATAAATATGTAATCTTTCAGATTTAAAAAAAAAATAAAATTAATGCAATAAATATGAAAAAAATTAAATATAAAAAAAGATAAATCACCAATTTTTAGTAAAAATAATAAATGTATAAAATATTAAAAGTGAAGGATGGAAAACTTTTTGTAATTTAATTAATATGATAAATAGGAAAATTAATGGGATAAATATGTAATCTTTTGGGTTTTTTAAAAATAAAATTAATGTAATAAATATGGAAGAAAATTAAATATATAAAAAAGGATAAATCATCAAATTTCTAGTAAAATTAGCAAAAAAAAAAAAAATTGACAAATTATAGTGATGAATGTTTAGTTGTGGACCCCGCATATTCGGCTCATGCGTTACCACTCGATGGCGAAACTCGCTTTTTATTTTATTTGATGAAATTTGATTTTTAGAAAAAGACTTGGAGTTGCCATTTTGTGGACCCTGCATTTTAGCTCATACGCTTTCACTCAATGGCGAACTCGATTTTTATTTCGAAAAATGATTTTTATTGGTTAAGAAAATGACCTGGAGTCGCCACTTATTTTTGTTTTATTTTTAAAGGGTAAACAAAATAAGAAAGAAAAACCCTAAGTGTGACTCCTTATTTTGGAAAAGGTGGTCTACGAAAAAAAAGGGATTGGGCTCGGGTCAGGTTACTTATCGGGAAGGTACGGTAAAAACCGTACCACCCCTCTAAGTCCCTAAAGTCGGGTCTCTACTAATAAAATGAAGTTGTAGTGGCAATTGATGTGAAAATCAATGAATACTCAGGGTGATCATGCACGTGAGGGAATCAAAACACTCAATAAAGAATCGTCCGAAGTGAGAATGGGGCATACCTTGGCATCGATCGATTAATGCATTATCAAGAAAGAGGGTTAGTACACAATTAAAAGAATAATCTCATGCATGTCACAGAGCAGAACGAATCAATCATGTGTGATAATCAAATCAATCAATCAATCAATCAATCATAAAATCACTTATGTAGGGCCTCCACCATAGCCCGCTTATTTTGCATGAATTAATATCACAGGTTCTATTATTCCAGAATTATGAAAAACTCATTCATGCTTATTAAAATCAAGAGCAGAAGATTGTTTGAAAACCATAATGGAATTAAAACTATTTGAGAGGTAATCAGATTTTTGAAATTTATTTGAAAAATTGGAGTCTCGAAGATTACTTGAAAATTGGAGTTTTAGAGTTTATTTGAATATCAGACTTTTAGAAATTAAATGTGAGAATGAGAATTATATAAATTAAATTTGAAAGATATTGAAAATTTGAAAATGATTTGAGAGTTCAGGATTTAAAAAAAGTTAAATTACGAAAATTGGGACCTTGGAAATTAAATTTTGAAGGAAATCAGAATTGAAAGTTATTTGAGAAGCAGAAACTATGGAAATTGAATTATAAAAATTGGAAATCTTGGAAATCATTCGAAGGCAGAATTTTTAGAAATAATGAATAAAATAATAGCGATAATGATAATAATAAGTAACGGGATAAATATGAGAATTGGAGCATGGGAAACTGAAAATTAAGTTCTAAAATTGGAGAAATGTTATTTCAGAGAACTACATTTGGAAATCGGAAATTTGATGAACTATTTAAAGATGGAATTTTAAATAAATGAATAAGTGAATAAATAAATGAATGGAATAATGATGACGAAGTAATAATGATTGGATAAATAATTGCGGAAGTTAGGGGTTTCAGAAATTGGAAATTGGAAATTGGACTTAGGGATTGGAAATTTGATGAATTACTTAGGAATGAAATTTTAAATGAAGGAACAACCGAAAAAATAAATGAGTAAAATAACGAAAATAATAATGATTGGATAAATAATCATGAAGACGGGAATTTTGGAAATTGGAAGTTGAATTTAGAAATTTGGAAATTTGAAGAATTATTTAGAGATGGGATTTTAAATAAGTGGATAAGTGGATAAGTGAATAAGTAAATGAATAGAATAATAACGATGACGAAATAATAAAGACCAGGTAAATGATAGCGAAAGATGAAATTTTTAGAGATTGGAGATTAAAGTTAGAGATTGAAAATTTAAGAAATTATTTTGGAGATGAGATCTTTGATATATGAATAACTGAATAAATAAATGGATGAGATAACATTAATAACAAGAATAATCATTAAACAACGGGATATGAACGGTAGAGTTTTTGAGACTGAAAATTAAATTTGGAAGTCGGGTTATGAAGAATTGAACTTTTATGATTGGAATAAATAACTAAATATGGAATAATAATGCTAATTAACGAAAATAATATTTAAACGAATAAAAAATGAATAGCAGAAATTTTGAGATTGAAAATTAAATTTGGACGTTGGATTTTTGAAGAATTAGAATTAGACTTTAATGGATGAGATTTTAAAAAGATGATAAATAGATACATATGAAATAATAATAATAATTAATAATCATAATATTTAAATGAGTGAAATTGAATAGTAGAAATTTCAAGATTGAAAATTAAATTTAGGATGTTGGATTTTTGAAGAATTGGGCTTTAAATAAATAAATAAATATGGATAATAATACTAATTAGCGAAAATAATATTTAAAAGAACAAGAATGAATAGTAGAATTTTTGGGATTGAAAATTAAATTAGGACATTGAATTTTTGAAGAATTGGACTTTAAATAAATAAATAAATAAATATGGGATAATAATACTATTAGCGAAGATAATATTTAAAAGAACAGGAATGTTAGGATATTGAATTTTTGAAGAATTGAGCTTTAATGAATAAGATTTTTAAAAGAGGACAAATAAATACATACGAAATAATATTAATAATTAACAAACATAATATTCAAATGAATGAAATTGAATAATGGAAATTTTGGGATTGAAAATTAAATTTGGACATAGGATTTTTTGAAAGATTATTTGAGAATGGTATTTTGAAAAATTAAATTAATTAAAAAAACAAGAAATTTTGAAAAATTGAAATGTTAGAAAATTGTCCTAATATTAAAATATAAAGAAATATTGAAAGAAAAGGCTTGGGATGGTCTTCATATGCAAGACTTCCCCACGTGCCCAAAGTGGAAATCAACCCATTCCCTATGCTGCCAATATACTAAAGAATGCCACTAGACTACCCTCCATATTACAATAATGCCATCCAAAACCCACTTTTCATGCAAGTCTCAAACAAACCCACCGAGAGCACCACAAACCTATTTTTCTTCATGAAAAAAAAAAACGAACTGCACTCCACAACGCAGCCACCTTCTTACCTATCCACCATTCTCACGTGGTGCCATGCGCATGGAGTTTCCATTGGTGGAATGGATTAATGGGTATTGAGATGAGTAGGGAATATAAGTGAGAACGGTGTAGGTAAGAGGGTATGAAATGGGTAGGTTAATGGATATAGCAAGCGGGTTAGTGAGAGAAACATGGGTTCGGTGGTGTTATTCATGAATGGCATGGATGTTGGGAGGTTAGTGGAATAGGTATCAAGAAATGAAAAACATAGATTGGCATAAATGGAATGAGAGATGAAGAGTGGCGAGATCTTATGGGTTTAGTGAGGGAAGAAAACGGGTTGGAGATGGCATGTGGTGTAGAGAGAGAAAGCTTGTGAATGAGAAATGGGAAGGATGGAGAAAGATGTGAAAGGAGTGGTGGGTGGCAACATGCATGTACAACCCATGCAAGTGGAAAGGTGGACTTTGAGTGTCACGTCCCAAGACCCACTCCAAGGGCGTGATGGTCATTTTACACCTCAAACTCGAAGGTTTACAGTGCAACCTGACCCAAACAATTATCTTGTAATTGGAAGTTACCAATTACCAAATATCTGTTCAGAGTAGCGGAACAAAATCTAAAATCCTCAAAATTCAATTTCAAAACTAAAACATTTACTATCCAAAATCCATTGTCCAAATATTTGCAAACTTAAACAATTCCAGTACTATAACAAATTTCAAAATCTCCAACACTCAACTTTGATCTAATATAAAATTTGAAGGATCAATATCCAAATAACTTCCAAATACCAAAGATCCAAATGAACATAACTAACAGTTAAACAAAATCCAATATATAATCCTAAGTCAAATCCTAATGATGACCATTCCTCAGCCTAGCCATCACTCCTCACCCGAACTAAGGATACCTGAAAAATTTTCAACAATTGGGAATGAGCTCACAGCCCAATAAGGAATATTAATGCAGTTCATGGATCAAATATTTTCATTTCAAATAGAAGATATCATTTTTTTTTTCTCATCAAATATTAGAGTTTCAAAAATACCAATATATTCAAAATTCAACCAACCATTTTCATATCAAATTCAAACACTTTCACATAAGATTCAATCAAATCCATTCAATTTTCATTACTCTGGTTATCAAATATCAAATGCCCAGTTAGGTGGGACTTTTCAAATGGGTGGCTAGCCTCAAATTGTTCCTGGTGGACGGAACCAAACACTACTAGTACTAGTAACCTCTAACCAAACCCCTAGAGGGTGGGGACCAAATCAATTACATATCCACCATGAAATGTAAAGGTCAACTATTATATCTCGTTGACAGGGCCGAATAGTTAACTATTATATCCCGTTGACAAGGGCCAAATAAACCAGAGTGATGTTCTAGATAGATTATGATACTATCTTATTATATTAGAAACACTAGTTCATGGGAAGTTTGCATGTAGTAGATAGTAGGTCATAGACCCGAGCTTCCTCTCGATGTTATTTATATAGGGTACTTGAATGCAATTGATTTTATATAGTGGGATGTTGAATCAACTTTAGAATTGGATTATAAGGGAGTCAATATTTTTCTATGGGTCCCAATGGTCCCCGGTTAAGCTCTTATTTCATTGTGGTATGCTTTGAGGGTATTTTGGGTATGTAATTCATAAGTGTGCATAAGGGAGTTTTGGTAAAAATACAAGGGTGCATTAGATCTTATGAATTATCTTTTTGAATTAAGCTAATGAATTAACTAGAACCCATTAGGGTTAATTAACTAATTAGGGCCTAAGTGAGCTAGATTAGGTGACAAAAGCCTAATTTGGGCTCAAGTCAATTAAGCCCATAAAGACGCCTATATAAACCCCTTAGGGGTTAGGGCTTTGGTCTTCCACTTCAATTTTTTTAAATTCTAAAGATAGAAACTCTAGCCACCCTCTAGAAAGAGAGAGAAACTCACCATTCTCTCATGCCTAGACCAATGAAGAGAGAGATTGGGTGGAAGAGCACTGGGTAGACAAGTTCTACGATGACTGCAACATTAGTTAGCATCTTAATCAGATGGATTTTGGTTTGAGAACATCTAGATCATAAGTACGAGTACTATATCTCTAGTTCTATAGTTAATAATGGTTTTTACTATTATTTTATTTCTTCGTACTATAGGCTTAGAGATGTCTAGGGATAGATAGTATGCACCTTATGAGATCAAGGGCCAAGGAACAGAGCAATACGGATTTCCTAGCAACTACATGAAATCTAATGTCATGATTCACATAGGTCTTATCCAATGTGTAACCATACACTAGTGCACTCACCTTGGAAAACCTTGTAGAGAATCTCAAATATTTCCATTCCTTATACCTAGATCAAGTTAGGTTCATGCCAAAAAATTTCCCAAGCTTTCCAAATCCTATGCACAATGAAAAAATTGCATTTTAAAACTAAAACAAGATTTAGAATGTACAATAGAAAACAATACCTTCAATTTGGATGCTCTCAAATCAATTCCTTTCGATGAAGAGTATATTTGTAGTCGTAAGAAGTCTCATAGACCCATGATTTTTAGCCCAATGACTTTATTTTGATCTTGGTACATTTTCGGTGGGGAAGAAGAAAGGTTAGAGGTTATGGCTATCTATCTCTCTAGAGGTGGAGTTGAAAGCTGATGGAAACCTTAGTCTCAAATAGGGTATTTACAGGATTCTCTAACTAGGCTTAAGTGACTTGAACCCACCAAGGACTTGGGTCACTTAATCTAGCCTAAAATGGGTCCTAATTGATTAATTAGCCTAATAGAGCCTACTAATTAATCAATTAGCCCAATTCAAAGACCTCATTCAATTACTCTTGTGGGACCTTTCATAATTACCAAAACACCCTTATGTACAAAAGTGAACCTAGAGCCAATCTAATCCTTATAAATCATGCTAACAAGGTATATGAGCTTGGGTGGGAACAACTAAGACCCATAGAACAGTACTGGCTCCCTAAAAATCCAATTCTAAAGTTGATTTAACTGATTTATAAAGAATCAACTACGCTCTAATACCCTATATAAATAACAATGAGACATTATGTGCTCGGGTCTATGACCTGCCATCCATTGCATTTAGTCTACCTATAAACTAGTATATGTAGTCTTAGAAGGTGAAAGTTATCAACCTTTCAATACTACCTTTACTATCCATGAATTACAAATCTTCCTATTGTGTGTTCAACTAGCATATCTTAGCTCTCAAAGAGCTTATGTCAAATTCCATTTAATGAACTATGATGACCATAGTTTACATGAATACACTTCCTTAGGATAACCTAAGGAAACACTTTGTCTTAATCCCATTAGATATCATGGTGCATCTATTGAGCTAGATTATGTCATTTAATATCATAATAAGAGGATTTGTAACTCAAGAATGGTAGAGGTAGTCTTGAAGATTGATAGTTTTCACCTTATTAGACTACAAATTCATGGGGATACTACATACGGTGGATAGCATGTCACAGACTCAATCACTTGGGGTTTCATTGTAATATACATAGGGTATTGGAGTGTCGTTAACTCTGTAGTAGGATATTGAGTAAACTTTATAATTGGATTTTGAGAGAGCTAGTACTATTATATGGGTCTTGGTTTGAGTTCATATTCTGTGATGACATAGTTTATGAGGGCTGGATGAGTTTTTAGTTTACTTATGTGCATTAGGGTGTTTTGGTAATTAAATAATGTTACATAAGGTAAGTGAATGACATCTCTAGATTGAGCTAATTGACTAATTAGAGCTTTATTAGGTTAATTAGTCAATTAGGAACCTTTTTAGGTTAGATTAAGTTACCCAAGCTCATGGTGGATTTAAGTTAGTAATTAAGCACAATAAAAAGCCTATAAATACTTTTCTTTAAGTTTCCCTTTACTAGATTCATTAAGTGGTCATCCATAATCACAATTATTTTAATTTTCAAAATTATATAACTTAAACAAATAAATTGCTAATATGGATCATGGTAGTTCTATATTACTCTTTAAAAGTAATTCTAATTATGCACCATAATATTAGTAATTTTCTTGCTCAAACAACCTTTGATGAAAAATTTGGGCTAAAATAATTTTATTATGCCCATCAACTTTAATGGTCCAACTTTAATGTCAAATACATGACAATCCTATTCTGAATATTATTCCATCACAATGTGTATATAATGGAAACAAGATAGAGTAGAATCAGAATGAATAATAAAGAGATCTCATAGTGTCTCAATTAAAAATCCTTTGACAAAATATGGAGACCCATGTTACAAACATGTTCTTTAAAGGTCTTTGGCACCAATGCTTCAGTCAAAGGATCTACAATCATCAAGTTTATACTAATGTGTTCAATTGTCAGAATTTGATTGTGTACTCTTTCTTTCACAACAAGATAATTAATGTCAATAGTCTTTGATGCATTTGAACTCATGTTGTTTTTGGAGAAGAAAACTACAATGGAATTGCCATAAAAATTTCTCAATGGCTTTGAAATAGAATCTAAAACTTAAAGCCCTGAAATGAAGTTCCTTAACCAAAGTATATGAGAAATGGCCTCATAACATGCCATACTTCCATAGTAGATTAAGTAATTAATGATTGCTTTGAACTTTTGCATGAAACAACTCCACTAGAAAGCTAAAACATATATCTAGATGTCGATTTCTACTATCAATACATCTAGAATAATATAAATCTAAATATTCAATAACTTCAAGATTTTTAGTATGTCTATATGTGAGCGTATAGTCCTTAGTCTCTTGAATATATCACATTACTTTCTTAGAAGCAACCTAATGATCTTATCCTGAATTAATTTGAAATCTTCACAGTACTCCAATAGTAAAACTAATGTTAGGACGAGTGCAAGTTTAAGTGTATATTAAGCTTCCCATAACATAAGCAAATGGAATCTCTCTCATTTTGTTCTTCTCAAGTTCATTTACTAGGCATTAATTAAAATTGAATTTTTCTCCTTTAAACAAGGGCACTACTCCAATTGAGCAATTTTGCACATTATATCTTTCAAGAACTTTATTGATATAATCTTCTAAGATAATCCACAAAGTCATTTTTGACCTATCCTAAAAGATTTCAATTCCAATCATGAAAGATCCTTCACTGAAGTCTTCCTTTTCAAAGTTCTCAAAAAGAAAAACTTTAGTTTCTTTAAGCAAATTAATACCATTACTAGCAAGTAAGATATCATCCACATAGAGGATTAAGAATATGAATCGGCTCCCATCAATCTTCTGATATATACATTGATCAAATGTATTTTTTATAAATCCGAAAGATGTAATGACATGGATAAACTTTAAATACCATTATTAGAAAGCTTTTCTTAACCCATATATGGACTTCTTTAATTTGGATACTAGATTTTCTTTTCTACTTTCTTCAAAACCTTCAATTTGATTCATGTAGATATCATTTTCTAGATTCCCATTTAAGAAAGTTGTTTTTACATCCATTTGATGTAACTCTAAATCAAAGTAAGTGATTGAAGCCAAAATATGTGCTCTAATGGCACATATTCGATATGATTTATGCACCAAAGGACATTCATATCACCCAAATTGACCTAAATAGATGCTAAGGCCCTAGCCATGAGTTTAATTTTTTACTTTGGAGACTTATATCAGGTTCAAGGGAAGAAAATGATGATTGGAGCCAAAATATGTGCTCTAATGACACATATTCGATATGATTTGTGCACCAAATGACATTCAAATCACCCAACTTGACCTAAATCGATGCTAAGGCCATATCCATGAGTTTAATTTGTACTTTGGAGACTTATCTCAAGTTCAAGGGAATAAAATGGTGCAAGTTGAATCACTTTAGATTTTGAAAGATCAAGAAAGGGCTAAATGGGGAAATATGTGAGTCAAGACTCATGGACCATAAGGAAAGAAAAGACGAGGATATCATGAGTTTGGAAGATGAGAAATGACCATTATGGAGTAAGAAACAAGGCAAGAAAACATGGGAAATGAGGCACGAAGCAAGATTCAGCTGCATGGAAATTTAGAACTCAAAAATCTAATAGTAATATATACTCTTATTTTTAGGACAAATTTAGAGCACTTTATGGAGTCCATTTTATACATACTATATATCATTTTCAAGCTCAGAAAGTCAGGAGTCCAACACTTCAAACAGTGTACAAATTGGAGTTGAAATGAAGAAGTTATGGCCATTTGAAGACAACTACACCAAGTTGAAGGGTCATTTCGAAATAGTTTACTTATGAATTCGAAATCCACTTCGAAATGACACCAATTTCGAATTCACCCACTGCCACTTTGATGTTTCACCTCATTTACGTCGAGAATTACATCTAGGGCACTCCATCCACCCTAAGTAGACCCCACACGACTAGAAATCACCATTTTATTTTATTTTTTTAATCATTTTTAGGTTTTTTTTTAGGTAATTGATGATATTATATAAACTCTCTTAGTTCTAGGTTCTGGCGATCTTGGATCTTTTTCCGGAGAGTTTGACATTGAAGGTGGAAGAAGACGAGAACTTTGGTTTGTTTTCTTTTTCTTTTTTATTAAATATATTGTTTTAGGTTCTTTTGATTCAAATTATGGATTTTTACCATATTATGGATTGTGAATGTGACATCACCCCCATGAGAGGCTAAGAGCCAACTCGGGGCTTAAGGCATGAAAACCTAAGGGCTAGGAAACCTATAGGGACAATGGGTAAATTATTATAACAATAAGATTAATTATTGGTTGGGTGACAATTTATCATTTTTTTTTTATCCTATGATTCTGAGTTAGTTTAGGGAATGATACAATAAGTTATTACCCGATACTACTGAGTCTTAGTAATTCTTGATCATTAGTTATCCTCGTCTTCCTTATTGTTATTTGCCCCAAAATATAGCTATAAGGAGTAGGAAGGGTTAAAAAGTCAAATCTTAAACCGGTAATCAATCTCATTCATTTAATGGTTTTAAGAATTTGTTTTAAAAAGGAAAAAAATTAGGTTTTGGATGCAATTTTGAGTTATAGAACTCAACTTGATCGCAAGCGGCCAAGGATCCCAAAACCCTAAGATCATATTACTTAAAAGACCCTTGTTTTCTCTAATTTCTATACCCTAGGTTGGATTAATGTGGAAAGCTCCAAACTTGAATCAATTGAATTTAAAATTAATATCCATTTTGTTATTAATTTAATTTCTTTTACTTAGTTTCACATTATTCTCATATTATTTTTCACTTTAGGATTTAAACGAAAGCAATTCATTTATTCTAGTGTTGACAATTTCCATAAGCCAGTCCTTGAGGACGATACCTGAAATACTACAAAAGTCATAGTGACTATTTTTCTAGTTTTTCTATACCAGAGTTGCTATGTAAAAAGGTTAAGTATTTTGTTACAACAGAGAAGTTTGGTTAATAAGCTATTAGTGCCATGAGGATTCTGATTGAGTCTTCTTAAGAAACATGAGAGAATATTTCCTTATACTCAATTCTTTTTTTTTTTTTGGTAAATTATTTTGCAACAAGTTTGACTTTATGTCTTTCTATCTTGTCTTTGGAGTCTCTTTTGGTTTTGAAAACCCATTTACAACCACTTATTTTTTAAAACCATTTACAACCAATTAGTTTAGACCCTTCAAGTACTTCATTTAAATCCTAAACTTCATTCTTCTACATGGATTCTAACTTATCCTTCATGGTATTATTCCATTGAATATTATCCTTACTATCATTGGCTTGTAAAAACATTATTAGATCTTCTTTTTTACCAATATCAAATTCACGTTCTTGTAAAAACACAATGTAATCATTAGGAATTGCAAATTTCTTATGTCTTTGAGATCATTTTATAGTTCCTCAATTACCTTGACATGTATTTTCAGTAATAATAGTTTTCTCATTAGGTGGTTGATTAAGAGGATATTTCATTTCATCATGTGGTACATGATTATGTGAAAACTCAAATCCTTTTATTATACTTGGTAAAGAAAGACCTACCCTTTGTTCTTCAAATACTATCCTTTGCGGAATAGTGCTCCCACTATCACTACCATTTTCAAGAAAATTGGCATTTCCAGTCTCAACAATTCAAGTAAAATGGTTAGGACAATAAAACCTATAGCCTTTAGATCTTTCTAGATAAACAATAAAGTAACAACTTATGGTTCTAGGATCTAATTTCTTTTCACATGGATTAAAGAGTCTTGATTCTATAGGACAACCCTAAATATGTAAATGATTCAAACTAGGCTCCCTATTTGTCTATAAATAAAAATAAAAATAAAAAGTTCTCTGAAGAGCCTTACTTGGAACCTTATTTAATATATACATTGTAGCTTTTAATGATTCTCTCCATAAAAATAAAGATAAAGATGTATTACTTATCATACTTCTAACCATATCCATAAGTGTCCGGTTATGCCATTCTACTAAGGTGTACCAGGCAATGAATACTATACAATAATTTCATGTTATTATAGGAATCTAGCAAATGATCGAGGATTACGACTAGTCTCATCATGTCTACCATAGTATTCTCCACCTTTATTAGATCTCACAACTTTTATTTTTCTATTTAACCGATTTTCAATTTCAGCTTAGAAATTTTTGAAATATTACAAAGCCTTAGTTTTATCCTTTAATAGATAGACATATTAAAAATAAAAATAAATAAATAAATAAAAGTCTAAAGTTTTGAAAACTTCATCCTTTACTAGCCTCTCAAGTCTTTGTCTATAAATGTGTCCTAATCTCTTATGTCATAACATAAATGAATCTTCATTCAAGATGCCATGTTTCACACCAACAGTAATATGCAAGGTTAAAAGAGAATAAATGAATAAAGAATCAAGATTAATTCTATATAACCCATCACATAAAACCTGAGAACTAACCAAGAAAGAATTTCTATGAAGGTGGAAAGATTGATTTCCAAAATTGAAAACATATATTTCAAATCAAATTTAGACAAAGAAATGAGATTTTGGAAATAAAAGGAACATAAAAGGCATTATGTAAGTACAAAATATGTAGGGTATCCAAAACAAGTTTGTAGGTTCCAATAGTTGTGACTTTAGACTTTAGTTAATTCACCATTTCTATATATTTTCCTCTCTCACTTAGACTCTGATTTGTAAGGAATCCCTACTTAGAATTTGAAACATGAATTGTGGTACTTGAATCTAACCACCATGTATTAGAAGGAATACGACCTAAATTGATTTCAAAACATACAAGGGATGACTTATCACCTTTCTTTTTAAACTAATTCTTTCTCTTGATGTAATGTTTCTTCATGTGTCCTTTCTTTTTATGGAAATAACACCTTAGACCCCTTTCCTTCTCTTTACTATTTGAATCTATAGTTTTTTTTTTTTTACCTTTTTTGTTGGTTCTTTGGTTTTTTTAAACTAATTTATGTTATGTGCCCATGTGAACCATTTGTAATTTTTCCTATTTCAATCTTCCTTCTTCTTGCACACAAATAACAATTAATTCATGGATGGTCCACTTTAAAAGGAGAGAGTTTTGGATGAATTGCACAAAAAAAAATAATTCTAAAATGCTCATTTTCAGAGTATTGAGTTAATTGGTCATATTGCTCATTTCCATTATTTGTTGTCTAATACCATTTACTCCATTCTACTTCATAATGGTTAATTTAGAGATCAATGTGTCTGTTAGTTCCTTGTTTAATGCTACAAACTATTGTTCCATGAAGTTAAGAAATTCTTTAACCCTTATGGAAGCATGAATTAAGCCTCTAATATTCTTGACTATTTTACTTTTCATTATCATGAGACTCATTCAATTAGAATGTTTCCATTTTTCGTAGTGTCTTTGCATCAGATGTATTGCCATTGGTTTGTATAAGAGGTTCCTTAACTTGAAAAGCCAAATGTAAGTTAAAGTAGCTTAAGGTAATAATAATTTGTTCATTCCAATATAAGAAATCAGAATCACTTAATTCTAGAATCCCAAACAAATGCCCAGAGAGTCAAGTTGGTGTCACTACTGAAATAAAGAAACATGCTCACTAAATCAATTATGTTATGAGTTAATTATAAAACATAATCCTGAATTTTATGTAATCCATCCTTATATTCTGGTGAGCAAATATTGCATCATTGAATCCCTCCTTTGGGTCAGGTTTACAACATATTATTGATTTACTAAGTGAGAAAACTCACATATAAATTAATCTAACTAAATAAGATTGTTCTCTACCTTTGGGTATGAGTCCAATATTATTATAATTGCATTAATTTATTCCATTATGTTTTGTTTTTCAAATAATATTAATCATCCTTTGGGCTTATTATAATTTACAACCAAAAACAAAATAGTTGAACATTCATATCTATATATTTCTAGTTTAGCTAATTTATTCATAAATGCATGCTATGATATCAACAAATCTCTTTAGTTACAACTTTAAATTATAGAATTTAAACTTACTTATTCCTAACTTCAAGTTACAATATGTGTAAATTTCATTATTCATAACTTCCAATTATAAAAGTATAACCTTTATCATAGCTCTAGGCTATGAAAATGAATTAATTTATTCATAAAGTCAGGTTATGATTTTTCATATGAGGAGATTTTCTCCATAACTTCATAACTTTAGGTTATCATATGTGTGAATTCCTTTGTTCATAACTTTTAGTTATAAAAGTATAACATTTATCATAACTTCAAGCTATAAAAATAAATTAATTTATTCAGAATACCAAGTTATGATTTTCCATAGGAATTTTTTTTTCTCCATAGCTTTATGCTATGGCTTTTCTTGATCATATCCAAATTTAAAAAAATAACCACACAAAATGATTAACCTCGCTCTAATACCAAATGTTGGAAAAATATTTTCACTTGTGTTTAATATTGAACATAAAAAAATATATATATTATCTAGGATATGAATAAGAAGAAAACAATACCTTGATCCATACTTTTAACATCACAATAATTTGAAGCTCTTCAAGTAACCGTCTTGAACTCCTTTTTTTTTTTTTTTATCTATTCTCTCATACTTTCCTTTTATGCACTCCTTAATGATGGGTATGAGAAGCTTCCATTGAATTGTAAAAGTAAAGAAATGAACTAAGAATTCTTCTATTTTTAGGTGTAGTGCGGTTCTTCCTATCAATGAACCATTAACCAATTGTGACTTTTAAAATAAATCTAATTTAATTTCATCAAAATTCATGCATGGGAAAATGAATCAAACATTTAATAAAAGAAAATTTAACTTTTAAGGAAAGAAAGCTTAAGATGGTTTTTAAAATCACTTTTACTTCTAACATACTATCCTTTATGGATGAGACTATAAATATTTGTAGTGGGAGTGGCCACTCTTGAAGATGAAACTCTTCACTTGGTAATATTGATATCAAGGTTCTTAGTTACACACTTAGCTTGGATGTGAAATGGTCAAATCACCTTAAGTGGTCCCACTTGCACAGTCTAAGGACTAAATTAAAGGTACGTTCATTATTCCTTTAGTACAATCCTTTAAGGTTTAAGGTGGATGATTAATTAGAGAGGGTTTCTACCTTAGTAATAAGAATCATGACCTACCTGAAGTAAGCTTGATTATTATGATACCAGGATAACTTGCATAGATATATTTAGTTTGAGAGCACTACATTTTTGTTAAACTGATTATTGATCTGCCTTGAATGTTAAATTCATTTTATTAATGTCTAGAATTATATTATTTGTTAGGGATATCAAGTCTTTAACCTAACTAACTCTTGTCTTATGTTTAATTTAAACCTAGTTATAGACAAAAAAAAATAATATGAACATAGTATTAGTTGTGTAGAAGCTAATTAAGGTCATACTTGTTATTTTCTTTTAATAGACCTAGCTTAAAGAAAGAGAAACATATCAAAGGTGGCATAAGATGGATTAAAAGACCAAATATCTTATACTTGGGTATTCAGATAATGTGTTGTAATAGCAATAGATGTCTATTGTCATGTTCTATGATATTCTTTTTAAAGTTAAAAAGATTATTTGATGATAAAGGCAATTCAACTAAAAAAGTTACCCTTAGGGCTATTATGAACAGTAAGATTCATGTGATCTTAGAGATCTTACTGAATTCCTTTGGGATGGGCAAGAGGATTCCTAAAGATTGAAAGGGCATTCATATGGAAGTTAAAGGTTTTAAGCTCTTCTACTAAAGAGAAAAGAAAAACACCAAATAAGGAAAGTTCAAGAAAGAATGAGAGAACAAGCTTAGGAGTAGTGATTCCTTTGTAACCCTTTGGCATACTAAAAAGAAAATGCCCGATTTACTTAAGGGAAAAGAAAAGTACACACCATATTTTTCATTGTTCAATAGACAATGATGGATTTGACCAACTATAGTGGATAGTTCCAAGCCCACTATCTGCAATATTTTATAGGGTTTTTAATAACTGAGAAGGATATATAATGGAAATGTACTTACCTTAGTTTCATGTGGAAAGCTAGTTATGTAAGCTAGTGGGAGGTATCACATCTTTTATGTGAAACTCCATTATCACTTTGTCAAGCAATGAAAATAGTCAAATCTCACTAAAGGAAATAATCTAAAACTAATTAAACATTTGGATTATGAAGGACCTTCCAGTCTACAAATCCTATATAAGTGGTAAAAAAACTAAGAGACGCTTAATTGCTAAAGGACATAGAGCCAAGGAATGTTTGAAATTAGTGCATACTAACGTGTATGGAACTTTTGGAGTTTATATATGGAAATAGTATGGGTACTTCATTTATTTATTTTTTCTTTTTTTTATTGATGAATACTCTAGGTTTTAATATGTTTACCTAGTACATAGAAAATTTGATGCCTTAAATAAGTTCATTTAATTTAAAGTAGAATCAAATAACCTATTAGACAAACATATCAATGCAATTCAATAAAATTAAAGTTTGATTCTTTCAATAAGAGTGTGGGATTATATCCCAGTCGTGTGCACCAAGGATTCCATTGCAAAATGAAATAATAGAAAGAAGAAATTAAACTTTGATCAATATAGTGAGATTGATGATCGGTTTCTTATCACTTCCTACATCTACTTGGATATGCCTTGGAAACTATATCTCTTACCTCCATTATTAGGTCGATACCTTTAACTTCTAGATACATATGGAAATATACAACATTCATATTAAACTCAAAGAAAGACTAGTTGGAATTAGGATAAGAGGTATATCAGTTTATAGGATATCCAAAAGGATTTTGAGGATTGCCTTTGTAGTCAAGATAATCAAATGGTATTGTTGGTATAAATACCATATTTATAATAAAGACTATATGATATGTAATAAGGTAAACAATGATATATATTGGAGAACACTACAAAAATAGTCCCATATTGCACAAGATACTATGGATCTAAAGGTATATGCACACATCATTCCCAATACTTCTAGTATATGAATGTCTCATCATAGTGGGAGGTTTGTAGTGTTTATGGTCATACTTAACAAGGAGCTATGAAGGGATAGTTAGAATCTTTATATTCTAACATAGTTTAGGTTCCTATAGAAGCACCTTAAGGTCTATAAGAGGAACAAATGAATAGATGGAAGGTTTAAGACTTATTTGACTAAAGTTGTAGTTAAAGGTTAAAGTTGAAACATTGTTTCAACTATGAGAAACAGTTTCACCGTTAGTTATACTCAAATCCATCAAAGTACCCCTATCCATTGTAGTGTATCCCATTTATGAGATATAGCAATAAGATATCAAGATAGCATTCTTGAATGATCATCTTGATGTTAGCATCTATATGATGCAATTGGACATTTTCATAGCAAAAGAGCATTATGTGTATAAGAAGGTGCAAGGAAGCATGATGGTCTGTATGATTTTTTATGTTGTTGACATTCTACTCATTGGTAATTGTGTGGGGTTATTATCATCAGTCAAGATCTGGATGTCTACTCAATTTCAGATGAAGGATTTAGGAGAAACACAATATATTCTTAGGTTTAAGGTCCTTAGAGATTGCAAAAATATAAAAAATTATGTTATGTCAAGCCTCTTATATTGACAAGAAAATGGTCAAGTACATGATTTAAAACTCTAAGAAGAGTTTGTTACCTTTTAGGTTTGGAGTTGTTTTTTCTCAAGATTGATGTTTTTAACATCTAAGAAGAGAAATCTCATTAAAGTGGGGTACCCTATGCCTTTGCAATGGGTAATCTTATGTATATGATGCTATGTGCTAAATCGGATATTTGTTTTACTATAGGTATGATGAATAGATATTACTTAAATTTAGGTCTAGAACACTGAAAAACTTTCAAGCATATACTCAAGTATCTTCAAAGAACGAGAGATTATGTGTTTGTGTTCCAAAGTGTTAAGATAATACAAAAGGGTGATGTAACGGTTGACAAGATACCTCTTGTGGAGAACCTAATAGATCCTCTCACCAAGACATTGACAGAAGAAGGAAGAGGAAGGGAATTGGAAGAGAGAGAGAGAGAGAGAGAGAGAGACTATTTGATGGTCACAAGGATAACATAGGTTTCAAATGAGTATTTAATATGCTTTGAGAGTTAGTGTGTGAATTTTAGGATAGAGCCCTTAAAAGCATGATATGATGTAACAAATTTGGAATTCATTATTTATTTAATGACATTCAAATTTTACTTTTATTTTTCCTTATTTCATGCATTATACTTTATGAGCATTTTTGCCTAACATCTTTTGTATTTTACATGACTTGAATGCATTAGAAGTTGCACGGACAATCCCAGTCATGGGTTCCTTGTAAGTGATAACTTGTTCATAGTTGGTTCACAGATGTAGACAATCTATTAGAGATTATAGTGCACTACCTCCTAATTAGAAGGATGTCTAGTCTTGACCATTGGAATGGGTTTCCATGGTGAGTGCACCAGTTTATTTGGTTACACATTGAGTTAATGATGAGTTATGACATAAGGCTACCAAATTATCATGACTTCGCTAAGTTGTTTCATTATGTTATCTCTCAACTTTAAGAGAATATTGAGTTTGTGTCAAAGTTAGTAATGATTTTGACCTATAGGTGAGATCATAAAGTAACCATATATTCCCTATAGATTTTGTCATTGTTAATGGAAGTCGGTAGCTATAGTTATTCTCAATAAAGACACCATGATATTCCATGGGATTGAGACAAAATGTCCCCTTAGGTGATCTAAATGAGGTATGTTCATTTAAACTATAGTTATATTAGTTCCTTAAGTAGAATTTAACATAAGGTCTTTGTGAGCTAAAATATGTCAATTAATCACACAACAAGAGAATTTATAACTCAATGATAATATAAGGTAGAGGAAGTCTTGAAAGGTTAGTTTTTACCTTGTTAGACTACAAACACCAGTTTCATGAGGAGACATAACGCAATGGATAGTAAGTCATGGACCCGAGCACTTTGTGTCTTGCTATCATTTGCATAAGGTACTAAAGTGCTATTGATTATTTATAGTGGGATGAATCAACTTTAGAATTGAATTTTGAGGGAACTAGGACTATCCTATGGATCCCAATGGCCTCTGCTCAAGTTCATATACCTTGTTAGCATAATTTATGAGGGTTAGATTGACTTTAAGTTCACTTATGTGCATAAAAGTGTTTCGATATTTATTAAAAGTTACACAGAGGTTAGTGAATGACATCTTTGGATTGGGCTAACTGATTGATTAAATGACCCAATGGGGTTAATTAATCAATTAGAACACAATTTGGGCTAAATTAAGTGATGTAAGCTCATGTAGGCTCAAGTCACTTAAGCCTAGTTAAGAACCACATAAATATCCTTAGGGTTTAGAGTTTCCATCACTTTTGTCTTCCACCATCCAAAGAGAAAAGAGAGTCCTAGCCTCCACCTTCCTAAACCACCCACTGCTTGTGTACTAAAGAATGAGGTTAAGTCATTGAGTGAAAAATCATAGGTTTGTAGGACTTCTAAGGACATCAATTTAATTCTTTAACACTTGAAATTTAAGGTTTGGGAATATCCAAACCTAAAGATTAGTATTTTAACCCTAAAAATCAATTTTTGAAAAATTAATATTACTTCTATTACTTAAATCTAAGATGTCAACACCATAGATTTCATGATCACATGTCCTTTGGATCACCTAAGGAGACACACTATCTCAATCCCATGAGATATCATGGTGTCTCTATTGAGAATACTGATTACTACTCAAAAAGTGCTCTTTCATAGCTTATAATAAACTCTTTTAAACACTTTTGAGTAGTAGTTATTGCCTTTTAACTCAATTGCCATGTTAAGAACCCTTGCAATCGTTTCTAATCAAATTGTGTTAAGTTTTGGTGTTTTGATAGCCTTTTGATCACCAAAGCAATCTGAGATTGAGGAGAGTTATAGGGAATCTTGGGAAAAGCAATTGGAAGCTCAGAAACATGAAGAACTAAAGCTTTGAAGCCTTTTTCCAAGAGTAAATCCGGAATGCAAGGAGAAGAAGTAAAGAGAATCTGCCATGAAGCATATTCTTGATGACAGTCATGTCAGCCACTTTTGGAGCACTTTATGAAGTCCAATTGATGCATGCTATATACCATTTCAAAGCTCAGGAAGTCAACAATCCAATGCTTCAAACGGTACATAATTCGGAGTTGAAATGAAGAAGTTATAGCCACTGCAAGACAATCACTCCAAGCTGAAGGAAGCATTTTGCAAAGTGTTGCGAAATCACCCTTTTGTTGCGAAATGATTTCGCAGCCTTTTTGTACGTGTGGTGGATTTCCTCCTGAAGTTGCCCGATATATGCGACAAGTTGGAAGCTGAGAACCTCAAGATGGAAGCCAACTTCGCAGCCCTGCGAGAATAGCCTTTTGCTGCAAAGTGATTTCGCAGCCCTTTTTGTATGTCTGCGAAATCTCGCAGACATCATTTTCTCTTGCGAAATGGTCTGTAGTGCTTCCCGATATTTGCTACCGACATAGGGAGATATTTTCCATCAGATTTTTGTTGTCTAAATCCCAAAATTCTCCTTGTAAGCCACCAATTACAAGATTCCTTAGCTTTTAAGTTAGTAAAAAGAGTAAATATCCATGTAATAATTAGTTTTGTATTATGTTCATATAAATACTCTCGAGAGAGCCTATTCTTGGGAGGAGACCCTTTGTAAAGTTTTGGAAAAGCAAGTAAAGTTCAGGTCCTTTGTTTTGCCTTACCTTCTCACTTTGTATTTTTTATTTCTTACTAAGTTATGCACTCTTTGAGGAATTTTCCCCAGAGAATGAGTAACTAAACCTTTAGTTCCTTGGAGCTAAGGTTGCCGGGGAAGGTTCCAATTGCAAGAATGCAAAGCTTTGTGGTTGCAGCCATCAATGAAGAGGAAGTGAAGTCCTTTAGGGATTTCTATGTTTTTAGTTAACTTAAAACACCTTAGAGTCACCTGGGCCAACACTTGGTAAGGCAAGTGATCTCCAACCATGGAGATGCACTAGTTTACCCCTTGCGAGCCTCTGAGAGGTGACTTTAAGGTAGGATTTTCTAGAATTGCCAACACTTGGTAAGCTTTTGGACTCTAAGGAGACATCCATTAGTTATCTCTTGCGAGCTTGAGAAGGGAAGTCCAAGGTTAAAGATCACCTTGAATGGTTAAGGCTTAGTAAGAGGCTTGAACCATTGCAAGTTGCATCAGTGAGAGAATTAAAATTGAAATCTAATTAAATGATGTATTTGTACAACACCGGTTAGAGAATTAACTATATGTTGAATATCTAACACGAGGAAATGAACCATCTGACCAGAGTTATGTCTTTTGCATGAGGAACCACCACAGTGAACCTGACCCTCCAAGGAATGTTTTTCTTCCTAAGTTATTCCCATTACTTGTTTTGTAGTTAGTTTAAATCTAAATCTTTACCAATTAAAGTTTGTGTTTTATTTCTTAAGCTAACCTTGAAATGAAACAAGACCAATTCACTTTGAATTGGTATCATTGATAATTTGCTAATCCTTCCCGTGAACGATCCTAGAGCCGCTATACTATAGTAGCTTTTTCTTTGCTACCCTAGTATATGATGTAATAGGTTATAAATTTTGTTGATTACTCCCTCATCCAAGGAGCACCAGCTGGACATAAATCAGCTGAGACACCAATTGGGCACGAATCAAATGGCACCGTTGCCGGGGAAAGTGTCAAGTTTATAGTGATACCATTTTAGAGCACTTGTGATTTTTCATCACAAGTTTGGTAACGTTTCTTTCACTTTACTAATTCTCATTCTTTCTTTATTTATTCATAATCCAAGTTTATCTTTTAAATTCAGCTTAGTTTAATTTTGTTGTTGTAACCCTGTTTTCTTTTGTTGTCCTTTATTTTCATTTAAGTTGCAGATAGATACTAGTTGTGTATGCCAAAGTGGATACGAGACAGTGGAGGAAGGCTTGTTAAGTGTGATACACCTCATAACAAAGAATTCGAATTGAGCTTGAATATCATGGAAGCTACACCTGAAGATCAACATAGTCACCAAGGTCGTCAAGACAATCTCAATGAATTCAGATCAATGAGGGACCACATGCATCCACCTCGTATGAGTGCACCATCATGTATAGTGCCCCCTACAGAGCAGCTAGTGATCAGACCGTATCTTGTTCCACTTCTACCAACTTTCCATGGGATGGAAAGTGAGAATCCCTATGCACACATCAAGGAATTTGAAGATGTTTGTAATACATTCTAAGAGGGAGGAGCTTCAATTGATTTGATGAGGCTTAAGTTATTTCCTTTTACTTTAAAGGATAAGGCCAAAATTTGGCTTAATTCTTTAAGGCCAAGGAGTATCCGTACTTGGATTGACTTACAAGCTGAATTCCTTAAGAAATTTTTTCCCACTCGTAGAACAAATGGCTTGAAAAGGCAAATTTCAAACTTCTCAGCTAAAGAGAATGAGAAATTCTATGAGTGTTGGGAAAGATATATGGAAGCTATAAATGCTTGCCCTCACCATGGCTTTGATACTTGGCTATTGGTGAGCTATTTTTATGATGGTATGTCTTCCTCAATGAAGCAACTCCTCGAGACAATGTGTGGAGGAGATTTCATGAGCAAAAATCCAGAGGAAGTTATGGATTTCTTGAGCTATGTAGCTGAAGTTTCAAGGGGATGGGATGAACCAACCAAAGTAGAAGTGGGTAAGATGAAGTCTCAACTGAGTGCTTTCAATGCTAAGGCTGGGATGTATACCTTGAAAGAAGATGATATGAAAGCAAAGTTGGCAGCTATGACAAGAAGATTGGAGGAGCTGGAGCTGAAAAGAATACATGAAGTGCAAGCTGTTGCTGAAGCACCAGTGCAAGTTAAGCTGTGTCACAATTGTCAATCATATGAACATTTGGTGGAGGAATGCCCTACAATTTCAGCTGAAAGGGAAATGTTTAGAGATCAAGCAAATGTTGTTGGATAATTCAAGCCCAATAACAATGCGCCTTATGGAAATACTTACAACTCAAGTTGGAGGAATCATCCAAATTTCTCATGGAAGGCCAGAGCAACTCAGTACCAATAGCCGGATCCACCATCTCAACAATCTTCAAGTCTTGAACAAGCAATAGCTAATCTCAGCAAGGTAGTGGGAGATTTTGTTGGAAACCAAGAAGCCACTAATGCTCAGATCAATCAAAAAATTGACAGAGTGGAGAGTACTTTGAATAAAAGGATGGATGGAATGCAAAATGATATATCCCAAAAGTTTGATAATATCCAATATTCAATTTCAAGGCTCACAAATTTGAACACAGTGTAAGAAAAGGGAAGATTTCCTTCTCAACCCCACCAAAACCCCAAGGGTGTCCATGAAGTGGAAAGCCAAGAGGGAGAATCATCACAGATGAAAGATGTCAAAGCCTTGATCACTCTAAGGAGTGGTAAAAAAATTGAGAAGCCAACACCCAAGCCACATGTTGAGAAAAAAGAAGAGATAAAGAAAATGGATGAAATGGAAGATAAAGAGAGTGAGATCAGTGAAGAGAAGAAGGACTCTGATTCAACAATGAATGCAATTCCAGATAAGGAACTTCTGAAGGAAGAAATGCTGAAGAAATCAACTTCTCCACCTTTTCCTCAAGCATTACATGGGAAAAAGGGGATTAGAAATGCAGCTGAAATCCTTGAAGTATTGAGACAAGTGAAAGTCAATATCCCACTGCTGGATATGATTAAACAAGTTCCCACATATGCAAAATTCCTAAAGGACTTATGTACTATCAAAAGAGGGTTGACTATAAACAAGAAAGCCTTCTTGACTTAGCAAGTAAGTGCAATCTTACAATGTAAGTCTCCTTTGAAGTACAAACCCGGGAAGTCCTACCATTTTAGTCATGATTGGAGGAAAGGTAGTGGAGAAAACTTTGTTAGACTTGAGAGCAAGTGTGAATTTGCTTCCATATTCCGTCTACAAGCAATTGGGACTTGGAGAATTGAAGCCAACAGCAATCACTCTATCTCTAGCAGATAGATCAGTAAAAATTCCAAGGGGGGTAATTGAGGATGTTTTGGTTCAAGTGGATAATTTCTACTATCCGGTAGATTTTATTGTTCTTGATACATATCTTACTGTAAAGGAAGCTAATTTAGTTCCTATCATCCTTGGAAGGCCATTTCTTGCTACCTCAAATGCTATCATCAATTGCAGGAATGGGCTGATGCAACTCACTTTTGGCAACATGACACTTGATCTCAATATTTTCTACATGTCTAAGAAGCAAACCACTCCGGAAGAAGAAGAGGGTCCAGAAGAGCTGTGCATAATTGACACTTTAGTGGAGGAGCACTGTAATCAGAAGATGCAAGACAAGTTGAATAAAATTCTTGCAGATTTTGAGGAAGGTTTGTCTGAATCCCCTAATGTGCTTGCTACTCTACAAAGTTGGAGAAAGATAGAAGAGATTCTACCTTAGTTCAATAAAGAAGAAGAGGCAGCTGCTGAAAAAGAAACTCCAAAACTCAATCTGAAGCCTCTACCTGTGGAGCTGAAATATACATATCTTGAGGAAAATAATCAATGCCCTATTGTAATATCTTCATTTCTGACCAGTCATCAAGAGAATTGTTTAATGAAAGTTCTCAAGAGGTGTAAGAAGGCAATAGGATGACAAATATCTGACTTGAAGGGCATTAGTCCTTTAGTTTGTACTCATCATATATATATGGAGGAGGAAGCAAAGCCAATTCGTCAACTTCAAAGAAGATTGAATCCTCATTTACAAGAGGTGGTGCGAGCTGAGGTGTTGAAGCTACTTCAAGCAGGTATTATTTACCCTATATCTGATAGCCCTTGGGTGAGTCCTACTCAAGTGGTACCAAAGAAGTCAGGAATCACGTGGTTCAGAATAAAAAAGGAGAAGAAATTACTACACGCCTCACTTCAGGTTGGAGGGTGTGTATTGATTATAGAAAGTTGAATGTTGTAACCAGGAAAGATCATTTTCCATTACCATTTATTGACCAAGTGCTGGAGAGAGTCTCTGGACAACCGTTCTATTGCTTCTTGGATGGGTATTCAGGGTATTTTCAAGATTGAAATTGATGTGGCAGATCAGGAAAAAACCACTTTTACATGTCCATTTGGAACATATGCTTACAGGAGAATGCCTTTTGGTTTATGCAATGCACCTGCAACATTTCAAAGATGTATGTTGAGTATTTTCAGTGATATGGTGGAGCGAATTATGGAGGTTTTCATGGATGACATCACCGTATATGGAGGTACATTTGAGGAATGCTTAGTTAATTTGGAAGCAGTTCTTCACAGATGCATTGAAAAAGACCTGGTGCTTAACTGGGAGAAATGTCATTTTATGGTACGTCAAGAAATTGTCCTTGGCCATATCATCTCTGAAAAAGGCATTGAAGTTGATAAAGCAAAGGTAGAGCTTATTGTCAAATTACCATCCCCAACAACTGTAAAAAGAGTAAGGCAGTTCCTTGGCCATGCAGGGTTCTATAGGAGGTTTATAAAAGGTTTTTCAAGTCTGTCAAAACCTCTTTGTGAGCTGTTAGCTAAGGATGCTAAGTTTATATGGGATGAAAGGTGTCAAAACAGCTTTGATCAACTGAAGAAATTTTTAACAACAACTTCAATAGTGAGAGCCCCTAACTGGCAACTACCCTTTGAACTGATGTGTGATGTAAGTGACTTTACTATAGGAGTTATGCTTGGCCAAAGAGAAGATGGGAAGCCCTATGTGATTTACTATGCAAGCAAAACACTGAATGAAGCTCAAAGGAACTACATAACTACAGAGAAAGAATTGTTAGCTGTGGTATTTGCTTTGGACAAATTTCGTGCTTATTTAATGGGGTCTTTCATCATTGTCTTCACTGACCATTCAGCCTTGAAGTATTTATTGACAAAGCAATATGCAAAAGCAAGGTTGATTAGATGGATTCTTTTGTTACAAGAATTCGATCTCCAAATCAAAGATAAGAAATGAGTGGAGAATGTGGTAGCTGACCACCTTTCAAGGTTAGTTATAGCACATAATTCCCATCCCTTGCCTATTAATGATGATTTTCCTGAAGAATCACTCATGTTCCTAGTAAAAAGTCCTAGGTATGCTCATATTGCTAATTATCTAGTAACTGGTGAAATTCCAAGTGAGTGGAATGCACAGGACAGGAAGCACTTATTTGCAAAAATTCATGCTTATTATTGGGAAGAGCCCTTTCTTTTTAAGTATTGTGCAGATCAGATCATAAGGAAGTGTGTCCCTGAAGATGAGCAGCAAGGGATTCTATCTCATTGTCATGAGAATGCATGTGGAGGCCACTTTGCCTCTCAAAAAACAGCCATGAAGGTGTTGCAATCAGGGTTTACTTGGCCATCTCTTTTCAAAGATGCCCACATCATGTGTAGGAGTTGTGATAGATGCCAAAGGCTTGGAAAGCTAACAAAAAGAAATCAAATGCCTATGAACCCCATTCTAATAGTTGAGCTATTTGATGTATGGGCCATTGACTTCATAGGACCTTTCCCAATGCCTTTTGGTAATTCTTACATCTTGGTGGGGGTGGATTATGTTTCTAAATGGGTTGAGGCAATCCCCTGTAAACAAAATGATCATAGGGTGGTTCTCAAGTTTCTTAAAGAGAACATTTTCTCGAGATTTTGGGTGCCCAAAGCCATAATCAGTGATGGAGGTGCTCATTTTTGCAACAAACCTTTTGAAGCTCTATTATCCAAGTATGGAGTGAAGCATAAGGTAGCTACACCTTATCATCCTCAGACTTTCGGGCAAGTTGAGCTAGCTAACAGGGAAATAAAGAATATATTGATGAAAGTGGTGAATTCCAGCAGAAAAGATTGGTCTATTAGGCTTCATGATTCATTGTGGGCATATAGAACAGCTTATAAGACTATTCTTGGCATGTCTCCCTATCGTCTTGTCTATGGCAAAGCATGTCATCTCCCTGTGGAAGTTGAATACAAAGCTTGGTGGGCAATAAAGAAACTGAACATGGACTTGATCAGAGCCGGAGAAAAGAGATATCTAGACCTTAATGAGATGGAGGAATTAAGAAATGATGCTTATATCAATTCCAAAGTTGCAAAATAGAGGATGAAGAAGTGGCATGATCAATTAATTTCCAACAAGGAATTTCAGAAAGGGCAAAAAGTTTTACTATATGACACAAGACTCCATATCTTTCCTGGGAAGCTCAAGTCAAGGTGGATAGGCTCGTTCATTATTCACCAAGTATATGCCAATGGAGTGGTGGAATTATTGAATTCCAATGGCAAAGACACATTTAGAGTCAATGGATATCGTCTCAAGCCATTCATGGAGTCATTCAAACCAGAAAATGAGGAAATCAACCTCCTTGAGCCACAAAAAGCCTAAGCAAATAAGGGTTTGGTGGACGTGGTTTTATCACAATCCAAAATTTTTGTAAATTTTGTAAATTTCAAAGTTTTTTTTCCATACTTTTGATCTTAGTTTTTTATCTTAAATCATGTTTTTATATGTGTTTTAATCTTTTTGAATGATCTCAGGTGGAGGAGATTGCAAAGAAATTGAAAGGAAGAAATCGGAGCGAAATCAGAGCAAAAACAGAGTGAAAACAGAGCAAAAACAGAGTTCTGCGAGATTTCGCAGCCTAAGGAAAACTTTTGCGAAATTAGCACTTTGCTGCCAAACCATTCCGCAACTCATTGGAATTCTCTGCGAAAATTTTTGCAGTTGCGAGCCAAGTTTGGCACACGAGTGCCACTTCGCAAAGCACAGGAGCCCCCATTTCGCAGTTGCGAAACGGCTGCGAGGCGATAAAGCGTGAAAATCCATGATTTCGCAACCAAAGTTCCATTCCGCAGGGTATTTCGCAATTTCGAAAGCGATTTTGGCACACGTGTGCCACTTCGCAGCATAGTGACACTCAATTTGCAGCTGCGAAACGGATTACGAAGTGGGCTGCGAAAATGGCTTTTTGCTGCGAAATTGGCATTTTTCTGTGAAACTCAAAATGACCCTTAATCTTCCGTTATTTTTATATATACCGATCATTTGAGCTGCGAAAGGGTTTCAAAAATAGAGCGCGCCATTCTTGCAGATTGTTCATCTCCTTGCTCGAGCCCGACACCGCGCAAACCTCCGATCATCTTCTCCGGTCATCACTTCCGGCCAAATTTCGACAACCTGAAATGGCGCGAACTAGAGGAGCCAAGTCTTCCTCTCCTTCAAGCCGCAAGAGAGTCCCGCGAGGGGAGCCCGTTCCAGATCCCACTTTTGAGCCTCCGTAGCCAAAAGCAGTTTCCCCTCCGGCGAAGCCCGCGCCGTAGAAGCCTCCGGTGAGGCGTTATCTCACCAGGTCAGGGGGTCGGCCACTGAAAAAGATAGTCAGGGTTGAAAGCTCAGAGCCCATTGACTTGACGGAGCAGTCCCCAGAACCCTCGCCAGTTCCCTCGCCAGTTCCCTCACCAGTTCCATCTCCGGCGCCGCTAGCAGAGCCTGAAAAGCCTCAACCGCCATTTCCCGAGCCCCAAAATCCATCTGAGATAGCCCCTAAAGCAGTAATCAAGCGGTCGATGCTGACTCAGCCTCCAAATGAGGGGAATTTGGACTGTAGAGCTCGGTCATTCCACTCCGAGCTGTGCTTTGACACAATCACATTCCAATTGCGGCCGGAGCTTGCACAGTCATTCCACCTGCTGCGAAGATACCACATGGAGCACCTGATGACTCCAAGAGACTTTTTCTACCCCAGAGTAGTCATGGATTTTTATCAGTCTATGACTACCAAACAGGTCAGGGATCCAACTCTAATCCATTTTACCATTGATGGGAGGCATGGCATATTGGGAGCTCGCCATATAGCTGAGGCCTTGCAAATACCCTTCGAGCCAAGCCATTTTGATGATTTCAGAGTGTGGACCAGTGCTACTGAGCTGAAAATGGTGTATATCCTATCCAGAGGAGCTTCCACACGACCACATCTGTTGAGGGGAGAGCTTCCTCCAATCATATTTCTTATTGATGCATTTTTGCGTCATAACCTCTATCCACTGCAACATTGGACTCAGAGGAGAGGAGTGCTTCTAGAGGCCCTATTCAAGATTTTTTAGGGATATTTCTTCGGCCCTCACCATCTGATTATGGCGGCCCTCCTCTATTTCGAAGAGAAGGTGCATAAAAAGAAGCTACAAAGAGCTAATGACATTCCTCTTCTCTTTCCAAGGCTGCTGTGCCAAATTCTGGAGCACCTGGGGTATCCATCAGAGCCTCAGTTGGAGCGCAAGCGTATTTGCCGAGAGGTATTTACTCTCGACAAATGGAACAACATGACAGCCTATAGAATTGACCAGTCATAGCGCCCACAGCCAGCTGCTAGAAGAGCATCCCCACGACATATACCTGAGGGTATACCTATTGCTGCTCCTACCATTCCCAAAGCTCCACCAGTTACTCCAGCTTCATCTGAGCCATCCACTTCAGCTGAACCAAGGATGGCCATTCCCATTTTTGAATACAGAGAGTTATGCCGTTCATTGGAGACCCTCACAGCATCTCAGAGCAACCTTGCTCAGGAGATGGCAGCCATTCGAGCATGCCAAGAGCAGATGTTGGCCACCCAGGCTCAGCACACTACTATCTTAAGGCAGCACCAGCATCATTTCGATCTGCCTTCAGCTGCTGAGCACTCCACCCCCACCACTTCAATGCCACACTCTCATCCTACAGAGCCTCAGGCCCCATCTGGAGCAGCTACTGAAGAGGCAGACCCATCTGCCTAGCCCCAGCACCAACCACTCATCAGATCATTATATATATCTACTGCCTATGTTTTTTATGTATTTCATTTTTTAGTTTATAAGAAATCCCATTATTTTGGTACCATATATGGGATTGCTTGTATTGCCTTCTTTTTCATTGTACTCAAATGGATTCAAAGTAATAAAAGTCTAATATTTTTTTGTTAACCTTTAGCATTAATTTATTTTTATTTCATTTTCTCACATCTTTTATTCTTTTTGAAACATGTGGTTTCTCCAATCAGTATTCGAAATTGATATCACTCAGGAGGTACCACTTCCTCCCTTTAATTGCAATCACCCATATCACATTGAGGACAATGCTCAGTTCGGTTGGGGGGGGGGATGAGGAAGGAAGTATGCTAAGTCATTTTGGTAATGCAATTATATTGGTAAAACAGTTGTAGTTTTTGCTTTTTATTCTTTTTACTCTAATCTCCATGGATTTTGAGGAAAAATTTTCAAAATGAAACAGGAGAAATTGAACTGTTGCTTTTCACTTGACTTAGAGTATGGATTATGCTCACTAAAGTGGTTAAATTGTTGAAGCTTCTATTGAAATTGAATTTAGTTCTTCTACTTTAAGCTATCCACACACTGTGCACAATAGATTCCGATTATAAGATGAAAAACTATTTCCCTCTTGACTTAGAAAAATTTTGGGACTTGGTACCTTTGACCTCATTTGATAAAGTTGAGACACCTTGTAAAAGGCCAATGAGCCTTTGAAATAAAGAAAGAAAGTGTTTGCTCGCCTTGAAACCCGAGCAAGGTCTGAGGGGTATATGGTGAAAATATTTAAAACCTGGTGCCCTAAACCTTAATTGGTTGGGAGTCACCGACCTCAATGCTCGTTACAAGGGTAGATAGGTGGAGTTAGCATATGGTAGGTGCTTGGGTATTAGAAATTCATTTTCAAAAGTCCGGGGAAAAATCCGAGGAGTTAGTAGTTGAAAGATCCTTAAAGCTTGATGCCCTAAACCTTAATTGGTTGGGAGTCATCGATGGACCCCCATTACATGGACAATTCAGAAAGAATACCCCTTTAAGGCCCTTTGTTTTGCCTTAAAAAAAAAAATGTGTTCTTTTCTTATTGATTTTGGTCAGTTAGCTAAATGTTGAAAAGAGATAAGTTGGAGGGAGAGATTAGTTTAGCATATTATTTTCGGAAGCTAAGGAACCAATACACTGATTTTTGGGGAAGAATAAAGTTTGGTCCTTTGGAAGTGAAAATGATTTTAAAACTTCAGTTTGCATAATGCATTCCCTTGATTGACAGTGTTTAGCATAGTTTGTTATAACTCTTGTTGAAATTTGGGTTTGTATTTCTTTGATGTCTCATGTGAGAATTAGATTATGCCATTTGAAAATTGTTTTTCAGCATGATGTTGTAAATTATAGTTTAGTTTGCTTTTATATTTTTTCTCTCTCCATTATTGCTAAGGGGCTAGCAATATGCCGGTTGGGAGGAGTGATTACTACTCAAAAAGTGCTCTTTCATAGCTTATAATAAACTCTTTTAAACACTTTTGAGTAGTAGTTATTGCCTTTTAACTCAATTGACATGTTAAGGACCCTTGCAATCGTTTCTAATCAAATTGTGTTAAGTTTTGGTGTTTTGATAGCCTTTTGATCACCAAAGTAATCCGAGATTGAGGAGAGTTATAGGGAATCTTGGGCAAAGCAAATGGAAGCTCAGAAACATGAAGAACTAAAGCTTTGAAGCCCTTTGCCAAGAGTAAATCTGGAATGCAAGGAGAAGAAGTAAAGAGAATCTGCCATGAAGCATATTCTTGATGACAGTCGTGTCAGCCACTTTTGGAGCACTTTCTGAAGTCTAATTGATGCATGCTATATACCATTTCAAAGCTCAAGAAGTCAACAATCCAATGCTTCAAATGGTGTGTAATTCGAAGTTGAAATGAAGAAGTTATAGCCACTGCAAGACAATCACTCCAAGATGAAGGAAACATTTTGCAAAGTGTTGCGAAATCACATTTTGTTGCAAAATGATTTCGCAGCCTTTTGTACAGTGTGGTGGATTTCCTCCTGAAGTTGCCCGATATATGCGACAAGTTGGAAGCTGAGAACCTCAAGATGGAAGCCAACTTCACAGCCCTGCGAGAATAGCCTTTTGCTGCGAAGTGATTTCGCAGCCCTTTTTGTATGTCTGCGAAATCTCGCAGACATCATTTTCTCTTGCGAAATGGTCTATAGTGCTTCCCGATATTTGCTACCGACATAGGGAGATATTTTCCATCAGATTTTTGTTGTCTAAATCCCAAAATTCTCCTTGTAAGCCACCAATTACAAGATTCCTTAGCTTTTAAGTTAGTAAAAAGAGTAAATATCCATGTAATAATTAGTTTTGTATTATGTTCATATAAATACTCTCTCGAGAGCCTGTTCTTGGGAGGAGACTCTTTGTAAAGTTTTGGAAAAGTAAGTAAAGTTTAGGTCCTTTGTTTTGCCTTACCTTCTCACTTTGTATTTTTTATTTCTTACTAAGTTATGCACTCTCTGAGGAATTTTCCCCAGAGAATGAGTAACTAAACCTTTAGTTCCTTGGAGCTAAGGTTGCCGAGGAAGGTTCCAAGTGCAAGAATGCAAAGCTTTGTGGTTTCAACCATCAATGAAGAGGAAGTGAAGTCCTTTAGGGATTTCTATGTTTTTAGTTAACTTAAAACACCTTAGAGTCATTTGGGCCAACACTTGGTAAGGCAAGTGATCTCCAACCATGGAGATGCACTAGTTTACCCCTTGCAAGCCTCTGGGAGGTGACTTTAAGGTAGGATTTTCTAGAATTGTCAACACTTGGTAAGCTTTTGGACTCTAAGGAGACATCCATTAGTTATCTCTTGTGAGCTTGAGAAGGGAAGTCCAAGGTTAAAGATCACCTTGAATGGTTAAGGCTTAGTGAGAGGCTTGAACCATTGCAAGTTGCATCAGTGAGAGAATTAAAGTTGAAATCTAATTAAAGGACGTATCTGTACAACACCAGTTAGAGAATTAACTATATGTTGAATCTCTAACGCGAGGAAATAAACCATCTGACCAGAGCTATGTCTTTTGCATGAGGAACCACCACAGTGAACCTGACCCTCCAAGGAATGTTTTTCTTCCTAAGTTATTCCCATTACTTGTTTTGTAGTTAGTTTAAATCTAAATCTTTACCAATTAAAGTTTGTGTTTTATTTCTTAAGCTAACCTTGAAATGAAACAAGACCAATTCACTTTGAATTGGTATCATTGATAATTTGCTAATCCTTCCCAGTGAACGATCCTAGAGCCGCTATACTATAGTAGCTTTTTCTTTGCTACCCTAGTATATGGTGTAATAGGTTATAAATTTTGTTAATTACTCCCTCATCCAAGGAGCACCAGCTGGACATGAATTAGCTGAGACACCAATTGGGCACGAATCAAATACCTATTGTCACCAACTTCCATCAATAATGACTCAATCCATAGAGAATATATGACCGCTTTAAGGTCTCACCAATTAGTCAAAGCCACCTGTTGATTTCAATAGAGGCTCAATATCCTCTTAAGGTGAAAGTCCATGCTACATAGTAGCTTAATGAATCATGACAACCAGATAGCCTTACATCATGATTTACCATAGGTTGTGTTCAATGTGTAACCATACACACTAGCACACTTACCATGAGAAACCCATTATGATAGCTAAGAAAAATTATCCCACCAATTAGGAGGTAGTGCACTATAATCTCTACTGAACTACCTAAATCCATGAACTAACTATGAACAACTTATCATCTTACAAGAAACTCATGAGTTATGCCTTCTGTATAACTCCTAATACACCCAAGTCATATAAAATGCAAGTGGTATAGTTTTAAACGCTCAAGTCAATGTTAATGCATAAAAAGGATAATAAAGAGAAAGTAAAGTCTAACTTTGTTACATTATGTCTTATTTTTAGGAGATCAATCCCAACATTGAAAGTTATTGAATAAGAAAGACAACAACAACATGTTTAGTGGAAGCAAGCATATGATAGAAGAGTCTTCAAGTAGTTATCATCCTATTAATACACCAACACCTACAAAGGGCACACAAAGTATTCGAGTCTTATATGTTAGACCGCCAATTACACTATCTTTTTTCTAATCATCTAACGCAACAACAAAAACATATCAAAACTATGTGCAAAGGTGGTTCAATCAAAGTAATTGATTAACAAATTCTTCGTCTATGAAAGTGTCCCTTCACACAATTCATCATCTTATCACTATAAAAACATGATTATCGATGCTCAACAAGCATATAATTATTGATTTATTATAAGTGTACAATAACTATTAGGTATCAACAATATGAACGGTTATTTGACACATTTATAGTATTTCTTACCTTTTTATTACTTGTCAATAGGTATGGATCTAACTACTCCATCTCTATATGAAATAAAGCTAACTACTTGGATATAGAGTATAAGGAAATAAGAGCCCAGGTTGATACCCAAAGAAAAAAATAAAAGACATATCTATGCACATTCATGTGCAATGGATGGATAGCGAAAACCAAACTTGGCATCATTAATTTCATGGTGTATTTTAAAACTAACACTGTCTTCTTGAAATCAATGGATGCAACAAATCAAATCAAGGACTAACACTATACACACACACACACACACATCTATAGAAAAAAAATAAAAGATGTACGGATGCACAATCATATGAAATGGATGGATAGAGCCAACTAAACTAAGTATCATTAATTTCATGGTATATTCTAAAAAACGTGGTCTTCTTGAAATCAATGGATGCAACAAATAAAATCAAGGACTATAACTATAATTATAACTATATAACTATATGCGTATTAAAGTTTGATAAAAGAGGTTATATATGATGTTAGCCCAATAAATGTGGTTCAAATTGTCATTAATAATGGTTTTATATTCATGAAGGCCAAGAAAATGCTAATGAAGAAGTTTGACTTCTATTGGACTCCATGTGCAACACACTGCATCCATTTAATGTTTGAAGATGTTAGTAAATGGAAAAAAGTTGTGCATGAGGTAAGCATTGCCAGAAAGATAATCAATTTCATTTATAATTATAGTTGGTTACTTGCACAGATAAGAAAGTTTAGTGGTGAAGACATAGTTTGTCTATGAGCAACAAGATTTGCCAAAAACTATATTGCCTTAAATAGTCTATTAAGAAAGAGTGAATTTGAAGAAATTATTCATGAGTGATGCATAGGCAAAAAATAAACTAATGAGAAATCAAATTTGTGTACTAAGATGGCTCCTTGAGAACTAATTTCAATATGTTTAAAGCACTTGTGACATTCCCAACTTTAGATTGTTGTTAATACCTTAGAAAATTCACTCAATGTGTTTTGTCATAATTTTGTAGGATTGAAGCATGTTTAACGCATTTCTAGAACTTCATGGACAAAAAAAACACCTAAATGAGGGTATGTTATCGTTTATGCACTAATAAGAGCCAAGCCTAAATGGAAAACCTCAAGAGTGTGAACCCAAATTATGCATTGAGAAAACGTACTTAAAGTGTGCACCCTTCAACGTCAACTTGGATTGCACACTTAAGAGCCCAATTTAGATTGAGCACTTCACCAAGTGCACTAAAGGGTCATGGCCTAAGTTAAGCAAAGTGAGTAAGCAAAAAGCCCATTTAACTTATGTGTTCACAATGCACAATCCTAAAGTGTACTAAGAAAGTTAGCACATTGCATGACTCTAAGCCTACAAGGACTCACAATGGTTGATCATATGCGTGAGCTATTGTAATACTAAAGTGTAACACATATCGATAGTTGAGATGCACAATTTTGACCAATAACAACACCTCTCAATAAAAAAAAAACTCCCCTTCATCCACCTATGGAGCACACATTGCAAAGCAACCATTCTAGCTCACTATCTTAGTCGTTCCACTTTATACTCAAATCACATCTTCCTATCTTTGTGCACTGACCAAGGTTGTGTAGTGCTTTTGAAGATTTGATTGATATATCCATACTCTCTAGCCACTAAGTTGAAAATAAAGGAGTCGTAGTTTGCACTTCACCCAGACATTTTATGACTGACGCTTGTACAGTTCTATTACATCATCGACATGGGCAAGAGGTATAGCTATTAGGGGTAGCTTGGAAGCAGTAAAGGAGAAGAGAGATTTTCGCATATAAATAGGAAAATTGAAAATAGAAAATGAGTTCCCTCCAAGGGTATGGATAAAAAGAGCATAATAAGTTTGATCTAAGTTTTTTTTTTTTCTTTTGTAATGTTTCATTTTCTTTTTATAAAAATTTTAACTTTTAGTTTTTACATTGTTATGTTTGTTGTTTATGTTTTCCTACTCCATTAGTAGTAATGGGAGTCACAGTCCCTTTAGCTATCTTACCTTTGGTTTAGCGGTTTATCATTGAACATGGCCTCTCTTGGATGAGTGGTCACAAAGACCAAAAGGAGTTTCCACTCAACCAGGCTAGGGCTATAAGGATTAAAATGAGTGCCCTTAGGGAAAAACAAGGATATGTAGTTTAGGTTATAAGGGTCATAAACGATGAAACCAAGTCACATGTCTTTGCTTTCCATTGTTAGCCCAATAAACCATAAACAAGTCTTCTGACATGGGGAATGACCAATCTAACTAATCTAATTGCAAGGACCAAAAAAAAAAAAAAACAATTGGATCGATTTGATCTATTGTTGAGGTAGTCAATCCTATTGTCAATTGGAACATTTTCCCAATGGTGCAAACCCCTAGTCTGATTCATGTCCCATAAGCAATGGAGCAAAACCCTGTGGGTTGGTTGTCTCAATAGGTAAAACTTCAACTACCTTCTCTTTTTTTTTTATTTTTTTTGTTTTTTTTTTTTTTTTTTTTATTATTAAGGTTTTCTCCTTCTCCTAAAAAAAATTCAAAATTTATCTTTGTTTTTGTGTCTCCCTTTATTCATACAATCCTAACTATGCCTCTAACTAAGTTAATGCATAGTTGAGCAAAAAAAATAAACTAAGTCAAAATTTTCCTAAGCTTAGAGAGTGAGAAAGTTTTAAATCATAAATCCGGGATCTAATGTGCACGGTGTGTAAAGCTTGAAATGGAAGAAATAAGTTCGAAATCAAAGAGGGTTTCAATAGATTATCAACTTTGAAAGCATAAAACAAACTCTAAGACTTAAGTAATTAAGTTAAAACTCGACTTATCCTATTTTATTTTGAGAAATTATCTTTAACAACCATAGAGAATGAAACAAAAAATTTTGAAAAAAAAAAACAAAAACTACTAAATCAACAAAATAACTAACTAAA
Organism: Vitis amurensis; assembly: GCA_037355405.1. Lineage (NCBI taxonomy): Eukaryota > Viridiplantae > Streptophyta > Magnoliopsida > Vitales > Vitaceae > Vitis > Vitis amurensis. Next base: position 12,794,983 of record CM074682.1, on the reverse strand, counting down.
ATAGGAAATACTTACTTCCTCAACTCTCCCCCCAACCGAGATGAACATTGTCCCCAATGTTTCTATCGAAAAAGACAAGGAAGGAATGATATACCTTATGGTGATGTGGCATTCAAGGCATGTGAGTGCATCCACATGATTCAAAAACCATAAGAAATGTGAGAGAGGAAATAAGATACAAAAAATGATGCTTATATAAACTGAGAGAGTTGAGTATAAGATATAAGCATGAGGTACATACAATCTCAGAATATAAAACATGTACATATACAAAAAAAACATATACAAAATGGAGATAGAAATATCCAATCATGGATGTGGCTCCTGAGGTGGAGGAGGTGATATGCCCAGGTGATGGTGTAGAATGACCACCTCTCTGTGAGTGGGCCCCATGTTGACTAGCTGAAGAGGATGCTCCCCGTGTCCGTGCCATGGTATAAATACTGAAATAAGACTAAAAAGCACGAAAAATAGAGCATCCCAGGGGTAAAGTGTCAAAAATACAGTTGAAATGGTAACCAGTGCAAAATTTGCAAGGCATGAATAGTGGTGCTAAATTTGGCAATGGGCACTATTCACGCAGCTCTATTCATCTTCTTCTCTAATGCTTACTTTGAATTTGAGTTTTCATTTTTAACAGTTTAAAATTCATAAAAAATGTATGGTTTTAATGGAAACATGATTCTAAATGCAATGGAGTAAGTTTGGGAGCCTAAAGCACATTGCAAGATAGAGATTTTTGCAAAAATGGCGGCCGGCCATGTGGGTCTTTGATTTGAAGAAATGGATTTTTGAAATGGTTTTAATGGATGAAAATGCATGTTTATGGTTCCTAAAACATAGAAATGACATAAACAAGCAATTTAAGGAGTGAAAAATGGAGAAAAATGAAAAATTACTCACCTTGGAACAATGAAGCACGCGACCTAGAGAGGAAATGCAAGGTGAATAGTGTTTTGTGCATGAAAAATGAAGTTGAGAAAGCTTTAAAAAAAAAGTTTTTTTGCCATGAAAAAATTTTGAAAATTTTGTCTAAGTACGGGGATGAACTGAGAAGTGTTAAAACTAGAAAATTGAAGTTTGAAAATGAATTTAAAAAGAATCAAATCCTTGGTAAGCATGAAGAAAAAATTTCCCAATGTGTAAATTCACCTTGCCAAATTTTCGCATTGGCTACTCCCCTTAAAAACCAATCCCGAGAGGTTGCATTTTGATATTTGCTTTGAAAACAATTTCGCAAGGTGAAAAATGACTTGCGAAAATTTTCGCACTGGTTACTCCTTGCAAAAGTGCAATCCCGAGAGGTTGTATTTTGCATCTTGCCAAAATGTGCATTTCGCAAGGTGAAATTCACCTTGCGAAATGGGCTTTTAAGCTTGGACTTAGGTATATTTCTCCCCTATTTCACCTTTCTTTCCACATTTGTGAGCTTGTGAGCTTTCGTACCTGCTATTGGACATCAAAGCTCCATTAAAAACATAAAAAATCAAAATCAAAACTAGTAATAAAACAAAAAGATATGGACTAGTTAGTCTTTAAAAAGACTAAGTCCATCAAATAATTTGATCCTTGGTTTAGCTTGTCCGGATCCCATATCAAGTTTGCATCCCTCACTTGAGACTTGCTTTGTATGATGGTGCCATACAAAGCTTGGGGGAAAGGTGGAGGGATGTGATTCTTCATCATTTCTTCCTTGATGACTATCCTCTGAGGTTCTTCGTCTATATAGTCATCTTTCTCTATGATTTTCCCCTTTTTCTTTCCTTTGATTTCCTCCCTCTTTTCTTTCTCTATTTCACTCTCTACCTCATGCTCTAGTTTGCATGTGAGCAGATCAACCTCTTTATCTCCCTCCTTAGCCTCCATTTCATGGATACCCTTTTGATTTTGATGGGGTTGAGAATGAGAGTTTTCTTTCTCTTGCATTGTGTTGAAGTTGGCAAACCTTGAGATTGAATCTTGGAGATTATCTATCTTTTGAGATAGATCATGTTGCACTCCATCCATCTTTTTATTCAATGAACTCTCTACTCTGTCAGGGAGTGATATTTTTTTACTGAGCTGAGCATTGATGGATTTTTGAGGTTCAACAAAGTCTTCCATGACCTTGTTAAGATTCATCATAGCTTGTTCAAGGTTTAAGGCTTTTATTGAGGTGGTTAAGCATGTGGCTGGTTTCCAAGAGAACTTTGGATGTTTCCTCCAATTGGAATTGTAGGTGTTGCAATCACCAAACATTTTCCTCACCACTGGAATGGTAGGACACTCCTTCACCAAGTGCTCATAAGATAGACAAATGGCGCAAGGCATAGCTTGCAATGGTATCCGGTAGATGGCTTGCACTTCTTGCATCTGGTTCTTTTCTAGCTCTTCCAATCTCCTTTCCATAGCTACAATCTTTGCCTTCATGTCCATGCCATCATTCAAAATATATATCTCACCCTTATCTTTAGGTTGAGATTTCATTCTTCCCATATCCTCTAGCATTTGGTTCCCCCCCATTCTCTTGAAAATTCAGCCACATAAACCTGATGAAGTTCAGTGGCTTCCGCCTCTTCTCTCATATCTCATATTAATATGGCATGCAACAAATAGCAATTAAAATGTGAATTAAAAAAAAAAAAAAAAAAAAAAAAAAAAGAAAATAAAATTCTAAAGAAAAAAGAAAATTATTAAGATTTAACTAAAAACTAAATAAAAAGATATACTAACACATGAACAAAGAAAAATAAAATAAAATAAAAAGTTAGTAAAAGGAAAATGAGATAGAATTCACCTCACTCATGATGAGAAGTCTCACAATTCCTCCAGTCTCACAAGTTCACGGCCTAAAGTAGCACCTTCCCTGCAACGGCGCCATTTGATAACCCAACTCTTGGTAGCTTGGCATGTAAGGGTATCAACAAAATTTATACCTAAGGTCCTTACACTAAAAAAGTAGCAAAGCTACTATAGCATAGTGGCTCTAGAGATCGAACACTTGGGAAGGGTTTTTACTTTAACTAGTGAAGTTCGGAGGATGGAGTGAACTTTTCTTAATAAAAATTAGGTTAAGATGAAAACATAAAAAAATAAAAAAAAAAGTGTGTAAAAAACTAAACTAACATGAAAATAGGTTAAAAGATGGAAAAAAAAGTTTCTTCAAAGCTTTGGATAGTCATGCTTAACTTTGTCACCTAAAATGGAGATTTTGGGACTTTTCACCTCGAGTTGGGGAAGAAGCAACTAAGGTGATGTTATGCTTACTTCCCGAACCGGTATGAGTTTAACAACTGAGTTTTAGTCCTTGAAAACTTACAAAAAGAGTAGTTGAACCTCATAAATGCCCTTTTAATGATATAGGACATCTCCTCGACTTGCAATACAATGGCTCGTAGGAGAGTATCAATCATATTGGTCATTCAAAGCAAGTCGAGAGGGATTAAAAGCTTTACTTTGAATGAAAACATTTATGCATGCCCTACTTACATTGATTGAAAGCTCAACATCCCTGACGGGGAGCTTCACATGGCATCCATTACTTCAAGAAACTAAAAGGTTTTAGCCTTCTCATCCTTGGGGATTTCATCCTCCAAGGATATTTGGTTACTAAAAAAAAAAAAGAAAAAAAAAAAAAAAAAAAAAAAGAAAAAAAAAAAAAAAAAAAAATATGAACAAAGAGTGATCTTATAACTTATAAAGTTACAAGGTGTTACCAGATTTTTAACCATCATTATCAAAAGCAACCTTAAAAAAAAAAATCATTGGTTGATTACAAGGGTAAAATAGGTATTTACAAAGCTAAAAAATCAAGCAAAATATCTTGGAAGAACCGGCAGTGGAATAACATCAACAACGTCTCAAAACAGGGAAAAATTACATGGTCCGATGTATGGCCAAATTCATCGCACCATGAGGAAAATCTCCTTGCGAAATTGGTCATTTGGCATGATGCTAGTTGTCTTGCCATATCTTCCTCATTTTAGCTCCAAATCATACACTGTTGAAGCGTTGGATTTTGACTTGACTTCCTAAGCTTTGAAATGGTATATAGAATGAAGAAAGGATGGACTTCGGGAAGTTCTCCAAAAGTGTAAAAAGAAGACTGCAGCTGCTGTCCCCTTTTTTTTCTTCTCCCTTTTTTTTTTTCCTTGCAAAATGGTGTTCCCATGGCTTGTGCTCGTGTTTCCACTTGAAATTCAAGTCAATGTAAACAAATCCAAAATCCTTCTTAACTTGCCCAAGTAGCTCCTCCATCAATTGGCATGCTTGAATTGGTTCATAAGCTGATCAGAAAAACTGATGTAAACTTGCCAATAAAATGGATGGTTAGAACTAATTACTAAGGAGCTTAATGAATCAATTAGGTTAAATGAATATGATTACTACTCAAAGGTGCTTAAAATCCTTATAATTAGGTCTACAAAATAGCACTTTTTGGTAGTAATCATGAACTAGATGTTCAACAAACCAAAAGTTTTTGTCCTTTGGCATGACAAGCTAGTTCATCCAAGGTCTTCAATGATGCGTCGAATAATCAAACACTCACATGGGCATCCCCACTAAAGAACCAGACGATTTTTTTGCCCAATGAATACTCATTTGTTGTCTGCTCAGAAGGTAAATTAATAGTCAAAACATATTTTACTAAAGTCTTATTCGAGTCACCAGTCTTTTTAGAAAGAATACATGGGGGCATATGTGAGTCTATCCATCCACCATGTAAAGCATTTCGTTATTTTACGATCGTAATAGATGCATCTATTAGGTGGTTACATGTTTGTCTCCTTTCTACATGTAATGTTGTCTTTACTAGGCTCCTTGCATAAATGATCAGATTATAAGCACAATTTCCACCTTATCTAATTAAGATAATACGTCTTGATAATGTTGGTGAATTCACTTCTTAAACATTCACATCATATGTTAGTAGGGATAAATATTGAGCATCTTGTTGCTCATACCCATAGCCAAAATGGTTTAATAAAATCCTTTATCAAACATCTCCAATTAATAACTCAATCATTACTAATGAAAACCAAATTACCTACTTCTGCATGAGGACATGTTATTATGCATGTTGTAGCTTTAGTCTGTATTCAACCTACAATTTACCATGAATGCTCTCATTCACAACTTGTACTTGGAAAACAAACAAATATCTCTCAGTTGCGAATATTTGGTTATGCAGTATATGTACCAATTGCACCTACACAACACACTAAAATGAGTTCCCAACGAAGACTTAGGATTTAAGCAGGTTTTGATTCTCCATTTATCATAAGATATATTGAATCTTTGATAGGCGATGTTTTTACATCCCATTTGGCAAATTATCATATTATTGAGTGTTTTCCCACCATTAGGGGGAGAAAAGCCGATTCCTGAAGAATGGCGAGAAATTACTTGGAATGCATCTACTATGTCTCATCTTAATCCTCGTACAAATCAATGTGAACTAGAAGTTCAAAGGATCATTCATTTGCAAAATCTTGCAAATCAATTACCAGATGTATTCATTAATACAAAGAAAGTGAAAAAGTCATATATCTCGGCTGCAAATACTCCAACACGGATTGATGTCCTTATAAGATGGTTAACAAATTGAATCTAAGATACGCTTGAAGCATGGTAGACCTATTAACTCAAATGATGTAATTCCTCGGAAAAGAAGAACACAAGGAAAACAAGGCACTCTAGAAGAGGCCATCAAAATGACTGATCAATCTTAAATTGATAAATTTATAGCCCTAAAAGAGGCACAAATAATGGAAAAGGCCCCTAAAAAGGCAAATATTAAACAAGACGCCCTTGAAGAAGCACATATTGAACATGTAGCCCTTAAAGAGGCACAAGTACCTGAAAATTGTGAGATCTCAGTAAGTTATGTACACAGGGGAGAAAAATGATATCAAAATAATATTGTTATTAACAACATTTTCACTTTCCAAGTGGCCTCTAATATCATAAGAAATTATGAAGATCCCGAACAATGAAATTTGGAAGAATGTCGACATAGAAATGATTGGTCAAAATGGAAAGAAGTCATGCCGACAAAGTTAAACTCATTAACAAAATAAGAAGTTTTTGGTCTTGTAGTCCAAACACCTAAAGATGTAAAGCTTATTGGGTACAAATGGGTATTTTTACAAAAGCGCAATGAGAATTATGAAATCATATATAAAATATAAAGCGCGAATAGCACAAGGTTTCTCACAGAGACTTGATATTAACTACAAGGAAACATATTCTCTCATCATAGACACAGTCACATTTCATTTCTTAATTAGTTTGATAATCTCAGAAGGACTGGATATGCGTCTCATTGATGTAATTACATCATATTGATATGGATCCATGGATAATGATATATATATATATATATATATATATATGAAAATCCTTAAACGATTTAAATTGCTTGAAGCAAATAGTACAAAACCTCGTAGCATGTACCCAATCAAGTTACAACGATCCCTGTATAAATTAAAGTAATCTGGACGCATGTGCTACAATCACCTTAGCAAATACTTACTAAAAGAAGGGTATGTGAATAACCCTATATGTCCATGCATCTTTATTAAGAAATCAAAAACTGAATTTGCAATTATTAGAGTGTATGTTGATGACTTAAATCTTATTGGAACTCTTGAAGAGCTCATAAGAACAAATTATTTGAAAAATGAATTTGAGATGAAAGATCTTGGAAAAATAAAATTTTGTCTCAACTCATAGATTGAGCATTTTCCAAATGAAGTTTTAATACATCAATCAACTTACATTAAGAAAATTTTGAAACATTTTTATATGGATAAAGTGCATCCTTTAAGTTCTCCAATGGTTGTCCGATCACTTGATGTAAAAATAGACTCATTTCATTCTTATGAAAAAAGTGAAGAGTTTCGTGGTCCTTAAGTATCATATCTTAGTGTTATTGGTGCACTTATATATATTGTCAATTGTATATGACCAGACATTGTTTTTTCTATCTATTTATTAACAAGATATAGTTCTACTCCAACTTGAAGACATTGGAATGGTATCAAACATATATTGTGCCATCTTCACGAAACTACTGATATGGGTCTATTTTACTCAAAGGAATCAAAGTTACAATTGCTTGGATATGTGGATGTAGGATACCTTTCAGATCCACATAAAGTTAGGTCACAAACAGTGTATGTGTTTCATTGCAATGGTACTGCTATTTCATGGAGATCTATCAAACAAACAATAGTGGTCACATCATCAAATCATTCAAAAACACTTGCAATTCATGAAGCAAGTCGTGAATGTATATGGTTAAGATCTATGATCTAGCATATTCATGAAGCATATAGACTATCCTCTATCAAAGGTGACCCAATGATATTATTTGAAGATAATTTGCATGTATTGTACAGATAAAACGGGTTTATATTAAAGGAGATAAAACTAAACACATTTCACCAAAATTCCTTTATACACATGATCTCCAAAAGAGTGGTGAAATTGATGTTCAACAAATACGCTTAAGTGATAATCTAGCATATTTATTCACAAAGTCATTATCAACCTCAACATTCAAGAAGTTAATACACAAGATTAGAATGCATCAACTCAAGGATATCGACATGAGGGAGAGTATGTTTGTAAAAGGGTGTTAACCTATTGTACTATTTTTCTCTTCGCCCAAGTTTTGTCCGACTGAGTTTTACTGACAAGGTTTTTAACGAGGTAGTTCTAATAGACTAAGAGCAGCTTAAAGAATTATAATAATATTGTACTTTTGTTTCCTTTATTAGGTTTTTCCCATAGGATTTTTTACTAATAAGGTTTTAATGAGGCATATTCTTCTAACATGGTGGACATCTAATGGGAGGTGTTATGAATGAAGTGGTGAATGCCACCACATTATTAATTATAATAAATATTAATTAAGTATTATTTATGACTTCCTTTAATACTCATTAATGGAAACCATTTGGAAAGCCTATAAAAAGGCTTCCCATCCCTTGTATAAGATGCATCCCGAGCAAGGAAGAAATCTTTCTTTCTCTCATTCTCTATTTCTTTCCAACGCTCTCACTTCTTTTCTCTGATTCCTTTCTCCCATTATATATATTGTTAAATTAATATATAGTTTTCTCTACTTTTATTTGTGTTGCATTTATCCTCATTTTACAACATTATTAAAATAATATCATGTATATGCTCACACGTATAGGACACATCCATCTAGTAAATATAAAAATCTCTACAAAAAAAAATTATCACAAAAAAATATTTAATAAAATTAAAAATAAAAACACAAGAACGCTTTTATTGTATTTATTTACTATTTATATTTATCATTTTTTATTCATATATATACATATATATATATATATATATATATATATGTATATATATATTGTTAATTTTCATAGGAAACATTTTTTGTGAGTGGGTTTCTCGTGGATTAAATTTCTTTTTCTTTTTTTTTTCCAAACTTGTTACCCTTTTTCTTGTAAAGCATGTGACTTTGGCCCCTCCTATGCAAGTAGGCTGCAACACGATTTGACTCTTACAGAGACTTGGGATCTAAATAACATTGAATAGGTTGATGTGGTATTTTCAATTCAAGACTATTCTATCTTTTTTTAAGTTCTTTATTTCTAGTCTATTTAGAACGCTTTGGAATTTTTATTTTTAATTTTAATTAAAATTTAAAGTTAAAAGAAAAATGATAATTTAAAAAAAAATAATATTAACATGGTAAAAGTCTTATTAAAATATTAAAAAAAATTTATATAAAAAAACAACTTGTTTCGCATCAATTATTGAAAAAACAAAAGCTCTTTTTCAAACACAATCAAAATGTATATATGGTCTAATTTTGTTTAAAGGATATATGATTCAAAAAACTTAACACGAAATCTTAGGAAAATATTACGTCTTATAAAAACATTATTTTGAATCTTTTTTTTGTATGTTTAATTAAATTTTTATAATACAATATAATTCTCTCAAATATTAAATCTTTTGACTTCAAATTCAAATAAAAACCAAAAACATAAAGTTATCTTAAATTAGGTGATGTTTGTTTATTTATTTAATTTTTTCCTTTCATTTTAAATAGAACTTAAAACTATCTAGTATTTAATAATGTTAATTATTAAATTATTTGTTTTATAATATTTTATTTTTATTAAGCATTAAAAGGTAAATAAATATTTTTTTTATTTAGAAAAAGTTAAAGGCATGTGCTGGGAATTATTTTGAGAATAATTCTTTGTTTTCTAAAAAAATATATATAAAAATACGTTTGGCATAGAAAACTGTTTTTGTTTTATTGTATGCTTTTAATTATTTTTATATTTTTTGTAATTTTTTTTTAAATATATTTTAAGAAATAATTATATGAATAAAAATAAAACACTAGATATAAAAAGTATTTTAAAACATATTTAAAAATAAGCTAAAAACATTTTAAACTTTCAAATAGAGTTTTGTATTATAAAAATTAAATAACAATTTTCAAAAACTATTTTTCAGAATTGTTTTTTAAAACAATCACCAAACAAATTCTAAATATTTTGATTTTTTTCTATTGAACAAAAAATTTATAATAAGTCATAAAAAGATAAAAATAAAATAAACAACTTAAAATCCAAAAACAAATTATATTCACCCTAAATCTCAATCTCTCCTAATAAAATTAGTCAACATAGAAGCTCTTACTAAAGTTCAAAAAAAAAAAACAAAAATATGCTTTTAACTTCCCATAAGTCGAATCAAATATGATCGGGTATTTCTCACTTATTTTTAATTTAGAATTTTGGAACGATAAATATGATTATCTTAAGGTTTCGTTAGCAAACCTAAAATTCAACTACTTTTTTGGTGGCTTCTAGAAACACGATACTAGATGAGACATATGATTATTTTATATAACGTAAATGATAAAATATATTTATATGATGGTTGGGGGGATTTGGTGTCCTATCTACATTAAAGTAGTTTGCCTACTTGTGACATCCTTTTCTCATAATTAAAGACTGAAAGCGAAAAAGAGAAGGGAAGATGAGGAATAGTCAATGGACGTGGGCGGCTTATGTCCAATAATAGTTAAAACGCCTCCGCAGTCCACTGGGCTGGACCACAGAGAGAAGTAACGAAGTGACAAAGAGCCATACAAGTTTTAGTGACGAGGATAATCCCAACAGGGAAAATTGACTGGCATCAATCAAGCAGAAATACTTGGCACAGGAGTTCGCTCGAGGCTCACTGTCCCCCCTCTCGCTTGTCCGTCACTCTCATGGAGTTGCGTCGACTTACCATTAAGTCGTTTTGGTTATTATCCGAATTTTTTTTTTTTTTTTTTTTATATTTGAAGGGTAGTTCCGGTTTTGAGTGAAGATTAGGAATCAATCACATGATTACCTAATTCACCGGTCTTTTGGAATGAATATCATCTCTGTCTGTGGCGGTGTGAGCCTACCATTTCCCTGATCCCTTTCTCTCGCCTAGGGTTTCCATTTCTCCTTTTTTTTCCTCTCCCTCTAAAGCCCAAGAATATGTCTCCATCAATGGAAGATCAGTTCTTGGATGGCGCTGATTCGGATGAGATCTCCAGAAGCTTTACCTGCTGCGTTTGTTTGTCAGTTCTCTCTCTCTCTCTCTCTCTCTTGATCCTTTCATTTTTTTATTTTTTTATTTTTGTTTTATATGTGGTTTGGGTTTTGGTTCAATCTGTGTTTTTCTTCTTTAGCATTGTTCGATTTGTTTGATTGCAATTGTAAGGTAGTGAATTGAGGATGCTTTGCTAGAGAATGATAATGTGTATTTTGCTGATTGATTGAATTTTCCTTGGGAATTAACTCTTGCCCGAAATAAATAAAGAACAAATTATTTATCAGATAAAAATTGGAACTTTGGAAAGTTATTTGCAGTTCACAGGCTGTACTGCAATTGAGGGAATTCAAAAGTTTTCATTTCGATTAGCTTGTTCCTTGGGAAAGGAATGAAAATTGAATTGATGAGTGATGCAAAAAAATTGGTGTAAGGACTCAGAAATGTTCTATTATGGCCTGTGCCTCTTCGAAGTGCATTAAGCAGATTTAGTGAAGCTTGCTAAATTCTTGGTTTGATTGGTGTTGTTAAAATCAAGATTGATTTGTTGATCACTTTAGTTGTATGCCTTTGTTAATTTTATCCCGCTCAAAGGGACTATTTGACTTGATTAGAAGATAGCCACTGCACAGGAATGTGTCCAAATTATTGTAAAAAAAAAAAAGTGTGATAAAAGCAAAAATTGAAAATGGACAAGGAGATTAATAGACCAGGAAAAGGAAAAAACATTGGAGGATGTGGTGTTTGGTATGGTATACCATACTGGTGCAACATAATGGAGATGGTCTGTACCGCTTATTAATTCCATTTGTTTCTCTTATTATCCACTATAAGGACTGTGTTGAGGATTTCCATTATCAAAACGAAAATAACCATTCATCCTGAATTGAAAGGTTATACGCCCTGAGTTGAAAACTTTACTGTCACTGGGACAATCACACTCAAATGCAAGAAAAAGACTGAACAAAACTTGTAGCCTGATTGGGACTTGAAACATTTCTAATGAACTAAGCATAAATGAATGGTTTGACGATTATTTAGACAAGAAGGAAAGAGATCTTATCCTGCTTATACCACATAAATTTCAATAAACTGAAAATAAGAAAAGGAACCTTAAATTTCAAGAATCTCAAAGAGGATATAAACTAGGGAACCCATGTTCCAAGATTAGAATTGATCATCTGGTGGTATGATTTAAACTCCCATGATAGATGATGGAGCGCTGAGATGTGGCTTTTCCAGCTACATTTAGAGATCATTTTATGAGGGACATGAAGCCAAAATTCTCACCAGGTTGAGAGCAGTACAAATGTAATTTGAATTTACCTTCTTTTTTGTTGTATTTTAACTGAATTCTAAGCAAGAAGTTGATTAACCGGGTCAAAATTTCTTTTAGTTATTTCTATGGCCATTATAATTTTTGTCTATGCTCTTGCTTTTACTTATGCTTGTACTCTCACTATATCGCCTATTTCTCAAACAGTCTTTTGACAGTTTTAGATATTATAGGAATTTGCAACTTCTTAGAGCTTTAGCCAAATAAGTTTGATATTCATTGTTGGCGCATTTCCCTAAGAGTTTACACTTTTAGGTTAATTGGTAATTTAACATGGTACCAAAGGCTTGTTTTATGGAAGGAGGTCATAAGTTTAACCCTCATCAGATTTTTATATCCCCCAATTTATTAAATCCATGCATGGGTTCAAAGAAGGCAGCCTGTGAGACAAGGTGTTAGGGCTTTAGCCTAAATAAACTTGATTTACCTTGTTTGCCCATTACCTAACAGTCTAAGCTTTTGGTTCAATTGGTAGCTTAAAACGTCTATTTTACTTGCATGCCAACATTTATTCAGTGGATAAGTAAACAACTCGTTAAATGTAAGAAATGAAAAAAACAGAGGAGATATTCTTTAATAGACACAACTTGCAAGAAACAACAAAATAGCAGTGTGAGGCCCAAAGAAAACCCAACAAAACCTTGTGCTACTATAGGAGATCTAATCATCACCATGGGGTTAGAGTTCCACTACATGGTCCAAGGATCTGGCCAATCTTTTTTCAAATAATCAGTTAGATGCTTAGATGATCTCATATTCCAACCACATGATGGGATTAGGCCACTAGAGAAAACATAAATCTTACAGATCTAATGGTTAAGCCACAAGGGGCATCTATTCTCTGAGGAAGCATGGGATATAACAGCTGAGAAGTGCTCCTCCACAAGGCATTTTCTAATGCATGCCATCATGATATCTATATTTCACAGTCTGTCATTGTGTACAAATCCTTAAAATTAGAAACATGCTTCTGATTTATTGCTCTCAAAAAAAGTTGATTAACCTAAGTATTGATGTTAACATAGATCCTACAGATTCAATGATTAATCCGCCAGGGGCATCTGTACCATGGGGAAGCACAGGATATAATCACTGAGGAGTGCCCCTCCACAAGGAGGTTTCTAATGCATGCCATCTTGATATCCATATTTTGCTTTCTGTCTTTTTGTGTTCAAATCCTTAAAATCAGAAACATGCTTCTGATTTATTGCTTCAAAAAAAGTTGTTTAACTTAAATATTGCTGTTAACATATATATACATGTCTGAAAATCTTTTAGCTTCTGATGAAAAAACATTTATATGCATGTCAATAAGGTTATGAAAAATCTTTTGAAGTTACAAATAGCTAGCTTGACTTCTTTCATCACAAAATATGAGAGCAGAAGATTTAACTTTCTGCATATGACACAGTAGCATGATCAATGCAAGGAAATAGTGGACAATTTTGTTCTAGAAAACAGAATTTAGAGTTGCTTTTTGGTTTCCTGGAAATAGTTTGATCAACAAATAAACAGAACACCTAATTAGCCAGCAAAAGGAAGTATAGCATAAAATCTCAAACCCAATTGACAACTTGTTTTAAAGAAGAAAAGATAGTTATAGGTTTTATATTTTTAGCAATTAGCATACACTGGTTGTAAATGGGTTTTATTGTTGAATCCTTTCTAATGTGCCTTTTTGTTTTTTGGTGTAGGGATCTCCTGCACAAGCCCATTGTGCTGGGTAAGATGTTACTATTGCAAGTTTGCTTAATTAAAAGTGTGTTTTTTTTGAAAGATGTTACTTTTCAATTGATTTCTAATATTTTCTTTCATTGCAGCTTGTGGTCATATTTCCTGTTTCTGGTGTGTCCATTATTCCATGGATGGCACACATGAGTCTCATTGTCCAATTTGTAGGAATCCATATAGTCACTTCCCAACCATCTGTCAGATGCTTCACTTCATGCTCTTGAAGATGTATCCTGTTGCCTACAAAAGACGGGAGAAGCAAATTCTAGGTGAGGTTCATATTTTATCTCAAGTGCTTAAATGGGCACACACCTACAGACATTATGTTTGCATGTGAAATGTGTTATGGAAAGGTGCACTGGTGAGACTGTTATCTTTTATTTAATATGAAACATGCTCTTTAAAGGCGAGAAGTGACGACAAAGACTTTGGTCCTCCAACAAGAGGATGTGTAAGGTGGAAGTATCATAATTTATTAATGATGGTGAAAGATCCTTTGGTCTTAATGATCTTTGAATTGGACACTAGTTGCAGCCTGATAATACGTAAACACTCCAAATTCGTCTGACATACTCTTGTTCACACTTTTGTTGTGTCAATGTACTCTTGTTGACACAAACATATAGTCTTGGCATAAGAAATTTATCCTTCCTCAATAAGGCCCTCATTGGTAAGTGGAATTAGAGATTCGCAATAGAGAGAGTCCCTTTGGAAGCATGTGATCATAGGAAAGTTTGGGGAACAAGAGGGAGGATGGTATTCTAAGGGTGTGATGGGTGGTTATGGCGTGGGCTTATGAAAAGCTATTAGAAGTGGTTGGAAGGATTTTAAAAGCAAAGTTTGCCTTTTAGTTGGCAATTGGAGAAAGATTAAGTTTTTTAAGGACAAATGGTGCAGAGATGTTTCGTTAGAGAAGTCATTCCTAGATTTGTGCCTCTATTAAGGACAGTAGAGTACAAAGGTGTGGGAGCATGTAGGAGAAGCAAGTAGGTGGAGTCTGTGCTTCTCTACACAATTCCATGGTTGGGACCTTGAACATGTGGCTTCCTTCTTCTGGAGATTACAACCATTTGTATCAGAAGGGAAGTAGAGGATAAAATGAGTTGGAAGGTCTCTAAAGGTGGCATTTTCTTTGTTTGGTCATTTTATTCCTTCTTCATTCAGACTAGTAGGGAGTTTGTTCCCCTAACCATTATTTGGAATTCTTGAGCTCCTATAAAGGTGGGTTTCTTCGCTTAGGAAGCTACTTGAGGTAGGATTTTAACTTTGACATTTGACATGTTCAAAAAAGAGGGGATGGGTTTTATCGAGTAGGTATACCATGTGTAAGAAGGATGAAGGATCGACTTATCACATCCTCCTTCATTGCCTTAAGACAAGCATTTTGTGGTAGCTAATTTTTTTAATATTTAGAGTGACTTGGGTGTTGCACGCTTCAATGAGAGGAACCCTTCTTAGTTGGCATGAATACTTAATAAGAAAAAAAAAAAAAAAAAAGGCGAGGAACCCCTTTTTTTTTTTTACTATTTTGTGGTGTGCCCCCTTGTGCATGTTTTGGATTGTTTGGAAGAAAAGAAATGGGAAATCTTTCAAAGATGTGGAACTGTCAAACCAAGCATTCAAATCCACTTTTTTTATGAGTACTTTTTTAGAATGCATTAGAGCGTAAATTGATGATTTTTCCATAAATATGTTAGACTTTGTTGATTGGTTTAGCTCCAAGCAAAGGGTGAAAGTTTTTTGGGTTTCCTTTCCCGCTTATTTCACCTTTTGGCACATATTTTATACATCATGTGTACCTTGGTGCACCCTCCTTTGTTGGATACTCCTCTTTTGTTTCAGATATGGTTGTTTGACTTCAATTGACTTCATTTTTCACTTTCAACTTTCTTAGCAAATAGTTATATTGAAGAATAACAGAGTTTGTTAGAAAGTGAACTTTTATAAGAATATTCAAAGATAAGAAATAAAAGAGAAGAAAGGGAGTGGAACTTTCTCAAGCATTTATTTCCTGTTTCAGTCTCTTCTCATCTCCTTTCTTTCATTCAGCAAAGAAAGGGAGTTTCTGTGACCAATAGTTTGCCTTCAATTGATTTCTAATTATTTTCTTTATTTATTTATTTTTATTATGTTATGTCCAATGTTTTAACTTTTATGAGATCCTTAGTCGATTCCCCATATCCTAAAATTTGAAGCTATGAAGTATTGGACACCTAGACACATGCATGCACTTGGCACCTTCATCAAAGCTATGCAACATAGGTATAGCTATTCGATTTGTGGTTTTTGCATCCGTTGACATTGTTTGTATTTATTATAACAGTATTTGTAGTTATAAACACTTGGGGCTTTATGGCTTGTTTGGAAACTCCTTTTGAAAAAAAATTTCTAACTTGAAACATGTTTTGCAAATTTTTTAATGGATAAATTTTTTTGAGAATTTGTTCTAAGAAACGGGTTGATTTTTTAGAACAAATTTGAAATATTTTCAGGTTTTGATAAACAATTGGAAACATAGAGAATAGGTTGGGAACTTTTGCATTGTACATAAGTGTGCAGTGCCTTCAAAGAGAGCTTCTAAGCAGCATTTGTTCCTGAAGATCATCAAGAATTGTTCTCAATAACTTATTTTGAGAACTGTTTTCGAAAATATTGTCAAACATGCCCTTAGATTCAATTCTTATTATTTGTTTATTAAGGTCTCAAATAGTTACTTTCTTTTTAACTATTAATTGAGTAATAAAGTGTGATTCACATCTTGAGTTTAGATGATTGAAGCTTTCTAGAAATCTTAAATCTTATGTGCATGCCTTGCAATAGAAAAGCTAGATGTAAAAGTAAAAGAAATTTGCATGTTGAAGTTTTAGATGAATAAAAAAAGAATGTTTACTTCTATTCTATTCTTGTCTGTACTCTCCATATCTTTTTGTTTATGCAAAACACATTATCTCAGTCATGCTGTGAATAATCAAAAGGTGGAGGGGAATTGGATGCACCCATAAAAATTTTCTAAGAGGGATCTACAATTTTACTATCCTACAGATGCTGTGGTGGAGTTAATGCCTTGTGTTAAAGTTACCTTGTATATTAGCATGCTTTCACATTTGGCTTATCCATTGCATGTGCTTTACATTATGCAGCATGTGTTTTTTCACACTTAAACTGGATTAGTGAAAGATGGGGTGGAAATAGGCCACTGTATTTTGTGTCTTTGTTTCTTAATCAGGAATGTATTGTGGTCTTTGCATGTTCCAGAAAGAGAAGAGGAAACACGCTGCTTCTCTCCACGGTTTGATGCTTATGGAGGTGGATCACATACTTATAAAAAATTGAAGATCGAAGCAGATCCTGCAGATCCTTCCATCACAGTTTTTGAGTTTAAATTGTGTCCAGATTCTTCTTCCAATAGGGTAAAGAAACATTTTGCTGATTTAATGCAACGACAACCTGTGTCACTGCCTCAAGATTTTGTCATTCCTATTTCCAAACAAACCTCTGGTGGAAATCCTCAAGGGGCAACACTTGCTGATGAAGAGAATGTTGTGCTTAAAAATAATCTTGATCAAACTTGTGAGCAGCTTTCAATCGCTGATGTACAGTGTACTGCATGCAAGCAGCTGCTGTTTCGACCTGTAGTTCTGAACTGTGGCCATGGTACACTTATCTAATAAAGCCCATGTACATCACGAATTGGTTTTTCCTTTTAATTATCTGATCGATATGTACTTACTGAGTTCCTTATTCTTTCTTATTGTTCAGTGTATTGTGAAACTTGTTTCAATATACCAGTGGATGAGAGGTTTAGATGCGAGGTTTGCCAGGTTCTGCATCCAAGTGGGTTTCCAAAAGTTTGTTTGGAACTTGATCACTTCTTGGAGGAACAATTTCCTGAAGAATATGCATTGAGAAGAGAAGCTGTTCAGCTCAAAGCAGTTCATCTGCATGATGCTCCAAGTACCTGTATGTCTTTTTATACCCTTCATTATATTTTGCCAATTTAATTTCATGCATCTGAGTTTATTCATTAGTTATGACATGAGAGTTATACTTTTGGAAGCTATTTTTCTTTATGAGCAATACACAACCACAAATGACTTTTTGCTTTGTAGTTACCCTTTTTTATCCTTTTTGCATGTGAGACAACTTGGAGCCTCCCCAACTCCAATCCCAGCCCCTTACCATCTGGGCCAATCCTCAGGGGCTAGAAATCTTGTTTGACCTTGTCCAATTTTTGAAATAAACGCATCTTCTTATTTTGTAAAAATAACATATGGTCAGCCTCCCTTTTGGTGAAACTTGAGAATAATTATTAGAATAGTGGTACGTAATGAACTTTGTCTTTGAAAAACCCCATGGTCTCATGGGCAAAAATACTGAAGAATATAAAGGATAACTTGAGAAATTGTGGGCATTTTGCATTTGTGAATGCAACAGGGAAGGGTGTAGGAGTGGAATGAAAATCTGCTTCTTTTGATTGGAGAAAGTCTATTCATAGAATGGAAAAAGTCTTATGAGTAATCCACATTTTCAGTTCCTTGTTTGATGTTTAGACAATCGATGGACTAGCATTACAATATTATTTGAATGTGACTCAAATTAGCATTAAAAATAAAAAAAATAAAAAAATAGGCATTTGATCTGATTTTTATTCTTACAAATGCATAACATGGAAGATGAAGATCAACAAATGTAATCCATACTGCCACTATTATATTTGTTTCTGATGTTGTCTTGACATGTTGATTGCATGTTCTGCCAGTGTAATTGTATGTATATGTATAAGATTATTTAAAATTCCGGAAAAACTTGAATGTTTCAAGCATGTCTACTAGATTCATGTCAGAGGGTGGTTGTGTCCAACATGGACACGGCTTCATTTTGTCCTTCCTACATGGACTATGACATGGTGCAAACTTATAGTTGTCTGGTTCAAGAAGGGGAGACAACAAGAGTGATTAAACTGTTGGAGGATGAACTAGAGCTGTCAGACCATCCTGAGTAGCTGAACTAAGAACAATTGGAAAAGAGTTGTCAATCAAAAGAGAAAAAACAGGAACAGAGGGAGGGAAAAGGAAAATTATTAGTCATGTAATACCTTCTTAAATCTGATTTGAAGGGAAAGAATTATTCATTATTGAAATAGATCCAAAATATATAGAGCACGTGTAATGGCCGTTTAGCATCTTTATTAAGTAATGTCTGAGGTAAAACATCAAAGTCTAAACCAGATCGTGTGAGTAGCACCACTCCCTGATACTCCCAACGCTTTCAGTTTTTAACTACTATATACTTGTTTTACAGCTTTCAACATTGATTGGATGAATCCCTTTATTTGGGGATAGATGATGAAATTCATAAAATGTACAAGATTATTAGGAAATACCAGATGTGACTTCATTCTTGTAAGCCTGACTAAAACGGACAATTATATACAAAGTCCTTCCATTTCAGTGCTCACTCTTAACATGTTGAAATATGGTATGAATGATATCTTAAACCTTGTTGAAATGGTATTTTAAAGGCCAACACAACCTTAGCACAGTGGTACAGGCATCTGGAAGGATGCTATGGGTTTTGGCTTCACTGCTTACTGATTACCCTTAGAAGTGAAAAATACCATTACAATGGTGGGATGTTTAGAAAAAGTATGATTCTGCTCTCTACCAATGTATTAAGATAAAATAGTTGATGCTATTTTGATGACATCATTGTCGTATGACAGATATGTCAGGTATATCTATGGTACCTCTCAAAATGTTTCCAAGGGGAGTTCAGTTATATGGCTATTGTATTGCTGTTTTGCTAGTTCTGCACTCATTTCCTTTTTTAATTTTGCCATGTATTTATCCTGATGTGTGCTCCAGGCTCAAAAAATTCTGGCATACAAGGTTTCAAGTGGTCCTCGGTGCCTAAAGAGGAATATTATACATGGTTGAGGGATAATGGGCCAAAGATTCATCCTCGTGTTGGTTGTGATTCTTGTGGGGTAAATATCCTGTTCCCATTATTTCCTACATGTGTGCATTAAGCCTGTGATTGAGTGGCCTGTCCTATAAGTAGCATGAAATTCAGTGTAAAATTCCATTCTGTAATAATAAACAAGGATAGTTTGGTTCTCTCAGAAGGAAAACTGTAATGGTACATATTGTCTTCACATTCCATTATGTGATAATTCATAAAACAACATTTGCATGCTTATGATAAAAGAAAAGGCTGTTGGCAGACATTTTTTTGCTTCCTCATCACATTGGCATGGAATGGAATTGTTTCTATGATGCGTTGGACACTTCTTCCTATCAGTTGGTAGTATGTTACACAGTTCTTTATGCATGCCCACACCTGTATGCATGCCACAAAACGTTCAACCTATGGATCTTCCTGAAATGTGCAGAAAGTGTACAGTCATTTTTATTTAGAAGCAACTGTACGGTTATTACTTAGCGCATGTTTGGATACGTTTCCTATTTTTTGTTTTTAAAATAGAAAATCTTATACAAAATGTAGGAATTCTTATATAAAAAATAAATACATACATTGCGATCTTGAAAACACATTTTACAATTTTTAAAATTTGAGGAAGTAAAAAATTTTCACTTTCACAAATTTTACTCCCAAAGATACTAAGAATAAACTTAGAACCTAGGATGACGTCGTAACGACGGAAGTCCAAAGGAACTAGGGATAAACTTAGATAGAACCTAAGATGACGGCCTAATCAAAGAAATCCAAAGGAGCTATAAGAATAAACTTCAAACTTAGGATGGCGTCCCAATGATGGGAGTCAAAAGGAACAAAGAATAAACTTAGATATAACTTAGAATGGTGTCACAATGATGGGAATCCAAAGTAACAAAAAATAAACTTAGAATCTAGGATGGTATCGCAATGACAGGAGTCCAAAGGAGCTAAGCATAAACTTAAATAGAACCTAGGATTGCATCCCAATGACGAGTCCAAAGGAACTAAGAATAAACTTAGAACCTAGGATGACATCACAATGATGGGAGTCCAAAGGAGCTAAGAATAAACTTTTAGATAGAACGTAGGATGGCACCACAATGATGGGGAGTTCAAAAGAACTAAGAATAAAGTTAGATAGAACCTAGGTTGGTGTCGCAATGATGTGAGTCCAATGGAGCTAAGAATAAACTTACATAGAACCTAGGATGGTGTCAGAATGACGGGAGTTCTTTGAAAGGAGTTTTAATGTGAAAGTGATAATTTTGAATTTTGAATTTTGAAAAGAGTTTCAAGGACACTAGGAAAATTTCTGCTTTTTATATCAGAATTCTTAAATTTTGTATAGGAGTTTCTATTTTTTAAAAATAAAAAATAGGAACTGTATCCAAACATCACCTTAATTATTTGATTCTGATTTTAAAAAAAAATTACTTCATTATTTGATTATTTATAATGCATTATTGTCCCAGGAAATCGGTTGTTTAGATTATTTTCAAGATTTCTTAAAATTAGTACTAAAAAACCATGAAATGCTTTTGAGGACAAATGAGTACAAAAATATTCATAGATGTGTGCCCACAGACATCTATTAGCATCTGAAATTGGATAGATGATAAGAAGCTTGCTTGTGTGATTTTTCTCTTCTGGGTTTGCTTTACACTTCCCATGCCTGTTGGAGTTTAGGCAAAATCCTTCTGAGTAACCAACATTGCTTCCTGAACACAGATTTTCGTCTTCTTTCCGATAAGTAGAAAGATTGTTCACCTTTTCAAAGGGTACTAATATTTAGAATTATATCACAATGGCTGTTGAACTAAAAGCAGAAACCCAGATAACTTCTGCTTCTGTAGTTTTCTCTCCAAATCAAAATTATTGTACCATTTTGAAATGCAATATGGTAAGTTTTTTCTCTTCCTTGTCTGCAGTATAGAGTTCATCTGCAGCACAGTAATGTTTGAGTTTTGTCTTTGTAGATGTGTCCGATAGTTGGGGACCGATACAGATGCAAAGATTGCAAGGAGAAAATAGGGTTCGACCTTTGTGGAGATTGCTACAATACCAACTCCAAGCTTCCAGGCCGGTTTAATCAGCAGCATACCCCAGAGCACAAATTTGAGTTGGTGAATTGGAAATTGAAACAAGAAATGATGAAGCTGATGGTAGAGCAACTAGGAGATGGTTTTGCTGCTCCCTATTTCTCTGGTATTAGTTTAGAACAACCGGGAGATCCTACTGCTGCTTTTGTCTCACTAGATGATGCTGAGGAGACAGCAGAAAATGCTGCTGCCATTGTTTTAGATGATGATGCTGAGGAGACTGCAGAAAATGATGTGAATGGCCTGGCTGCCTCTGATGCTGCTCCGGAGCTATAAGCCCAGAAAACTTCATGAGTAGCTTCTGCAGGGTTTTGGGGATGATGCAGCCTGATCCAGCCAAGTTAAAAAACTCCAGCCCTAGGAATAACATCTCCAATCCTCCATCTAAACTACAGGTTTGGGACATACATTTTAGAATTCATTTCTGATGAGTTTCCCATACAGCCATGTTTTTATCGAGTGCCTTTCCATGAGCTGTATTTTTTGTATATCATTCTTGTCCTATCAGACCTCTGCCTCCCAGAAGGTCTTCTCCACCCTCTTATATATATGCTTGTCTTCTTTCTTTATTATTACTAGAACTGCTGATGATTACCAAGCAATTATTTTCAAAGGAGTTTTGCTTTAAATTCATGTACGGGATAAAATTGAATTCCAGTAGCAAAAAAATTTCAAATACATAAATAATTTATAACAACTTCAAATTTATTTACTAACTTCTAAAATATGACTATATTAACACAACTAATATACATAAAATATAGGTTGGAGAAGCCTCCCCCCAACCCCAACTCAACCCCTGATGTGATTGAAATTTCTCAATTCATTTTTATGTTATTTTAAAATTAAGTAGGTGTTTGATAAACCGATTTAATAACTTTAAATGAGTTAATAATTTAATTTAAATTATTAATTAAATTAAGTATATTTAATAAAATAATTTAATGGTGTAATTTAAAGTAAAAAATAATTTTAAGTAATAAGTAAAAATAATTAACTTATTTTTAAATTTGTAACTTTATTTTACATTTTTACTCTTATTTATCCTAGTTATCTTTATGATTTCATTTGTTATTTTATGACTTTCACTTCACTGTTATCCAACATTTTTTACTCTAGTTATAATATATGATGATAAATATATCAATTTTATAATTTAGAATAAATTTTGAATTAATTTTATCAAATAATTTTAATATTTAAAGTAAAAATTAAGTAATAAGTTTTAAGTTGATAACTTAAGTATAACTTAATTTAAAGTCAATTTAAGTTATTAAGTAATAAATATTAAGTTTTATCAAACACCCTAAAAATCAAAATTGAATTTTAGTTTAATTTCTTACAAATCAAAATACCTCATTCTTTTTTCAAAACAAAATAACTAATTATAAGTTCTTGTCCCTTCTTTTTATTTTAATAAGGAACAACAAGGAGCATTAAAGTTAATCATTATTTTAAGATTGTTTTCTTCATAAATAAGGCAAAATCTTTAATTATCAGCCTATAACCTTGCATATTTTCCTTATATCTTGTAAAGCACGTCCCTTCCTTCTTTCTCCTTACAAATATGCTTTATTGGGGCTTTTTGCACTACTACATTACTTTTTTTATATAAGACATGGTCTTTTGAAATAAAAAAACGCAGTTGTCTTTTTAAAATAAAATAACATCAACTCATCATTTGAAAACATGAGTTCATATAATAGAAAGTATCATATTTTTATATTTATTATTATTATTGTAATATTTTTTCCTTACAAATATTCTTTTTAGTTGCATCAACATGATATTTAAAAAAAAATTAAATATTTAAAAAAACAAGTTGAGTATAGAAAAAAAAAATGAACCCATTTTTTGAAATTATATAAATATAAAAACTCTCTTTCATTGTGTTCAAAATAAATTATGATTAAAAGTATCGTAATAATTCGTAATAACATATCCAAACCTCATGAATTTAAAATGCATTAGTCCACCTCTTTTAAGACTCAACGTACTCATTGGTACACTTTCAATCGAAAATCAAGCTCCAATACCATTTTGTTATGACTCTACTCTTCCTCTAATATTATCAAATTCACGATTATAGTGATGCACATATGATCCATTAATCAACCCCGAATTTTCTTATTTATTAAGTTTATATGCGAAAGAGGTTATTGTGATAGTGTGTTATGAAAGTCCTTTATATGTATTACACTTTTTCATTCACTCATATGAGATATTACATTATATTTTATATTTATTTTTTAAATAAACTTTTTATTAATATTTGAAAGAAAAAAAAGAAAAAGAAATAAAAATCCCCACGACTAGGATCAAAATAAAAATCATCCTCAATGAAAATATTTTGGAGAAGGAATAGAAGATCACCCCGAGAAAGCATTGTAGGTGTTAGGGCAGTAGGGTAGGAATATTTTGATGACATTTTAATAAGGGAAAACTGTGTTTACAGGTTTCCAT
This sequence comes from Vitis amurensis, assembly GCA_037355405.1. Classification (NCBI taxonomy): domain Eukaryota; kingdom Viridiplantae; phylum Streptophyta; class Magnoliopsida; order Vitales; family Vitaceae; genus Vitis; species Vitis amurensis. The sequence goes on along the minus strand of CM074682.1, from coordinate 12,770,824 downwards.
ATGGAAAATATATGGTTTTGGAAATCATACAACTGAAATATGGGTTTTGGTTGGTAATAAGAAAAATATTATAGGATTCATGCACTATTTACTGTTTATATTTTAATTTCCGAAATTACCCTTAAAGTCTCCTACCGATTTTTTATTTTTTTCTTTCTCTTAGGGGTTAAAGGTCTCCCTACCGGAAGTTTTTTTTTTTTCCTCTTGGGGGCGCACAGCAGATCCAAAAACACGGGGAGCAAAAAAAAACATTTTTTTTGGTTTTCCTTGAGGGTTTTGCATGAATTTTCTCGGAAAGCAAACGAGGATGAATTTTCCCGGAGAACGAACGGGGGGTGGGGCGGCGGCAGAAAACGATTGCAGGGGGTGGGGGACGGCGGCAGCAGATCCAGAAAACACGGGAGCAAAAAAAAAAGCAATTTTTTTGGTTTGCAACCATCCCGGAAAACGAATGCCAGGGGGCGGAGGGTGGAGGCGGCGGCAGTTGAAAACACGGGAGCAAAAACAAAAAAGCATTTTTTTTTTGTTTGCATGGTTCCTGGAAAACGAATGCCGGGGGGGAGGGGCAGCGGAGGCGGCGATAGTTGAAAACACGGGAGCAAGCGGCGACGACAAATCCAGAGAACTCATGGAGAAAAAAAATGCAATTTTTTTGGTTTTCCTTGGGGGGTTTTGTATGGATTTTCTCGGAAATCAAACGAGGGTGAAAAAGAATGCGGGGGGAGATCCAGAAAACACGGGAGCCAAAAAAAAAAGGCAATTTTTTTGGTTTGCATGGTTCCCGGAAAATGAACGGGGGAGCGGCGGCGGCGGCAGATACTAAAACTCAGGGAGGAAAAGCAAATAATAATAATAATAATATTTCGAGGGTAATTTCGGAAATTAAAATGTGAACAGTAAATAATGCATGAAATCTATAATATTTTTTTTATTACTGGATAAAACCCATATTTGAGTTATATGGATTTCAAAAATCATATATTTTTCATATGGAAGCATATAAACATAACTTTCCCTTTTAATAAAGTAAAGGAGACTTTGATAAAACCATTAATATGGTAAGTACCTACGAAGATCAAGATCAAGTGTCAACAACATTAATTAAATCAATTCCCAACTCCCAAGAATCACATATTTTTCACAGGGAATCCTATGTTATTCCTCTTTTGGGAACCCAAACCCACCCTTATTCTGCGTCCACACCACGCTCTCCCTTATTGGCTTCATAGGCCAAACCCCGCCGTGAATTCTGTCTTTTTCTCTGACCTCAGAGGTCCATGAAGAGAGAGAGGGAGACTCAATTCCCCACCCCCTCTCCATGGCAAGTGTGCGACACGCTCATGAAGTGAGGAAAATGGCGGGAGGACGTGAGAAAAGCATTGAAAAGGGTTGAGTGTTTTGGAGGGAAAGGGGGGCGATGATTGGGTGGGAAGTCACACACTCACACGTCGCCAAATGTACGGCCCTTGGAAAAGCCCATCAGCAAATTTTTTGGCCCATGAAATTTGTGCCCAACAACGTGTAATTACCATTTTTGCCACCATAAACTAATATGATCTCCATTTTGTTTTCTCATTCTAGGGTTTAAGGTTTTCAGGAGATTCCCTCCCAAGGAGGAAGAGCTTTGAGGTTCAATTGGTGGAGAAAGATTTCAAAATCCCGACTAAAAATTTTCATTTTTATTATTTATTTACATGATGCATGATGATTCAAAGTACCAAAAGGCTATTAAATATAAAAATTTTGTTGATAAAAAAAAAAGATAATGAATTAAAAGGGACAAAATAAATATGAAATTAAAAATCTAATCTTTCGGTTTTTTTTTTACCAAAAAATACTTATTTTGGATAAGAATGTCTTTATTTTTTTAGTGTATAAATAACATTTTCTTTTAAAATATACATATATAATAATAAAAATATTTAAGAATATTTAAGACAAAAATGAGTTTTTCTTCCAAGTACAAAATAAGAAATGTTAGTTTTATAAAATTGATATCCTTTTGTCGCTTTTAATTCATTAATCTTAAAGAAATAATTTATTAATATTAGAATAGATAAAAATATTTTATAATATCTCCTTGGGACCCACTTTTTATATATATAAAATTTGACGGTTGATATTAAAAAACAGGGTTTTAAAAAAAATCCCCAACTCATGATATGGTTTCAGTTTGTAAGCTATTTGAAAATTTCACTTTATATTATTTTATTTTATTATATATATATATATATAATTATATATTAGGGGGCCTATGGTGAGTGGGTCTTCATCAATCATCATGTATGGGGTTGAAATGGTGACGGGGGTCGGTGGGTGCGTTTGTTGGTCCATGTAGGGGTTGGACCAATTGAGTGACAAAATTTTGGCGGGAAAATTAGGGATAGAAAGATTCCTTCTAGGATTGTACTTTTTTTTTTTTTTTTTTTTTTTTTGGGGGGTGGGGAGAATTAATTGAGGGCGATGTATTGGCAATTTGGCATTGATTAGTGTGCTTTTAATTACTCCTTGTTTTTTATTTTCTCAACAAAAAGCCCTAAATTCTGGAAAACTTTGGCTTTTGTTAAGCCTTCAAGGACATGCTACCCCTTCATTTTCATTTATTTATTTATTAGTATCTCAAGAAATACACTAAAAATTATTTTATTTATTTTTTATTCAAGGAAATATTTATGAATTGGGAAAAAGAAATATTCCAATTTAGTTGAAAATTGTGTGGAGATGAGATGCATATAGCCAAAAGAATGGACCATTACCACAATCAATATATGAAAATTAGAAAATATTATCCTAATATTATTAAGTCTTATATATGAAGATTAGCAATTGGATGAGTTCATCCATATAAAATTTATTTATTTTTTTATTTTTTATAACTAAATAAAATATTTGAAAACATTTCACAAAAATATGACATATTTCAATTTTAAGTACCAAAGTTTAAAAATTAATAATTAAATTTATTTTCCTCATGAAATAATATTATTATTTTTATTCTTTCTTATATAATGATTTTTCAAAAATATTTTTTTCTAATAAAAAACTGGTTTAAATTATTGTTATTATTATTATTAAGACAAAATTATTTTAAAATGATAAATTAAACAAAAAAAGACCTATAAAAATATTTTAAGCATGCAAGGAAGTTACTTTTAGGCAAGAATATAAAATAAAAATAAAAATATATTTAAAGTCAATAAATTATTTTATATGTCACATCAATCTTATTTAATTTATTTTAAATTTTCTATATAAAATTAAATAATTTAAAAATATATGAATTTTTAACTAAATTTAACAATATTCAATTTTTTTTCTAGTTTTTATAGTAAAATCAAAATAAGAAAATCATATTTCTTTTGGCAATTCTTTTTTAAAAGTAATTTTTAAAAATATAAAATAAATATGTACATTTTATATAAAAAGTTAATTTATTATATATAATTTATTATTATTCTTTGAAAGTGATTCTCAAGCATCCATTTAGATGCATTTCCTTTTTTTTTTTTAATCTTTTTTTAGGAAAAGAAAAAAGAAAAAGAAAAAAAGAAGAAGTATGTGTATCCAAACGGATAGTAAAAATCACTTTCAAAAAAAAATAATAATAATTCTACATGAGAAGAAAAACTTTTTATACAAAAATATATATTTGCCATTTAAGATTTTTAAACTTGAAGTAAATGTTTTTTTTTTTCAATTTTTGAAAATCTTTTTCAGTGTACATTTGGATCCATTTTCCTTTTTATCGAAATTAAAAATATCAAAATGGATGCTAAAAATCACTTTAAAAAATAGTAATAATTCTATATAAGAAATGAAACCTATTGCAAAAGATTGACCTAATTGTTAAAAAGCATGTAGAAAAAACTTACAGCCTGTTTGGAAACATAAAAAAATAATTTTTGAAATCAGTCTATAATGGTTTTGAACATAAGTTTATTTAAAAACTTGAAATATTCTTATCCTAATAACTTTATTTATAATATTTTATTTCGGATCTTTCTTCGTATTTCATCTTAAAACAATTAAATATATATTTATATAAAATATCCTATTTTCATAATGAGTTCTCAAAAAATTAATAAACATGTTTTAAAGCATGAAAAGTAGTATTTTTAAAATACTTTCCAAATATTCTCTTTTAACTTTTTTGTTAATTCAAAAAAGATATTTAATTTTTTTTTTTTAAATTTAAATTTTGAATGATATTTATAGCCAATAAAAGAATATCTTTAAGTAGTTATACATAAGGGTCTCATGAAATCATGATATTGCAATAAATATAGACAAAATTACATTAGAAATCATTGTGATTTAATAACTACCATTACAATTATTGCCTTGTAAACAAAGTAAATATGGTCACCAAGTGAGAGAATCTTTTGGGTTTTAATTGGTATCATATGGAAATTTTATTTAATGTGTCATTATTGACTTTGAATGATCGGGATCAAAAGTTTTGGTTGAAAATGACACTTTTATTAATAAAAATATGTATTTCAGTTCTATTTTAAAACATTTATTCAAAATGATGACTTTCTTTTTCATGTTTCGCTTTTATTTATTTATTTTTTAAAATTTTTTTGAAACCACATTTTGAAACATTGATCAACCCCTCAAGTTAGGGTATGGAAGTTATGAGCACCTGACTTGACCTGAAACTATTCAAAGGGAACTTGTGATAGAGCTTTATTATGGAACGATGAACAATTTATCGTTTAAAGAGTGTAAAGACAAGGCGAAAGCTTCAATATCAATCTTTTCATGAATGAGGTGACAAACCAACTCTATGTACTTTGTATGAGTACGAAAAATTGAATTTGCCTTCATTTGAGGGTCACATTGAATTCGAAAAGCATTTTTGATGGTAAAAGTAAGTTAGATGTCAATGTCTTGAAAGATACCGTGCATCTACATGAGTTTAGTGGGAGGAGAAGCAAGGGGTATGATTATATACCACGACTCTAGTTCTATAAACTACTATCTCCTTATTAAACAATGAAAAGATACAATTTAAGTAAAAAATATATATATATAATAGCCTAACTTACTACATTAGGTTATGAGGTAGTGTGCTCAATCTACATCATGAACTTGACAATGTGAGGTCACTTTGACAGATCATTTTGAGGCCAAATCCATGATGCCTTTGGCATGCCTATGGATTCATTTTTACTACATACTTTGAGGTATGCAACAATTGAACTCTTAAATAGTTGGCAACCTTTTATTGTCAATGTGTGATATACAATCATATAGAGAACTCCACTATAAAGAGAGTTGGTTTTAGAGATGAAATATTTTGTCAACAAAACTAAATATTTATTCATATAACATATTTAATGACAAAAAAAAAAAGTATAAAAAAAAACTTTCAATACATTATGGTAGCAAAAACAAACGTCTATGAATTAATAGGCAATTATAAGTCATGTTTGTTAGTAATAATTTTCCCTGCCAAAAAAATACATCACTAGTACAATTTTTAAAAGAAACATAAATAGCTAAATATATAAAATCTGCATCAATAATAAGATAATAGGACAAAAAAAATTATTCTTTCATTTTTTTTACAACAACATATAGCATTGCTAGTTTTTTTGTCTTTAAAAAAATTGTTGAAAATTGGGGTTTGGGTCTATCTTTACAATCTTCATTTAAAATCTATTTTTATATATTTTTGTATAAAGTTATTCTTCTCATGTAGGATTATTATTATTATTATTATTTAAATTGATTTTTAGTATCCATTTGGATACACATACTTTTTTTTTTTCTAAAAAAAAGATAAAAAAAAAAAGAAAAAGAAAATGTATGTTGTTTTAAGTTGATCTTGTTTGACCATAAGTCTTGAATACCATAAGATTAATAAAACTAAATACCCTTGTTTTAGTTAAAACACTAAACCTAAAATTGTATTGTGGAACATCCAATCTTGAATTCTCCCATTTTAAATTAGATTTATTTAACAAACCCAAATTTCATTCAAATTTAGAGAATTAGATAAAATAATAATTTTTTTTTTTTACCTAATTTGAACAATTTCCATAGGTTAATCCTTGATGATGACATTTGAAGTACTATAAAAATCCTGGTAACTCTTTCTTTGATTTTTCTTAATCAGAATTGTTATATAAAAAAGTTTAATATTTTTTACAATAGGGAAAACCGACCAATAGAGCATAGTAGACTATCTTGAAATGACTCCATCAAGTTTGCCACTATATAACTCAACAATCACACCTACTTGTTCAACACTATACTTTGATTTTGCCTTTCTAGAAGGAACATCGACTCTAGCAATTCCATCTCCGCCTACCAAAATGATAGGAAATGTTTCAAAAAATGTAGGCATATGAGAACTAGATATGTAAGAGGACGGAAGAACGAAAAATAAAAGAGGAGAGAATCATCCCTAATCTAGCCTATTAAGTTAGTCTTGTCAATAAATGCATGCATGTGCCATATACTGAACATTTGGAAGTAGTTAATGAATTCTTCATTATATCTAGAATGCTCTATCAAAAGGAATTTTGTTTCAAAACAAAGGTCTTCTAAATATTGTTGACTATTTAAATGCAAATTGGGAGAGTTCTTCTGATAATATAAGATCTACTATAGGATCATGTAAATTTTTATGGGGCAACTTGGTAACATGGAATACCACAAAATCAATCCATGGTAGCTATAATAGTGTTGAAGTTGAATATCGAATCACAACCCACACATGTCGTGAATTCATTCGGCTTAAAAAATGGCAAATAAGTTAGGTATCCCAATTTTATATGCTTCCCCTAGACTTTGTGACAATCAAGCGACCATTCACATTGCCTTTAATCTTGTTTTACATGAATACACGAAACATTTTGATTGTCACTTCATTCTTAAAAAAGGTACTAGCTTGAGAAATTTCTACTCCCTACATTCACTCTATAAATTAGTAGGATAATGTTTTTACCATATCCCTTTTTTGAAAGTATGTTACAAAGTGCTTTATCCAAGATAAGCTTAATTAATATCCATGCATCAAATCATGGAGTGTTGAAGATATGGTTGCTATTATCATATTGTTATCTCTCTATATGTTTGTCCTTTTTATTTTATTTATAGATAAAATTATCAAATAGATGAGAAATTTTTTTATGTAGTCCAAAACTCTCTAATATTTTAGAATATTTTATAAAAATTACTTGAAAACATTCAAATTTCTTCTTTAAAAACATGTTTTTGAAATAATTTTTTTTTAAAAAAAATCTTTTTAGGCATAGTTATCTTACATTTTTTTTTAAAGTTAGAAATTAATTTTTCTTCATAACACAACTATTTCAAAGAGTAGCTTCCAACTAGGTCTCAAGTTATTTGAAAATAAGTTGGTAGAAAATATGAACTTTGAATACCCTCATTGAGATGTAGTAGTATCTTAGCTACCAACATAATAATTGATGGGCTCCCACCTCCACCTAAGAGGTATCCCCAACAAAACATTAAGTTGAGCTTAGGGTTTCCACTCAACAAATGCATTTCATTTAATTTCAAAAAAATCATGAAACCAAAAAGGGAAAACAAAAAAGAAATTATAGATGAAATATTGTTGGGAAAATTAAAGCACCTAAATGTATAAAAAAAAAAAAGTAAAATAGAGAAAATAAAGTATTTCTTTAGTCAAACATAATTATTTATGTCTATATAAAAGGAAAATCAAATTTACTAATAAATTTCATAATCCCGACCCTCTTAACTTTTCTTTACTAAAAATCTAAATACAATCTTCTTTTTTCTCTTTTTGTCTCTTTTCATATTTACTAAAATCCTATAAATTTTGATTTAAAAAAAATTAAAAATAAATAATTTGAGTTGCAATGAATGGAAGCCAAAGTAAAAAAGAACAAACTAAAGGGTACAAATAAATATCATTCATTTATTCAGTTGGAAATAAATCATGCCAAGACAAACTACAAGTGGCTGAAGGCGTAAAATCACACAGGAACCAATATATATATATATATATATGCAAATTGTAGTGTTTAGAGGTGATGTTATTCTCATTGTATATATTTGTAATATTAATGTTATATTTTTATGCCACCTATTTTTTATATAGCATTAATTTACTGTATTTATTATTTTCAAAATAATTATTTTTATTAACAAAAAAGGCAAATACTTTGAACTTTTAAGCTCATGATCAAGTAAAAACATAGATTAATGATTAAAGAAGTGAAGCTTAGAGTATTTTTAGGAAAATTTAACCTTTTAAGTAATCAGCAGTTGTATTAGCCTTCCTACATGAAAAGAGAAGACTCTTCAATGGCAATATCAAGTTGTCTAATATGCTAAATAATTATTTCCAAAATCCAAAAAAGAAAAAAAGAAAAAAAAACATTTGATTAAATTAAAATGATAATTTTTTAAATTATCGTGGATGTATTATTTGAAAGAAAAAACTACAATTTTTGTAAACTTTAATGTCCTTTATAATTAGATAATAAAAATGAATTAAATTTAATATAAACTTGTTTGCCAAAGTTATATTTTCATGAGATTCAGAGATTGGAGCAAAACTTGGAATTTAGCATCAACTGTGCTCTTAGCCTCCTTAACTTGCAAAATCCATTGATGTGGCGATGAACCAATAAACTACAATGATTAAGTTGGTGTGATTGGGAAGAATCATTCCAATTCTTGTATACCCTCTTTGAGTGAAATCCCTATCTTTTTATTCTAGGTGAATTATGAGAAATTGTAGCCTATTTTTGAGATTGGATTAATCCATTTCCCTAAAATCAAATGGTTCACAAGTGCAAATAAGAAGAGTTATTTTAGGAAATTAAAGTGGTATTTGTTTTTTGGTTAAATAAAAAAAAATCAAAATATTTAGCTTTTTGTATTAAGTTAAAAGTAACTAGTTAATATTAACCAACATAATTAAACTGAATTTATTGATAACAAGTTTACTTTAGTTGTTACTCTTAACTGTATAAAAAAATTCAAATATTTTAACTTTTTCTATTCAGTAAAAAAAACACTAACACCACTTAAATCCCATCTATAATGGGAAATGGTTGTTACGATAATGAGGCATATTAGGGTCATAAGTTGGTTAATCCATGATCATAAAGTATTACTAATGGGTTAAGTAAGATTTTGTCTAAATTTAGCTATTTTGCAAGGATTTACTTAATTGTCCCATTAATATCAACCAAAGATCTTCTCATATTTGTTTATCCAAGTTGTGCAAAGTCTCATTGTTAGTAAATAACTTCACAACCATTGTTTAGGAAACTTATTAACGATAGTATTGAACATGAATTAATAAAAAATCAAGAATACCAGGAAATAGTTTAATGTTATGAGACAATCAATGAAATTAACTATATAAATGTGCATTTCAACAATCTAATCATCACCAATGAATATTTAAGCATGGTTATTAGGACATTAATTGTTACCTTACATAACAAAGCCTTAATATCATCTAACGCTAACTCTAGATTTTGAGATCAAGATTACATTTGAATTACTAAATTAGGCTTCTAGGGTTATTGAATGGTTCTACAAATATAGAGAAATAGTATATTTCTTTACAAAAACATTTGTCTAACTATGGCACCATAAGGCATTGTGCTATTGGTAAATAACATTTTCCTTCCTTTTAAACATTTGGGATAACTATTAAAAAAAATACTAAGGATAACAATTATGAATCTAGAAAATAGATAAAAAAAAAAAAAGAAAAAGAAAAAGGAAATAGACAAGAAAATATTAAGAGTTTATAAGTCATCAATGAAAGACATTGGTTTCAAAGAACAATCATCATATTAGGGTTTAATTACAACTTCCTCATGATATATCATATGCATGTCTTATAGTATTAAATTAGGCTTTATGGAGTGACATGGGCTTTACCATTAAATTTGGCTTATTAGTGTCACAATATTCGACTTGGCAAATCATGTTCTTTTGTATTCCATTAGTATTAACAAACGTTTAGGATATTCGGACCCACATTATCTCATACAACAACATATTTATGGTATAAAGTACTAAAATCTCATTTACTGGTGATTTTAGTAAGCCTTTTTAACATTTTTAATACTTGAAAATTTTTATCATTTAAGTATTAAAAAAGCTAAAAATGTTTTCTAAAATCAGTGTTAAACACACTTTAAATTAGTTTTTATTAAGTGACACTAATTTTATGTTAAATTATATTTATCCATGCCATAATTGTTAAATAAGACTTTGACATAAACTTTATCAAATGTTAAGGATTTTGTCATGATTTATCCTTTTGCCCATCAATACCAAAGAAATATATATTTTTTCTTTTTTCTTTTTTATTTCTTTCTTTTTTACCTAAGGATGTCGTGTGTTATCATATTAGTGAATTAAAATTTGCTTTTATTTTATTTTATTTTATTTTATTTTATTTTATTTTTATTTTTTTAGCTAACATTGTGGATATCCATAGAAAATACTAGGAATAAAGAACATGGTTGAGAAACATATCAAGAAGATGAATCGAGAGAACTTTAGAAGATTGCTAATGGAACTACCCATGTGGATGTGCATTGGAAATGTCCCCTCAATGTCATCTATCATTTGGGATATTAAGTTTAGATCTTTAATTGCCTCAAATAACACAAGATTTGTCCCCTAAATGCCAAATGATTAGGTGTGTATTTTATTTCAAGCTATATAACATGTAAGAGGTCGGTAAAGATTTTTTCAATTGTCCAATCAATATTAGAAAAAAAAAAAAAATTGTTCTTAAAAGATCTTCTTTTGTTGGCTTATGGGTAGCATGTGACATTGCATTATTAATATTTTTTTTTCTTTTTTATGTTGAGCATCTAAGATAATTTTTTTCTTTTACACCATATATTTGGAATATTGGTAGAAAATATGAAAGTAAACATAAATAAATTATTAAAAGATTGATAAAATAAGAGAATATCACGATCTTACAAACTATAACTGAAACATCATTAGTAAATCTTAAGCCTTTATTATCTCAAACAACGTCATATTTGAATAATAAATTATTAATGTATAGTTTTAAAATCGATGTAAGATTTAGGTTTTAGTTGTTAAATTAGAATGATCAAATATATCGTAACTAAACCAATTTATCTAATTATCTTATGAGTACTAATTTATCAAATTATTCTTTAATAGAAGTGAAAAATAATTTTTTTTCCTCGTTTTCATTATTTTGAATTAATAATATTTCTATTTTTTTTTTCTAACAAAATATTTTTTAAAAAAGAAAAGTTGACGAGAAAGAAAAAGCAGGGAGGAAAATGTCATAATATTTCGACGATATATCGTGTATCGGAGCATCTCGACACGATATATCTTAGAGAAATATCGGTTCCACGATATTTTATCAATTTATTGTGAATTTCACCTTTTTCTCGTGACTTATTGGCATTTTATCATTTTATCTTCAATATATCGCGATAATTTGGGCGGTCAAATGAGGATCAGCGGTCATACTTTTAAAAATGCCTTAGGATTTCCGCCGCCAACCGCAGGGGCAAGTTTGCCCCTTGATATATAACGTGCACCAAATATATATAAAGACAAATTTATCATATAAACATAATTTTTTAAAAATGTTTTAAAGAACAAATTAATTATAATTATTTTATAATTAAATAAATTTTTTTCATCTATTTGAATACTAAAAATATAAAAATTATCGTGATAATTTTCTTCATAGTGTTTTTAATATTATTAATATATTAATTAAGTATTAAAAATTATACATATACCATCATTTATTTTATATCATTTAATACAATTAAATTAAATTAATTATAATTTTAATATTAAATATATTTTAAAATTAGACATATTATTATCAAATATCACAAATATTATTATGAATAATATTTGACATAATTTAATAATAAATATATACTTATTAAATTTATAGTTTTTTTATTAATACATATAATATTATTATCAAATATGATAAATCATATTATATATATATATATATATATATATATATATATATCAAATTATTTAATAAAACAATTTAAAAATATCATTATGCTTCTAATTTTATTTTTATGAAGTTTTTTTTTATATTTTTATAAATTTTGATCAATTTTATGTTTATAATTTTTTTTTCCAAATATCCGTTGATATGTTTGTAAAATCGAACCGAGATATATTTGTAATTACCGATATTTTCATTCTTGAGAAAAAGAAATAATGCATGTTTTCATTTACACGTGGATGAAGAATGTGGAGAGCAAGGGATGAAGGAGTGCAATAAAGAGGTTTCCATAAGGAGGAAAGGTGCTCTAAGCTTTTGGGTTATATTCTCTTCACTTCCTACAGCTACTATGTGCTAAAACGTAGCTTTCTCTTTATATTATTAATGTATAGATTTATTTATTTATTTTAAGAAATAAGTTACAAATTAATTCTTAAATAACTTTAGTCATGAGAAAGAGAGAATACGAGGTTAAACAAAAGGAAAAAAAGTGGACGGAATGTTCGATAAAACTTATCACTTAAAAATTTAATACTTATTAATTAAAGATTTAAATTAACTTTTAAGTTAAATTATATTTAAATTATTGATTTAAAATTTATTACTTGATTTTTATTTTAAGTTGTTTGATAAAATTAAATAAAAATTTATTTTAAATCATCAAATTAACATATTTATCCTTATAAATTATAAATAGAGTAAAAGAAATAAATTATAAATAAGGTAAAAGAAATTGAGTAATAATAAATATTATAAAATAAAAAAAGAGATGGTAAAAGTAATTAGCACGAATCAAGATAAAAAATAAAATAAAAATAAAAATTTAAGAATAAATTAATTATTTTTATTTATTACTTAAAGTTATTTTTAACTTTAAATCACATAATTAAATTATTTTACCAAATATATTTAATAATTAAAATTATATACTTTATATATATTTTATCTGTGTAATAGAAAATAAAAATTGAAAATTCAAAAACAAAATTAGAGAGGGGAAAAGAATAATAAAGAATCAGTGAGAATGCCATGAAAATATCACGAGAAATTGGAATAGAGCACAAAAGTGTGCCACCGTAACCCTAACCTTTTTATCTCACAGTCTCTCCCTCTCTCATTCTCTCTCTCACCATATATACAAATTGGTGCCTCCGTTTCCCTCCTCTCCAACCCCTCTCTCCCTCTCTCTGAGAAACTCTTCTCTTTCTCTCTCTAAATTCTCCCCTCTATTCTCTTTCTAAACATCCCATGAAGCTTTGCTAGAAGAAGCAGAAGAAGAATATGGGGAAGTACATGAAGAAAGCTAAAATCACAGGCGACGTGACAGTCATGGAGGTGTCATCTTCTCTGGGCGTTCGAACCAGAGCCAAAACCCTAGCTTTGCAGAGGCTCCAGAAAACGACTCACCAGGAAGGGCCGAAGCCAGACACCTCTTATCTCGAGCTCCGAAGCCGTAGGCTAGAGAAGCCTCCACTGCTCAGCGAACCCAACAAGAAGCAAAACCCTAACCCTAAGGCGAGCTCAAGGGTGGAGCTGGGTTCAGTGAACTCAAACTCTGTTGGGTCTGTGCCACCCGGTGAGAAAATTAATGCCGTGGAAACTGAGGATGTGGGTGTTGAGGCTTCGTATGGCGAGAATGTTTTGGAGTTTGAGGGCAGAGACAGGTACTTTTGCTTCAATTTGTTCGTTTTTCAAACGGGTTTTCTTTGTTTCACCCTTTTCTTTTGGTGTTTTCGCGAAGTTTTTCTGTTTGGTTGCTGAGAAAGTTGAGGAAAAAAAATGAAGGAAGGTGGAATTTTGTTTGTTTCGAAATTGGGTTTTTGTTTGTTTTTCCATATATATTTTTTTTTTCAGTTCTGGAACAAATTTTATGCTCCATTTGGTTGCTGAGAATGCGGAGGAGCGGGGTGGGGAAGAAACGAAGTGAAATCTTGTTGGTTGCTCAAATGGGTTACTTTGTTTTTCCATAATTCATTTTTTCCTTTTAGTTTTTCGAAAATATTATGCTCTGTTTGGTTGCCGAGAAACCGGAAGAAAATGAAAGAAAGTGGAATCTTGTTTGTTTCTAAAATGGGCTTTCTCTGCTTTGGCCTAATTCCTTTATTTTTTTCATTTTGACAAAATTTGTTTGTTTAGTTGTTGAAAAAGTGGAGGAAAAATGAAGAAAGCCAGAGCTTTAGCTCACATGATTTCTGCTGCTTTGATTCCTCATCAAACAAAAGAAAAATGGAAGATCTCATAATTCTTTTTACTTCTCCTCTCATCAGTTTTCTTGCGAACCAAACATATCCTCGAGAGTGTTTCTGTCTATATTAATGCTGCTTTTGCTTTTTGGTAGTGGTTGGTGTTAGATTTGTCATCTCTTCCTTTTTGGATTTTTGGTGTTTTATGGGAGAGTTCTTGTTTGTTACTTGCAGTGGCTCGTCTTTTTTGTTTTGTCTTTTGATGTGTTTGATAGCATTTAGCCTTAAGATTTGAGTTTTTGCATGAAATTTTTTGGTCCTTTTGTGGCTTTTGATTTAAAGGGCTCTTTGAGAAGCTTTCAAATAAAGAAAAAAACACCTACTTTTCCTTTCCTTTACCAATTTCCTTCACAATGAGGAAAAAAAAAAGAAAAAAGAAAAAACCCACCTGTTTTTGGTGTTTGAAATTTGTGGGTTCATTTGTATGATCTGTCGCTGTAACCTGAGATAAAAAAAATCCAGAGTGCTGTTCCTTGTGAAGTGGGGTTTCTTTTCTCTTTCATTCTATGATTTTGGTTTTTATGATTTTTGTCTTTTTTAAAAAAAATTGAATATGCCATGCTTGTGAGTTAGGTAATAAGTTGTTCATGTGTTTTGATATTAGTCTACTGTTTCTCTTTACAACTTGAGCTGCAACCCGGGCATGGGATGTGAAGTTTAAATGGGTTACTAGAACGTGTGTTTGTGTTTCTGAACATGTATACTCCTTTATTTTATTTCAATTAAATAAAAGGGGAGGCTTCTTTACTTGAATGCAATCTTTCTTCTTGAGGGTCTCTCATGTTTAGTTTACTCTTTCATCTGCCGTATTTATACTGTATATTATATTTCTGAGATGTGGGTACCCTCTGCAGGGTTATTTATGTCACAAGCTTTGAGGTGACTGATTTAAATTAATGCTCTTTATTTCTTCAAAAGGGACAAGAGAAAATGAAATCAAATAGAATATTATGCATTTTATTGTGTTAATGTTGTAGCATATGCTTTGGTGATAGGGATCTTTAATCTTCTCTCATTTTACTTCATCTGAGTGGCTATTATTTGAAAGTGTTTTCTGTGTATACCAGATGAATGGAACTGGGAAATGGTCGTAAAGTGATCTTGTGGAATATGAATTCATTGCAGTTGTGATTGTGGTTATTGTTTTTTCGGTTTTTCTCTTTGATCCCCAAAATGGCCTCATGGAGACTTTGGTGCTTATTTAAACGAATCATGATATTAATTTTGTAAATAATGGCTACATTCACTCTTCTGCCACATTTGTGTTTGCAATGATGTATCGTATTCATCGGGGGCCATGTTACAGACTGAAACTTGTATGTGGGATACTCTGTGTTGGGCCATATGTAAGTGGCAAAGAATAGAAAATCTCAGGCTCTTTCATTGTATAGACGCTGTCTGCCAAAATTTGGTTTGTCCTTTTGGAGTTTTGGTCAATATCCGAGAGTCTTTGTTACGTTAGCCCTTTTTGCTTCCCTTAGTAAACAAGTAAACTGGATTTCTTTCTTCTTGTTCTTGCTCGGCTAAGTTGAATTTACCTGTAGTTAGCAATAACAATTTGTTTTAGGGGCTTAAATTCTTCAATGAAGAAGTTATTTTGAGTACAAGTCATGCAATTTGAAATTTTTTCAAATGTGGTAAGTGTTTTATATTCAGGTAGTGCCTTAACTTTGATTTGCTTTGCAGAAGCACAAGGGAAAGTACACCCTGCAGTTTGATTAGGGACCCAGACACCATTGCAACCCCTGGTTCTACAACAAGGCCAACAAGCTCAAGTGTAACCACCCGAAGACTTCGGAGTAATGTGCTGGGGGACATCCCAACAGCTGCTGAGTTAGAGGAGTTTTTTACTCATGCAGAGGAACATGCCCAGAAAGAGTTCATGGACAAGTAGTATATACTACTTTCATTTCTATTCTAGTTGTTTAAAGAGTTCTTTCTTTAGTAATAACTTCATCCACACCCGCAGATTTCTGAAAAATCCTTTGTTTTTCCATGTGATACTTGCAGGTACAACTTTGACATAGTGAATGATACACCTCTCCCTGGACGCTTTGAATGGGTTCAAGTAAGCCCATGAATGGGGAATGCCATTGCATTGGAGGGGTCTCTGGATCTGGATAAGGGGTTCGGAAGAGTGGATGCGGTTCAGTTCATTTCTCATCGCCCTTTTCTAAATCCATGTAAAAAGACTTAGAGCTGTGAAAGATGTGTAATCCAAAATCCTCTGTAAGACTAACACATCAGAGCTGCTGAACTACACTAACCAAAATCCTTTGTTCATGAAGAGAAAAAAAAAAAAAATGAAATGGAAAAAACAAGAAAATCATTCGAGAGGGATAATGGGGAGAATTGGTAGTCATAGTTTCTTGATGGCTTTCATCATTGTAATTTCTTTTCTTCTTTCAATGGGTATATTTAAATTTTCACAATTTCTCTTCGTGTTATCCATTATGCCTATATTGTTTGGGATGGTCCTCAGCAATAAAGGTCACCTATTTTCTTTAAGTCTCTTGTCTCTATCTTTTGCCCGTGTTGCGCATCCTGCAGTAGTTTTTTTCTTTTACCATTTCCATTTCTCCACTATGAAAAAACAAAGCCTGCAGCTTCAGTTTATGTTTTGATAGTGATGACTCTCAGTATGTAAATCTTATGTAAGATTGTTTTCTGTCCGTGTTTTAACCTGTAGTGATCATGGGGATGGTGGTCAGTGGTACTCTAAAAAAAGGAAAAAGGAAATAAAAAGGGGCCCTAACTGCACCTGCCAGTCAGATTGAAAGAAACGGCCATGGCCGAAACCCCACTGGCTTTCTTCCCAACTCTACTCTGCTCACCTTCCCTCCTTTCTAAAGCTCAATGATATGTTGGTTTCCATTTCTCTTCAAACTCTCCATCATGGGCTGGTAGTTGAAAGTGGACTTTTGGTTTCCTGATATGCCTAAAAAGAATGGTGGGGTTGGGCTGAGGACTACTGTCTTAACTTCAGGGGGGCAGGGGAAGAGGAAGAGGGAGAGGGAGAGGGAGGGGTTCACTGGCTCAGGGCTGTTCTGACAATGAAGATGTGCTGATACTTTTCCACTAATGTAGTGTCGTAGTATTATACATTTTACAAGAGAGGGAGTGTTGAATGTGTGGTAAAAAAGCTGCAGAAGACAGCATAACAAGTGGGCATTCATTTATTGAGTGTGTGAGACTGAGAGGGCATTGGGGGTGTTGGGATTGTGTGACAAAAAACTTTTACTTGGCTATTCACATGGGACACAGTACGGGTGTTGGCAGTGTTTGTATTGTACAGTTTGTAGCATTGGCTTCAACATAGATTTGATGATGTCCTCTTCTCCTCTCTTTTACTATTTCTTTCTTAATCAATCTACTTCCCCTGTTAGTTGTGGCCTTGTGGGGCACCCTTCCTCTACTATTTTCCATGTTTTTCCTCTTGCCCTTTTCACTCTCTACCAATCCTCTCCCCTCCCCCTAATAAAAACAAAAGTTTAAATAACAAGTATAAATTTTTTGGGCCATTAGGAAGGGTACCAGGTTTATGCATTTGAGGGTGAAAGTTTCACTATTTCAAAAGGTGAGAGTTGCTTCCACATGTGTTTCTTATTTCCATCTCAACTGAGGTCTTATTTGTTCATTTTTCCAGATTTTAAGGTCGGTTTAGGAGTAATTCTACAAGGATTAGAAGCAATTCCTAATGTTTATGAGTATGTCCCTAGCAAAAGTTAGATGTTTAATAAATTTTTAAGGATCTAAATAATCATTTAGTCTCCTTGCTTCTATGTAATCTGAAGGTTGTCGGTGAGAGAAAAGATGGGATGGTGACACATGAGGGATATGAGAAACACATTACCCCTTCCCCTTGATGATTTTCTTGTACCTACCTCATGTGTTGTCAAATATATAAGATTTAGATATATATATATAATTTTTTTTTTTAATTTAGAAAAATAAACATCTCATACTAAAATTAATATATACAAATTTTGATATATGAAATTTAATAGTAAGTGTATACTAACAAATTTATATTTAAAAGAAAAAAAATATAAGTACACTCTTCTAAGATATTTTTTAAAATAAAATATATATATATATAATTTTCTTATTTTGTCTTCTTCACCTCACTCGAGTATAGTTCACCATCATTTGGGTCCTGACAGACATGCTCTCACTTGTCTTGGCTTGATCCATGACACCATGGTAGGTGTCACACCCTTGAAGAGACTAAGGGGTTGACAGTGGGGACCTTAGCACGCGTTATGACACGGATGGTGGCATGCATCACGTGTCTTGGCATGAGTCATGACACCATGCCAAAGGTCGAGGCATACTTCATGCCCCAATCAGGTGATAAATTTTGTTCAAGGTTAAATACAGGTGAGAGATCGATAACAATACAATAAGATTATAAAAAATTTATCTAAAAAGCGTGCTTAGATAACATTTTTTAATTATTATATCTTTTTTTTACTATTATGGATGATTATAGAATTCATATAAAAAATTTAATTTTTTTTTCTCAAAACTAGAATTTTCTCATAGACGTTTGAAGAGTGGAAAATCAAGAAATTATGGGGAATAAAATAATTACACTTATTTGAATGGAAATAATATATATAATACAAACTTTATTTTTATTTAAAACAAATTCAATTTATAAAATTAAATAACAAAAAAAAATTAAGAATTTGGTATATTCTTTAAAACAAAAAATATATAATTCTCTTATTCTATCTTCCCATGGAAGATATTGCTATTTTGATAGACTTGGTTAAAGATTAATTACAATTGTAATAAAACTACCAAATTATATTCAACTCTTTTCTAGTTTTCTTTTTCTCTAAATAATTTCTCTATTTATATAAAATTATAGACAATGACACATTGATTTCAAAATTCAAATAATTATTTGAATTTAAAATTTAAGTTTCTTTTTAATTTAAAACAAACTTATTTTCTAATTATAATAGGTGTCACAAAATTAAGGCCTACTTTTTTTCTTCAATATTTATAAATGCCCCTACTTTCATACTTAGTTTTGATACATTATGGAAGAAAATTATAATTAAAGTGTATATATATATATATATATATATATATATATATTTAGTTTTATAAGAGTTAGAAATCTTGTTTTAATAGGATTATTATTTTAGTTTTCAAAACTCAACAAATAATAAAATATGCTTATTTATTAAAGAATAAAGAATAAATTGAATTAAACTATAATTATATTCATTACAATTAATTAATTTAATAAAAAATAATTAATTACTTTTTATTTAATATCTAAATTTTTATTCAAAATATTAATATTAGAACATATGTATAGACATGTCATAATCCATCTAATTTCAATATTTTTAATCACTCGTTGTATATTTGAGTTCATATTTGAATTTACTAATAAGAAAAAAAGAAAAACAATTAATAAGAATAAATATAAATAATAAATAATAAATTTATTAAATTATTTAATTTCAATTTTTAACAAAGTTAAATATTAATACAAATAAATATAGAAAGAGGTCGATTAGTTGCTACAATAACCAATTGAACTGCTACAGTATTTGGTCGAGTTGCTACAATAACCGGTTGAACCCTCAACATAGGTCAAAAGAGGTTAACATGAGTTTCGGGTCACTAGAAAGTGCCCAAATGAGTTCCAATTGCAATGAAACTTTGGGAACACCTAGGGTACCTCTAAAGCCACACTATGGATCCAAAAACTCCCTATTAAAGGTCTCCAAAAGTGGCCTAAGAGTCCATGCTAAACCTAGTAACATGTAGACCACCAAGGATCGTGACAAACGACTAAGTAAAACAGGATCTTATGCGCATGCTACATGAACATGCAAGGTGAGGGGGATCAAATATGATGAATAACATGTGCTATGAGGATAAAATGGATCTACAAATATGTCCCTCTTCGGTAAAGATCACAAGTGTAAATAATGTGAGTACTGAAAATACATGCAAGTGTGAACAATGAGTGGAACAAAGTGAACTATACCAAATGACAAGAAAAACTAGAATTTTGTCCTAACACATGACGCGATAAGCTCAAAGGACTACCACATGCAGAGAGAGGAGAATAGACTTGACATAAGAAGACTCATCAAATGAAAATAAAGGTGCAACTCAAAGCCAAATAGACTCATAAATGAAGGTGAATGTGATTGATTGATATTGATGTGGTCTAAAACTCAAACTCTACTGACATGAAAATAATTGATCGATATAGGTGCGACCCAAAACTCAAATTAAACTAACCTGAAAATGATAAATGGATATAGGTGCAGTCCTAAACTCAAATAAAATTGACATGAAAATGATCAATCAATATATAAGTGTGAGCCAAACTAAAACAAAACTAACATGAAAATAACAGATCAATATAGGTGCAATCCAAACTCAAACAAAACTAAACGTGATCGATCGTAAAGGTACAGTCTATGATGAAAGTGTTCGAAACAACCAGGAAAGGTGAAATGGTGCATTAAATGGCTTTAAATAGCCTACAGGATTGCTTAATACAAATTAGCACTCGAGTGTCACAAGCGTTGGAAGTGTAGCTAGATACGAATTATAGCTCTTGAACTGCTCCAAGTAGCACTGGAAATAACTTATAATGTTGCACTTGGAGTGCTAGAATGAGTGCTAGGAGCATTATAATGAGCACTTGGAGTGCTAGAATGAGCACTTGAGTGTTGGAATGAGTGTTTAAGTACTAATAATAGTAATTGAGCGTTGGAATGAGCGTTCGTAACAATGCTTGAGCGTTGGAAGTAGAAACTTAGCATTGAGAAGGGAAAGAAAGACAAACTAAAATCTTTGAAACTTTAAAGAAATTCTTAAGAATTGAAGGAAAGTTATGAGAAACACCTTGAGGTAGAATCATAATGTTCTTAAACTCTCAACATTGGATTAATTAGTAATATACCATGTGAATTTCCTAGATAGTATATATCATTCCATTCAGAATGAAGTTTCAAGTTCAAGGATTAGAGTTAATCATAATCTCAAATTTGAAACCCAATGCATAACTATTAGTGTATGAGAAGACCAACATAGAGACGTAAGTATTGATATTCAAGGGAATACAACTCACTATCTAGTTCTATATTTCGAAATTGATCACTTCTAGTCAATTTGATCTAGTCAAATTAAAGTACATATCTAGTCAATTTGATTTAAGATCGTTGGATTTCTGTTTAACACGACCTCGTTAATCTATATACAACACAACTTGACTTTCCCTTAATTTAAATACATACATATATATATATATATGTATATTACTTTTTTCTTTTTCTTTTGAAAGTGGATGCATTGTATACCATGATCTTTATTGATTTTTCTTTTTATTTTTATTCATGGTTGCCTTTGTATCCACTTTGAGGATGTTTTCAAATGTTGCAAATGAGAAACCTGTCCTTCCTTTCATTCTAATCGAGAGCATGAATCTTGGAGAGTGTATGAGAGTTTTGCTTAACCGATGAGTCAAGAATTTGTTGACTTATCTCTGGAAACAATTATAATAATCTTAGTCAAACAAGGCATATGGATTATAAGATTTAAGCATGAAAAATGATCTTTCCAACGTGAAAAAAGTCTATTTTATGAGTTAAACTTAAGAAGTCTCCTTTTTAATCAAGCACAAAATGTAACTAAGATTGAAATTCCACTATACAAAGACATTTTATCAATGTTTTAAAAACCGGACCGGTCATTGAACTGAAAAAGTTACGGGTTCACGGTTCACTGGTCGGACCGCCGGTCGAACCGCTATCGAACTGGTGATGTCATAAATATATATTTTATTATTTTATATAATATTAAAAATTAAAAAATTAAAAAATTTTATGTAAATTTTGACAGCATCTACTTTGTTTATTGAGTAACTTGAGTTTTGTCACAAAATTTTTTACCTGTAGAAGTCATCAATTATCATATATGATATTTATAACACAATATAAGATGTTATACATTCATAATGTCAATAAACTCAACATTTATCAAATAATCAAACCATTACTATCCTATAATAACCAAATTATCAAAGAGTTGTTAACTTAACACATTGTTTATAACAAATAATACAAATGTCAACCATAGGTCCACAACACTTAAATAATTACTCAAAATAAAAACATAACATGTCAATGTTTGAATATTCATGAAGATTTTTACATACTAATAAATATAAAATTCAAGTCTTCATTCATTTGGGAAATTGGAATATGGAGATTGAAAATGAGCATTTGGAAAACCAAAATTCTCCACATCAAGCCCTTCTCTAGCCACGTCACCACCATTCTCATCATCTCCTTCAAATTGTGACACATTAAACCCATAAGGATTTCTATATTCATCTGCTTCTTTGGTTGCTTTCTTAGCATTCACAAACTCTTGCAAAGAATTTTCCATGCGAAATCTGACATAAGGTGGAACCAATTTACATGAACCAATATCTCCTTTCACTCCAGCAAGATGTAGTTTCATTCTATGAATGCCTCCACCTTTTGTAATCTTTTTACAATACAAACAAATAAGAGTTCTCATTCCATTTCCATATCTTTCTTCAAAAACATGTTCCCATGCAAGATCGGTCTTACTTCTACTTGATTGAGAATGGGTAGTTGAATCTTGACCAGAGAATGGAGTCAAGTTTGATGCCATTTTTTATTTCCCTATCAAATTAGAAACAAAAATCTCACATCAATCTAGAGAATGAAAGTCATCAACAATTTAATGATTTATAATCAAGTCATCAACAATTTACAATCACATATCACATATTAATGATAGTAAAAAATACACTTTTTCACCTATGATTCCTTAGATAATCAAACATCAAATCATTATCACATTTTAGGCACATGAATCTATGGTTGAGTTGCAATCTAATATCATAATGCACAAACTGTTGTATAATGGAAACAAACCGAGAATTCTTGAACTACATGTGCATGTGTGTGTTTTTTATTTTTTATTTTTTTATTAATTGGGGAAAGAATTCAAAGTTGGTGGGTTTGTGGTGATTTTGATAGACGCATTTTTAACCTGTGTGTTTTTATTAGTATCATTTTTTGTAAAAGAAAAATAACATTTTGATTAAAAAAAAAAGGATGAATATTTAGATATAAATTAGAAAAATATTTTTGATAATACTAAATAATAAAAAATTCTTTTAGAAGAAACACCAATCAAATACTATGATAAGAATCACCTAAAATGTGGTATAATTTTTAAGAGAAAAGTACTTCTAATTATTAGAAATTAATCCAAACCATTATAAAATCCCTCCACACATGGCTCCAGGCAGGCAAGCTCCAATTTCAAAGTTCTCTAAAAGTTGTATTTGATTAGTCCATTAGAATAGGGTACAAATAAAGGAGTCTTTTATTGGTTGATTTGAACATTGAATTCTATCAAATGATCTTCAATTTTCTTTTTGCCAAACTATCAGAAAACAAGCAAAGAGGAGTTGTGCTCCAATTCTTCGGTCTATTTTTGCTCATGAAACTCCTGTGTGACTCCTTCTTCCAAATCAGCTTATCTTCATCCTCAGTGGACTCCAAGTTAATCAGCTTATCTTCGTCCTCAGTGGACTCCAAGTTACCATTAACAGCATGTCAAAAGTCATAAGGTGGTCCGAAAATTGTTTAATTTTAATATCCATCAATATAATTAATAATTTATCAAAGTTCTCTAAATAATAAAAAATTCCTCAAAGTTCTCTAATTATTAGAAATTAATCCAAACCATTATAAAATCCCTCAAAATTGTATAATGGAAAGTGGAAACAAATCGAGAATGAGCGCTTGATGAGGAGTAGGGCCACAGAGGTTGCGAAGAGAGAAGAGGGCGGGCTGTCGGCGGGACTGTTGTGGCTTGTGGGCGTCGCGAGCTGCCGGCTGTGCTGTTGTGGGCATTGCGAGTTGCCGACGGTGTTGCTGTGGGCGTGGCCAGCTGCCGGCGATGCTGCTGTGGGCGTCACGAGTTGTTGGCGGTGCTGCTGTGGGCGTCGCGAGCTGCCGGCGGTGCTGCTGTGGGCGTCACGAGCTGCCGGCGGTGCTGCTGTGGGCGTCGCGAGCTACCGATGGTGTTGTTGTAGGCGTCACGAGTTGCCGACAGTGCTGCTGTGGGCGTCGCGAGCTGCCGACAGCGATCTTCTTTGGCGTCGCGAGCTGCCGATCTTCTTTGCCAGGCGTCGCGAGCTCGCCGCGCGATCTTTGCTATAAGCGTCACGAGCTGCCGCCAGTCGGCTTTGTGGGCGTCGCGACTGTCGTCGCGGTTGCCGTCGAGGCTATTGTGGGCGTCGCGATTGTCGACGGGATTGTTGTCTTGTGGGTGTCGCGGCTGACGGTGGCCCAAGGAGGAAGGGTTGGAGGCTTGGAGGTTGCTGGTTTTAATTTCCTTATATAAGGAACCAAAACGATGTCGTTTGATGCTGTTAAAAAAAAAAATTAAAATCATTTGAACCGGCCGGTTCGTTTAGTTCACTGGTTAGACCGCCGGTTCAAGCGGTCCAATCCCGGTTCAGTCTCCATCTGGTCTAATGACCGGACCGAACCGGAACGGTGACTGACCGGCAGTCCATCCGGTCCAGTTTTAAAACCATGCATTTTATTATCAAGAATCAAATACGTCAATAATGATTTACAAGTCTAAGAACCAATTCACATCAAGTCTTATAGATATAGTATATTTCTCTAGATCACAAACTCGAGATATTACGAACCATGCTAATATATCAAGTAACTTAACAAAAATCATATGCCCAAAGTAAACAAAAATCATAAGGCCAAAGAAAAGCAGAAAATGAAACAACCAAGCTTAAAACCTTTTAGGCCTATAGCTCTAGATGGTTAGTCGATTAGGCATATGCCCAAGGATTTCCTAAGGAACTCAAACCTAAGAGAATCTAGGGGTTTTGTAAAGATATCTATCAATTGATGTTCAATGAGGATAAACTCTAGAAAGACAACCTTTTTTTCAATAAGATTCTTAATAAAATGATAAGGAATTTCAATGAGTTTAGTATGGGAATGAAGAATATTATTCTTTGAGTTATTTATAGCAGTAAAGTTGTCACAATGTATGTTTATGGTCCCTTACTCAATCCCATAGTCTTTCATCATTTGTTTTATCCACAAGAGTTGTGTTTAACAACTTTCAAGAACAATGTATTCAACTTCGATAGTAGATAAAGATAGAAAATTTTGTTTCTTACTAAGCTAAGCCACAAGACAATCACTAACAAAAAAGCAAGCACTAGATGTGTTTTCTCTATTTTCAATATTTTCGGCCCATTTAGCATCAAAATAACCAACATTCTCAAGAAAAGAATCGTGGGGATACCACAAATCATAGTTAAGAGTCTCATTATTGTAACATAATTCTTTTAACAGAGATTCAATGTGACTCTTTGAGGTTTGCTTGGTGCCTAGCACAAGCTCCAACTCTAAAAGATATATCAGAATGACTTGTTGTGAGGTATAATAAGCTTCCTATCATACTCCTATAAAGCTTTTGCTCAACTTCTTTTCTAAATGTATCATTGCTAAGCTTAGTGGTAGTACTTATAGGTGTCTTAGAGTGTTTGGTGGATTATAGACCAAATTTCTTAACCAACTTCTTAGCATATTTAGAATGAGAAAGAAAGATTCCATCTTTGAGTTGTCTAATCTGCAATCCTAGGAAGAAAGTTAGCTCACTCACCATAATCATTTTGAATTCAGTCTTCATTTCCTCAGTAAAATTAAGGGTAAAGTCACTAGAGGTGGCTTAAAAAACAATATAATTGACGTAAATATGTGCCGTTAATAACTCATCCTTGGACCTATGTATAAATAAGGTTCTATCAACTCCATCTCTTTCAAACTTTTTCTCTAAAAGATAGGTAGTGATCCTCTCATACCAAGATTTAGGAGCTTACTTTAATCCATAAAGGGTTTTCTTTAACTTATAGACATGATTGGAGAATTTTGAATCCTCAAACCCCTTAGGTTGCTCAACATAGATTTTCTTGCTTAGAATCCCATTTAAGAAAGCACTCTTAACATCCATTTGATAAAAATTTATCCTCAAGGAGTATGTTACTACCAAAAGTATCCTGATTGATTCTAATCTAGTTACAAGTGCAAATGTCTCTTCATAATCAATCCTCTCTATCTTTGAGTATCCTTGGGCAATTAGTCTTTGTTTGTTCCTTACTATGACCCCAATTTCATTTTGCTAATTTTTTAAAATCCATTTTGTACTTATGACATGCTTATCTTTAAGCCTAGGGTTTAAATACCATACATCATTCCTAGTGAATTGATTTAACTTTTCTTGGAGTGTAATGGTCTAAAACTCATCTCCTAAAGCTTCCTCCACACTCTTTGGCTCCAATTGGGAGGTATAACATATAAGACCCATCTCATTTAATCTTGATTGTCTCTAAGTAACCACACGTTCATTCGCGTTACCTATAACATTTGAGATAGGGTGGTTCTTGGGTACTCTGGATTTATGCTTATTCCTCGTTTCTTCATAATTAACTTCTTGAGGTACAATTTCATCCTTGTTGGGGTTAACATTACTTTCAAGCATATTATTAAGGTTATCTTCTATGGTCACCACATTTTTAAGGTTATCCCCAATTAATTCATAGGTTAAAATTTGACTCTTAATTATATCCTGATCATACCTTGTATCATTTATAACCACATTAGATTGGATAATTTGTGAGTTTTGATTATAAACCTTATAGGTTTTACTTGTAGTAGAATAACCTAGGAAACTACCTATGTCAAATTTTGCATCAAATTTCCCTAGGTTCTCCCCATTCCTGAGTATGTATCACTTATTGCCAAAAGTCCCAAAATAGTTAAGGTTAGGCTTTCTCACAGTCCATTATTCATAAGATGTCTTCTTTGTTCCAGGTATAAGAAAAGTCTTGTTGGCAGTATAACATGTTTTATTTATAGCTTCAGCTTGAAATAGCATAGGGGTATTATGCATATGATTCATCACTCTAGCCATTTCTTGTAACACTATTTTTCTTTTTAAGCACTTTATTCTATTGAGAAGTTCTAAGGGTTGAAAATTCATGTTTGATACATTTTGACTCACAAAAAAGGTCAACATCCATATTGTCAAACTCTGTCCCCTTATCACTCCTAATCCTTACAATTGGATGACCTATTTCCACTTATGTTCTGGTGAACAAAGACTTCAAGTGCTCTATGATATTTTATTTCTCCTTAAGAAAATTCACAAAGGAGTATCTTGAAAAATTATCCACAACAACTAGGACATATCTCTTACCACTTCTACTCTCAGTATGTGTGGGACCCATAAGATCCATATAAAGAAGGTCTAAAGGTGCAGTGACCCTAATTTCCTTTACCTTTTTGTGAGAACTTTTAGTTCATTTACCTTTCATGCACTTACCACAAATGGGTTTAGGTTCACCATAGAGTTCAAGGATATCTTTGACTTTTACACTATGCACTAAGTGCACAAGATCCCTATAGTTTATGTGACCTAGCCTTCTATGCCAAAGTTCAATAAAATCTAGCTCTATTGCACACAAGAGGTGTTTTAAAGTTAGTATTATTGCATAACGGTTGCCAACTATCCTATGTCCTATGATAATTACTTTTCTTTCTTTATTGACTACTTCGCATAAGTTTTGACAAAAAATCACCCTATGGCCTTTGTCACATATTTGACTAATACTTAGGAGGTTTAGAGAAATGCATCTAATTTAGGACAACTAAGGATAGATATATTTCCCTTGTATTTCACACAAGCTAAGCTCCCATCCCCAAAGGTAACTATCCCACCATTATAGTCCTTAAGAGAATTGAAAAAAGACTTGTCTCCTGTCGTGTGTCTAGAGTAGTCACTATCAAAGTACCACTCACTAGAAGATTTAACTTTAAGTGCGGGAAGACTATTTGACATTTAACCCTATTTTTTCTCATCCAAACTTGTTTAATCTTACATAGTGACTTAGAGGAGCTTTGTTGACTTCTAAGCTTCTAATTAAATTTATTCTCTTTCCCATTATTCAAGATGTTATTTTTAAAAGATTAAAGTCATTCATTAGCCTACTCATTTGAGATTCAAATCTCTTTAGGAATTTAGTGTAGCACTTATACTAATGTGTCTTGTTTTCTTGCAATGCATGCATAGTGATGGGATTTCAGGAGATACTGCTTGGTTATAAGGTTTATCTTTACCTTTGACAAACATGGTTTTTCCACTAAAGGGATTTTTATTCTTATTAATGTATCCCAAACCTTTTTTTATAACCATGGGTTTTACATTTATCAATAATTTCATTAAGCATTTCAGTTTTAGGGTGAAAGATCTCATTCACAGATGAAGAAGGCTCATTATTTTTCAACTCTTGAGTAAGAGCATTATTCTTCTCAAGGAAAAAATGATGTTCAGACTCAAAATTTTTTTCAAGTAGATTAGTCCTCTCTTCTTTTAGCACATCAATCTTAAATTTGTGAGCTTCAAGTATGTCATGATCTCTTAGATAATTCTTAATTAGTTTTTCATGCACAACAATAAGAAATTCAAAAAAACAATATTTTGATCATCAATGAATTCATCATCACTGTCACTATCACAGTCACTATCATGCACAAATTTCGTAGATGTAATAAAAGCTAAAAAGTCATTAGGATCTTACCTTGCATCTTCAGAAGTCGTGGAACCACTTTCTTCAAAATATGTATCACTTCAAGTAGTCTACATAGATTTTTAATATCTTTGAGGCTAAGACAATCAATAGAAAAGTGTTCCATACCACCACAATTAAAGCATTCAACTTTCTTACCTTTGGAGAAACCTTTATCATTTTTTTTAAAGGATTTTTCAATAAGTATTTTTCCTTTTCTAGATTCTTGATTTTTGTAAAACTTTTTATTGAATTTCATGACCTTTTTAGTTCTTTTAGCCATATGAGCCAATTCATCCCTAGTTATATTATATGGCATTTCAATATCTTTTTCCTGATTCTCAAAAGCCTTAAAGGCAATGTCTTTAGGCTTTTGAGAACTAGGTAAGGTCATCTCATATGTTTGTATGAAGCCAAAAAGTTCATCAACTTTCATTGAACCAATGTCAACATTAACTATATCAAAATCTCTCTCCTTTATGACAGTAACTTTAGGTCTAAATCTCTCTTGAACATATCTCAAAATTTTTCTTACAACCTTTGAATCTAGAATAGGTTTTCCAAGGTTAAAAGACAAATTAACCATATCACTTAGTTCAGAATAAAAGGAAGAAAAGTTTTGATTATCATGCATCTTAATGTTCTCAAACTTAGTAGTAAGCATTTGTAATTTAGAAACTTTAACAGTAAATGTACCTTCATAAGTGGCTTGAAGAATGTCTCATGCTTCCTTAGTACAAGTACAGTTTTCTATCCTGTGAAATTAATCTTGACAAACTCCATTAAAGATACTAACTAGAGTCTTAGCATTGGCTTTACTCCTTTTATTATTAGCTTTGTCCCAATCTTGTTTAGGTTTTAGTTCTCTAGTTGATCTTCCATGGACATCAAGAATTAATAGGGGTCCCCATCTATATTCCATTAAATTCCATACCCGTTCACCTTGCATTTTAAGAAAGAACTTCATCCGAGTTTTCCAGTGGGGATAGTTACTCTCATTGAAGTAAGGTAGACTATTCAAAGGAGCCCTATTTTTTTATTGTTCTACATTGGATTTATAGGATCAATAAAATTCGATTTTTATCCTATATAATTAATAACAATTTGAGTTTTAACCAATATGATCAATAAAAATTTGATTTTTAATCAATAGGATTATACCAACTGAAAAAGCCTGGAATTCCAGTCGGGTAACAAATGGAGGGTGAATGAGTGTATTTAAAAAATTAATAAATTATTTGTATATTATAACTAAATTTTTCCATGCGAGAAGTTAGGGATTATTAATTCTTTCAATTATAGGCAATGCAAACAAGATAATAAATATATGCAATGAGGCACAAGGATTTCTATGCGAAAAACCTCCACACTAACTATGGAAATAAAAAAACCATAAGGTTTAAAACCGTTAATCTAAATCCATTATATGAGATAAAGTTACACAAATTTACTTGGTTGCTTTACCCTAAAGACTTACTCTCTAGTACCTAAAACTTGACCCATGTCCGCAAAATAATAACCTTTGATTGCTTCAGTGAACAGAGTACTTTAGCCTCCTTGAAAGGATGAAGGTTTTCAACCCAAAATTCAAAGCTTGAATCCTTTGAATGAGAAATCGGAAATGGTGTGGCTCGTTAGGCTTTTTCCTCAATGAAAACCTCTTTAAAGAAATTAAGATCTCTAACCCTTTTGAGGTTATAATGCGGTATGTATAGGTAAATAACCCAAAGAGGTTCGATATGAATAGGTTTCCAAATCCAATTTACGTTAAAATCTAAAAAATATTCTCTAATTTTCATTAGAAAATACCTTAGTGCTCAAGCCCACTTAACCATTGCCTGAACGCCTTAAGATCTTGAGCAGTGCTAAGCAGTTGAGCATTGCTGCCTGCTCAAGTGTCCCTTATTTCTTTCTAGATTCATGAGAAATCAATTTTCTTTAATTGAAAGGGTATTGTTCTGCTTTATACTTCTTAAGAGCTTAACTTGCCATAAACCAAATCTTTTTAGACATAGTTGTAACTTCCTACTTAGACGAACAACAACCCTTGCTTTTCAATGGAGAGCAAATCACTATCTAAAAGGATTTCTATGGCTAAATATTAAAATGAACAAAATTGCTAACAAGTAAACAAGACTTAATGTCCTAACAATCAACACTAAAGGTTGACATCCATATAATATATCATGTCACCTTCTTTGGAATCATGCGAAAGTTTACTCTAGATACCCCGTGTAACCTCTCTATCCATCTCATCCATCAAATAGTTAAGCATCTCATCAAGAAACCAGTCACTCCCTGATCATCTCATGAAATCAACCTCGATAGTCATGTGTAAAGACCTAATTGGAATACTCTACAATAACCTCAAAGACACTCCTCTCATCCACAAAATAGTTAACAAACTCATAGAGCAATCAAACCACTCACTCATCACAAGCCCCTTGTCATCATCCAAGAAATCAACCTCTATAGTCATGTTAATTCTCTAAAGTCATGTGTAAGGGCCCAAACTGGATACTTTGCAACAACTTGAAAAATGCTACTCTCAATAATAGAATAATCAACGATATCATCAAGTGGTCAATCCACTCTCTCATCATAAATCACTCCTCATCATGCAAGACTCACCTTAGGCTCAATCTCCTTGGAGTCTACCTAGTTGGATCGAAAAGATATACAAGGCTCTACATAGGGGATGAAAAATTCATGTAATGGTGTTAAGGGGTGATGCTATACAAGGCTCAAAATAGATAGGTATAGGTTAATAAAATCAAGGTGTTAGAGTAGATAAGGTAAGGTACTACTCGGATTGTAAGATAAATGAGTCACAATCTTGAATTCCCCATGTCAAACCTCTAGTCCTAGGTCAATAAGCTCAACATCCTCTATGATGGGTCAAGCCTAAAAATCATAATGCACAAGTGAACAAATGCCTTATATCGAAAGTACAACAAATGTGTGATATGCAATCCTTTAATAGTAATCAAATTAAATTCGAATGTATGACAAAAACTCTAGCCTTCACTACCAACTAACTTCTTTTTTGGGTTAAGCACAAGGATCTATAACACCTTTAATAGATCTAAAATGGGGGTCTTTATATCCTTAATGGGAATATCTTTATTGAGATGAATCACAAAATCCTTAAACTATTGCAAAGAGGAAAGGTATTAGACTAAAAATCTTAAAATTAGTGGAATTTCCCCCCTTAATGACCCTAACAAAAACATGCTCCCGAGAGTAAGGAGTCAAACTAACTTTCTCAAACCAAAAAAAAAAAAAACTTCTAATATGGAAAAATAGTAGGAAGCACCAAAATTCACCATCTTAACCACTCCAAAAAACTACTTCCCTAACGAGTGAGCTGCCTAGTATCCACAAGGCTCTCTAAGAAATAAAAAATAATAAGCAATCCCAACTCAAAAAATAAGGAAAATGAAACAAAAGGATGGAAGGATGAACATAAATGCCTTTTAAAAGGCATTGAAGATGCAACCTCTAGCATATTCAGCCTTTCTCATTCTTCATTGACCAATGAAAAAACCTTGGTCCTCTCATTTTCTTCTTGAGGTTTGGAATTTCAGAAACTAGAATCCTTAATTGATCGTTTGGAGAAATATACTATGGACTAGTGTTAAGGCATTTCACCTAGTATAAGACGTGCAACTACCCTAAATCGATCTTATGATCAAGCATATGGTTCATAACAGTTAGTGCCATTAGAACACTTATAGTATTATGATTAAAATGGTGGAAAGACACCTTAACAAAAGCAAAAAATAAAATAAAATAAATAACACATAAGCAAGGGTAAAAGGAGTTAAAGGCCATCCTTCAAATTGCTTAATATGAATTAAGCATTCCCCAAGCTTCAACAAGGGGAGATCACCTTTGAAGAAAAAAAATCCTTACACATGAAGGAATCTTATGGTGCTTCTTGATTTCACTAAAATTTTTCATTATCTAAAGAATTTGAGAATGAGGTAGAAGAGAAAGGAAATAGAAAAGCAAAACTTCTTAGAACCAAACCCCCTTTTATAAAAGTGACAATTGACTTACCTAAGACATCTCTTGAAGATGAAACGATCACTTGCCTTGAAAAAATGTGTCATAACCACTTCGATTTTCCAACTTGTTTCATCAAAATGACCTAGAAAATGAGAGAAAAAAAATGTAGGCACACATAGATCCTCTATCATGTGTCAAGTCAATAAAAGTGGTGCACTTGAACTACATGACACACTATTAAGGGGTCCACCATGCTACAACATAATAAATATGACTAGATTGTCAACATCATCGCATCATAGCACGATTTGTCCCTATACAAGAGATAGACACCACTAGCAAAATATGACCTCTCACTTAAAGAATGCCCTCAACATTAACTATGCAATGGACACAACCTCCTTAATAATTACATAACAATCAATCCATAAAAATCATACCATAATTGTTTCATTTTGATCAGAACCTTAAAAGATGATCATAACAAAAATAATTTAAACACTATATAACCAACATCTCTTACTACCTTATGATAATAATCAACCTACTAAAGATAGGTACAAGAAAAGACCCAACTCTAGAATAGAAGTGGCGTGGTCTGGCATATGTTGAATTAGAGATTTCTTACCACTAACAAATCAAGTGAAATAGATATTTATCATCCAATTAAGCTTCAAGATCGAACAACTCTCACTTTTAAGCCTTTCCCATAAGGTTTTTCTTCAATCATTAAATTTTTTTTTCTTATATAAATAATAAAAGTTAAAAATTAGTAAGTTTTTATATTATTCTCAATAGTAAATAAATAAGACTTATATTTTCTTTGAATTTAAAGGGAAATTAAAATAAATCAAACTAGATCTTAGATTTTATAACATGACAAAAGATGAACACATGGATTAGGTGAATATTATATTACCTTAAAATTTTTTAAGGTATTCATTCAATGTCACATTAAACTTAAAATCTATAAATGTGATCAAATCTAGATTATGAAGTAAAGATATAAAAAAATAATAATAATAATTTAAATATGAGAAAATATTACAATTTAGAAATAAAAAATGTGGTCAAGATAAAACAAAAAGACCATTGGAAGTCATGAAAAATGAGACATTTTGAACTTTTGAGGGTTTTTACCCCTCAATTATTAATTGAAAAGGGAGGGTAAAAAAAGGATAAAAACTTATTAATATATTAACTTTTTCTATTTGATTTCATGGTAAACGTGGATAAAAGTTGTGATAAGATAAGATAAGATGGCGGCGCCGACAGGTTGATGTCAAGTGGCACAAGTTGCCACATGACCTTGCCCCCCATCATTAATTTCCAATCAAATTTAATAATTTCAACAGTGTTTTTGCCTTTTTCGTTTCTCTTTTTATTTTTGTTCCCTTTTTATTTCAATTATTTTCATGGCCAAAAATAATTGATATGCCAGAAATCCTTCTATCAGCACATTAAGCTATTTAAATTAAGTTAACAATTTTATTTTATCCATCCTAATTTAGGATTTTACTTATTCTATGCACGTTAAATTAAATTATAATAATGTCACAAAAGATAAAATAGATGTTTAAATAAACAATTTTAAAAATAATAATAATCTTTTAATAATAAAATTAGTTTAAAAAATTAAATTGAGAATTTGAAAAAGAGAAATTTTACTAATCTTTTAAGAAAATAATTTAAATTTAAATTTTTAAATGAAAACTCTTTCTAAATGTTTTTAAACTAAAAATATGAAAATTTGCAAATTATTCTTAAAATTTTAAGTTTTCGAGTTTTTTTTTTTTTTAAGTTATGAAAAGTTTTAAAATCTTTTGAAAAATTCTAAATTTCCTAATTTTATTTTTTATTTTGTAAAATATGTTAAATTGATTCCAATACCAATAAGTTTTCTCTAAGTGTTAGAAAAGTCTATTAAGGAGTTTGCATGATGGTACGTGAGATTACGTGTAGGTTATGGATTATCATTCTTTTATCATATTTAATATATTATAATTATTTAATTTTTTATTTATGATTTTTATATCCGTAAAGTTTTTGTGGATGGTTTTTTTTGGAAAATAATTAATATATTTTTTTTCTTTCTCCGATATTTTTGGAAAACCGTGTTCGAGCAAAGTTTTAAATGTCTACAAATTTGGCCACATGGGAGGTTTCTGGAAAGTACAAACCGAAATGGGCTGATTGCGAATGAAAGCCAAAAACCAAGGGAGGGAGGTGGAATGAAACAAGTTTGGAGTCTTATCACTGTCATCAACCACAAATCACAATCCAATAATATAAAGACACGTGGGCCCATAAAATTAAATGCAAACCCCACCCACCTTCGAGTGAATTGAAAGACAAAAACATTACTTCATAAATGCTATATAAAGATTTAGCAAGTATTTAAAGATAAATTATAAAAAGTATCTCCATGACAAAAAAAAAAATAAAAAAAAAAGGAAAAAGTGAATTTTAATGAAAGTATCCATTAAATGGTGTATCAATTACTTAAGTGATTATTTAAATTTATAATAGGGATTTTTAACAAAGCCTATAAGAAGTAATCCTATTTTTTCATCGACTCTCAACATATACTAAAATTTAATTTCTTTATATTGGTTCAAGTTCGAATTACTAGTTGTACAAATAAGAATCTTTATCGTTACATGATTTCTTCTTCATTTTAAAATGATAAAAGACGATTATTTTAAAAAATGGATTATTTTTCAAATAAAACATGAGAAGAGCTAAATTTACAAATTTAGGAATCATTTCATCATTTTTAACTAATTAATTCTAAAAACATTCCATGTAAAAGCATTTTAACTAAAATTAGTCTGATCTCACATTTTCTAAAAGCTCGTTTGGTAGTGATTCTAAGAAGCGTTTTTAATATTTCTAATACTTAAAATTTTTTATCATTCAAGTGTTAAAAATGTTATAAACGCTTTCTAAAATCACTCCCAAACGTACTCTAAGCTTAGCAAATTGCTTGTCGTCATGACTCTATCTACAAGATACTCCTTTGTTACTAAGACTATCAAGTTGAGTAATATGAGATTGTCTTGATACGGAGTCATCACACCCCTCAATGATGATAAAAAATGATAGCAAAACTTAGTAGATTAATATGGTGGTAGCAAGCAGCGAGACTGAATGAAGCAATGTAGTTTTTCTATTTACTGGGGGTTTAGGATAATTCATTGGAAATTCTTAATTCTTATTTGAAACCAATATTTCTAGATGAAGCTAGAACATCCAACCATATGAGGGGGGCTGCAATTGTGAAACCAAACAAATAGTTTGCTAAGCTGAATATTTTCAGAAGTTCATGTTTGGATTGAAAATGTCTGGAACTAAACTAATATCTGATTCCAGAATTTGGATGCCAAAATTCAAATAATACTAAATTTTGATTTCTAATTTGGCTAAGGAAAGTAGATTCATCTAGAATGATTCTAGATACATTGCATATGCAAATGCCTTCTCCCACAGCATGGAGCAAAATGCAGCAGCTACTCAGGTAGCGTCCAAAGAGTTATCCACTATGGTTAATGCTCAAATATGTGTAAGGTTCAATATTGTATCACATTACAGTTGACACAAGACAATTTGATCTTAGTACCTAATTTAGAAAATGAATGTGTAAAGGTGGATATTGATCAACCCATTAGTTGAATTTTCAAACTGTGTCTCTTCCTGTTACTACTTACAAAGCAACAAAACAATTTTAAAAATTGCTGGATATTCAAATTGTTAGGCAGGATAATTTGAGTGATTTTCAGGGTCTTGACGTATAATTCCCCAGAAATTTCCGAAAAGTTTTCTCAAATCTTGACAAGCTTGTCTTCCCACAAAGGCCATCTTCAGATTCCTTTTAAGGTTCTAAATCTAATATCTTCTCTCGGCCATTTATCCTGTCTTTAATTCAAAAAGACAAAACTAAGCATATCATCAGCAAATGCTTAGCACAAATATCAACAAAAAATTAACTTTTAACACTTTGTTAACTCAACACCAAAAATGTCTAAATATATTTATGACAGGTTCATTTCTAAGAGAAAATGACTCATACCTGCTCCCCCATTTCTAGTTCCAATGAAGAGAGAATCTTAGTTGTGCTCTGTAGGAGTTGGAGGTGGTCCATTTATAGGTTGCTTTGTCTCTGCCAATTCAACTTCACATGCGCTAGTATCTAAAGAGTTCTCATATCTGATAACAAAGCAAGAAAAGAACATTTTTAGCCCACAACCTCACATGCTAAATGAGCAGAAAATGCTTCAAGATTAAAAAGTTCCATGAATTATCTGCTTATCAGGCTAAGACTTTATTGCAATTTTTCCAAGGGGAAATAGGAGAAAGGGATAAACCATACTTGAGAAGAAAACTGGATGGCAGAGCTTGTTTCAGTATTATGTTGGCTGAATATTCACAGTCGAACTCTAGCCACACAAATGAAACGGAGCAAGTAGACTAAAGGAATTTGAACAAACTTTAAAGAAATAGTGTAACTTCACTTCTATCACTGCATGAATTGTCCTTTCTCAGTTGTTTTCCACTTTTGTTTTTTGGCATTTACTGGGCTTGATCTAGCACTGCTACAGTAGCTCTAATAATACTGCTACAGTAACAGGAACAGCAGCTCACCACAATAGTGTGAGCAATAATATGCTATGCACTGTTTTTTCCCCCTCCCTTAAAGAGCGTAAAAGTTATAATGACTACGCATTGACCATAATACTCAAATCATAAAGAAACTAGCAGAAGTACTGCTTCTCTAAATGATCTGACTTCTACAAAAAGAAAACTTGAACCTGCAGGATTAGTAGAAGTACCTGGTATATCACTGGTAAAGTAATCAATATGTTTTGTAAGGAACGACCTGCTATTGTCCTAAACTCAGCAATTAGAAGATCTCTGATTGATACAAGTTTGATTTGCCTAAGACCCAACAAGATAGAATATATATATATATATATATATTATGTAATGAATCATTAGTCAGAGTATAACCTAAAAGATCGTGATAAACTCAAGGCAGAAGGCCATCACACTATTAAGTGCCAATTAATCACGTCTCACAAATCTTCAGATTGGTATTCTTCACCTAACCACCTTACATAGGTTAGGTAAGGTCCTGTATTTAGTCCTGGCTTCATAGTTGTCGACTTATGAATCATATGGTATTTTGTTTGTGTGTATCATATCACATTGTATAAAATAAATTTTTTTAACATAATGACAGAAAAATACGCACATACATGTTGGAAGATTAGAATAGAAAGTTGTTGACTAATCTGATTGAAGATACCAAGGAATTAACCCCCTAATTTCTGACAACATTGTTAACTAGGGAATTAAGTCTCAGATTTCTGGTATTGTATAGTTGTATACTTCCTTGATTTTCCAGATTGTATAGTTGTATATTTTTTGCTTTATTATTATTATTTTTTTTATCATTTGTAGGGAAGAGGATTTCTAGGAAGTATTCAAATTTTTTTACTCTAATTTAGTTTCCTAATTTGGTAGGATTCTACACTATAAATATTGTCTCATTTTGTCAAAAATGCAATAAATAAAATCGTTCTTTTCCTCATGGTATCAAAGCTTGTTCAAGGTCTCGAAGTTTTCTTCCAATATTTTTTCCCAATGTTCTTTATTACTGTTGATTTCTAGTGGCCTTCATTCCTGCTCTTCCCTGCCTCAAGCGGTTTTCATTGCTGTCACCATTTTTTTCTCTTCTCAATGGCCTTTTTTACCATTGATTTGTCTCTATTTCACAGTCCACTACATCAAAAATCTCAAAAACCCAGTCTCAAACAATGCATTCCAAAACCAAACACCTACCAATGACTTCCAAAACCTTCGGCCCTCATTCAAACTTAATGGTTAAAACTATCTGGTATGGTCTCAACATGTGAGCACGTTCCTGAAGTGAAAAGACAAGCTCAATTACTCGATTGGACCAATGCCAAGTGAAGATGATCCCAAGTTGGCTGCATGGAATGAGAAGGATTCAGTGATCATGTCTTGGCTATAAAACACGATGCAATCCAAAATCAGTGGAGCATGTATGTTCCTAACCATGGCAAAGGAAATCTAGGAGACAATGAAACAAACCAATTCTAAAGTCCAAGATGCTGCTCAGATTTAGTAGATAAAGACCACAATGCACTCTACAAAGTAAGGTGCTTTGTCCATGATCGAGTGTATGAGAGATTATGGTTTGAATTGGACTATTATCAAAATCTTATAACAAAGAATAGCGAGGATATGCTATGTTTCTTAAGTTTATCAAAAGAGGGGATATTTTAATTTCTATTTGGACTTAATGCGGAATATGATTAGGTACATATTCAAGTACTTGGGAAGGAATCAGTGACATCCTCGAATGAGGTATTTCAATCATAAG
Source organism: Vitis amurensis (assembly GCA_037355405.1). Lineage (NCBI taxonomy): Eukaryota > Viridiplantae > Streptophyta > Magnoliopsida > Vitales > Vitaceae > Vitis > Vitis amurensis. The sequence goes on along the minus strand of CM074682.1, from coordinate 12,731,462 downwards.
GGCTGAAGAAGGGAGAAGAAGCATAACATTGGGCACTCTAGCAAGTGAAGGGTCTGCTTTTGTTGTTTTGGGGCTTTCAAAGTGGTCCAATCCCTAGGACAAATTCTGATAGAGGAGAGGTATCCAGGCAGCCAAGTAACAAGGATAACCTCTAGTATGCTCATTGCAAGAAACTAAGGGACCTAGCACAAATTCTTGTAGAGGAGAGGCATCCAAGTAGTCAAGTAATAAGGATAACCTTGGGTATACTCATTACAAGAAAACAAGGGATACAAAGGAGATGTGCTAGAAGTTACATGGGAAACCACAATTGCTTGATAGGAATGGTGGAAACTGAAACCAGCAATAGTTCGAATAGTAAGGAGGCCAAGCAAATATGACACTTTTAGAGGAGAAATCCAACCATGAGAATTCAAACAACTGGGAGTTTGGGGGACTAAAAAAGAAAGAAATTGAAAAACTTCGGAGTTTTCTCACCTCTCTAAATATGCCCAACACACCATACACCTTGGCTAGATCAAGTAAGTACTTCATGACTAGTTCTTTTAGTGCCTTAAAAGATTATTGGCATGGAAATTGGGTTATAGACTCGGGTGATGCTAACCGCATGACCCACAACTCTCATCATTTCTCATCTTATAGCCATGTCCCAAAAACCAAAAAATCAAAGTAGTTGACGAAAGTTTAGTTACTGCGGCTAGACAAGGGATAATTATCCTTACCCCATCTCTTTCCCTAAAATTTGTACAACATGTTCCTAAACTCTCCGTAAATCTCTTGTCAATTCATCAAGTTTCCCAAAGATTTAAATTGTAAAGTAACATTTTTCCCATCCCATTGTGTTTTAGGATGTGGATACAATGAGGACGATTGGTCAGGCTAGAAAACAAAAGGAGATCTACTATCTTGATGTAAGGAGTGATAATGGCAATGGTTGCATACCATTATCTCATCTTTCAAGCTTTGATAAAATAAAGTTCAAATATGGCTACATCACGTATGTTTAGAACATCTATTATTTACTTTGTTAGAAACTATGTTTCCTTTATTATTTCAAATTTTGGATGTTAATGACTTTCTTTATGAAGTTTGTCACTTGACCAAACATTATCGAATTCCTTTTCCTTTGAGCAATAATAGATCATCTTATCCTTTTACATTAATTCATATTGATGTTTAGGGACCTCTCAGATTCTAAATATCACTAGAGCTCGTTGGTTAGGTTCTTTTATTGATGATTTTACTCAATGTCACTGGGTTATACATTTTGAAAAACAAATTTGATGCTATTTCTATTTTCTCTACTTTTCACAAGATGATCAATACCCAATTTAGTGTTCAAATAAAGAGTATCAAATTTGACAACAAGAAAGAATACTTTAACCAGATCTTATCCTCTTACCTAGAAAGATAAGGAATAAAACATGAGTCGATGTGTCCAAATACTCCATGACAAAATGCAATTGCAGAAAGAAAAAATTGTCACTTTTTTGAGATGACCCATGCCTTGTTATTTGAAAAAAGTGTCCCTAAATCATATTTGGGGGAAGCGGTATTAATTGTTGCTTACTTATTCATTTGGTTACCTTCAAAAGTGTTGGGAAACAAAGCCCTAGTAAATGTTCTCTCTGAATTCTTCACTGATTATCATTGGTTTAGCAAGATCTCACCTAAAGTGTTCATATGTCTCTCCTTTGTCCATATTCATGCTCAAAGTCATGGTAAGTTGATTCTTGAGCTCGTAAATATGTGTCTTTCATTGGTTATTCACCAATAAAGAAGGGGCATAAATGTTACCACCCTACTTCCAAGAAATTTTTTATTTCTATTAATGTCAATTCTGCTCAAAACCATCCCTTCTTCACCTATCCTCATCTTTAGGAGGAGTCTCTACCATTAAATGAAGATCAAGTTAACGTAAGCTTTCCTAATCTACAGAATTTCTCCTTCCATGGTCATCAAATCTACTCCTACAGAGGCTGAGAATTTCCATCGATGTCACTTTTACTCAAAACCATCCCTTCTTCACCTATCCTCATCTTGAGGAGGAGTCTCTATCATTAAATCAAGATAAGGCTGACTTGAGCTTACCTAATCCACCAAATTTGTCCCTTACAACTCCTTCCATAGTTATCAAATCTACTCCTACAGAGATCGACACTTCTGAACCTGAGGATCATGGCACTATAAGTTTATTCAAGGAGAAGATTGTTGAACCCTGTTTCAATGCAAACCCAAGAACCTAAACCCATGATAGATACTGAATCTAACCCTAGTCATTCATTCTCCTTTGTCACCAATGTTTGAAGACCTAAATTTGTCAATACTTCTTGGAAAGGAGTTAGAAAATGCACCCCAACACCCTACCTCTAACTTCACTTCTTTTGATAAATTATCCTCACAACACCAGGCCTTCATTAACCAATTAAATCTTATTGAAATTCCATCAACAGTTCAAGAGGCACTTAGGAATGAGAATTAGAGAGTAGTCATGGGCGAGGAGAGGAGTGCTCTTGAAAAAAAAAAGAAAAAAAGACATGAGATTATTGAATTATCAAAAGGGAAGAAACCAATGGGGTGTAAGTAGTTGTTTACTGTAAAATATGAACCTTGGAGAGATACAAAGCTAACTTGTAGCTAAAGGCTACAATCTGGCATATGAAGTGGACTATCAAATAACCTTCACTATAATAAAGATGAATACTATAGAAGTATTGTTGTCCTTGGCAAACTAATCTTGGTTGATCTTAGCAACAGTTTGACGTTAGGAACAGCTTCCTGCATGGATTCAAGGCTAATGAAGTATGCAGATTGTGAAAGGCATTACATAACCTAAAACAATCTCCTATAGCAGGGTTTGGAAGATTTGCTTAAACCATGAGAAACTGGAAGTACAATAAACTAGGGGGATCATACTCCTTTTATTAATGTGGCAATATCCATCTAAGTTGAAATCACAAGGATGAAGGTTGAAAAGTTTGAAGTGGAGAAAAAGTCTTTCCAGGTAAAGTTTGAAGGATCGAATGGGGGAACTTGGGTATCAGTAATAGAAAGGAGCCGAGGTTTTGTTGTCAGTAGGATTTGGAAAGGAGGAGTTGGATTGGTTGACGGAGCATTTGAAGAAAGTTGTGGAGTTGGAGGCTTCCAGGGGATTTATACGAAAGATTAGGGGCAAGACTAAGACTCACTTGATGGAGATTTGTTTCAATAATAGAGGGCGTTTCATGAAAATTACAGAAATTGTTACAAAAAGGAAACCTTTAATTCTTGTCGTCCCCGAGGGTGTTAAAGGCAATGGGTGGGAAGACCTTAAGAAGACGATTTTTTCAGTGCAAGAGTATTTTGATCAAGCTGGAGGAGCTTGGAAGGAGACGTTTGGAGATACTCAAATGAGTAAGGGCATTTACAGAGGTTGCCGGTCATACGCAGAAGTGGTTGCAGAGGATGGACATAGGAATGGAGTTCTGTTGTCAGCTGGAAAATGGGTCAGAGCTGTAATTTGCGAATGCAAAGAAAAAATTCAAGACTGGACTTACGAAGGAAAAGCTATCGCCAGGATGATGGGCACGAAAGGAATGGTGTCTATAACTCCCATTTCCGCTTTCAAGGGGTGTTTCTTTGTGGGTTCAGCAAGGAGAGCTAAATGGTTCCAAGAGCAGGGAAGACTTTTAGTGAAAGGAAGGTTTGTTCTCCTGAGGAGATGGTCGCCAAGTGAAAATATGGTTGTTTTCGGAAAATTCAGAAGAGGCTGGTTAGAATTGAAAGGTCTTCCTTTTCACTTGTGGGATGAAGATCAGTTGAAATTCATTCTGAAGAAGTGGGGGAGGGTAACGAAGGTGGCAAGGGAATCATGGAAGCTGGCAGACTTGTCGAAGGTGAAGTTGTGGGTGGAGATGCTTCCAAATGTCGTGCTACCAACGTTGCTTGAGGTGGAAGATGGGGCCTGGACATTTACATTCGTAGTTTCAGTCATCGGAGAAGTTGATGAAGATGACATTGTCACATCTGCGTCAACCCGTAGCAGGGACAAGTTGTTGAAAGCAGGAGGTTGCGTCTCTCAGTGGTCAAAAAATGCAGAGGGGCTACGCGGTAGCATTAGGGATAATGAGTGCTATAGTAGGAGGCTTCTTCCCCGGTCACGTTATCGGTGTTCAAGCACAAAATTGGCGGCCAAAAGGGAGAATGGTTGGGGAGGGAGTAGTCTGGGCCCAGCAGAAGAAATATTCAATGGGCCCACAACGCCTGAGCCCTTGTTTAAAGCACAGCCTGTTAGGGCCCAGAGAGGGTCAAAGAATCGTGGGCTTCACGCTGGCCCAATTGATCCTCAAGTCCACGAGACTGTAGCGTTATCGTCTCCAACACTCCAGCGAGATGGTTCTTCTGCAAAGGCGGTCACGCTGCTTGCACGCTCTCAAGGTCCAGTCGAAGTGAGGGCCGGCATCGAGGCTTTCTCTGGAGAGGATGGTCGGGCCTTTGAGTTAAAGGCCCAGTCCCTTTCCAACCCTAACCCACCTTCAAACGCTATCGTGGGCTGTAATTTAAAAGGCCCGTCAGGGTTGGGCCAAAGTTTAGGAGGAACGATGTCCTCTGGTAAGAAAGGTCGGTCTCGAAGGGAAGAAGATGATGAAGCGAGAAAGGGGAAAGCTCCAGTGGATCAAACAAGAGGCTCTATGCAGAAGGAAGAGATGATAGTTTCAAAGAAGATGTGGACCACCCTCTTCCCTCCAAGTGTTGATCGTCGACAAGGACATCGGAGTAGCAGTGAGCCTCTTTTCCTCGGGAAATTATCGTCGTTTAGCGAAGTTCGCAGTTTGGAAGACGATTTTGGGACAGGATCTCAGATGGAACGAGGATTAAGAGAGAGTCCTCTCTTTCGTTGTCTTTTGTCAAGGAACAGAAAGCGGCGTTCGAGGGAAGGGACCTCGACGTCAAGAGGAGAGGTGGATCTGCGCAATCCCCATTTCGAAGAAGACAAAGAAGGCTTTTTGGGCCGAGTGGGGTCCGATCTTCGTGGTTCAGCAATCACAGATTTACCTTCTAGTTCAGAAATCAGAGGTAAAGGACTCATCTTTGAGGGTATTTGTGAAATTCCGGGAGTGGAAAACATGGAGGTATGTATGTCTTTTCCTTCTCAACCACCCAAGTCTTCTTCTATCCCTTCTTGTAGTCTCTCTTTCTTAGTCTCCTACGGTAAATCAAGTTACTTCTGAAATTTTTTCTAAAAAAGACGTTGTTGGCTCTTTTTATCAAAAATATCTTGGCATTCTTGTCCGTGATGAGGAGGAGAACTAGTTTGCTTTATCAAACTAGTTGTTTGAGAGTTTTAACCCTAGTAAGTTTAAACCTAGCTCGCCTAAGGAGGATTCCAACCTGATGACAGGTAGCCAGGGGAATACTGTGGTATCCCCATTGGGCGAATTCCTTATTGATGGCCTATCCCCAAGGAAAATGGCTAAAGTGCGAGAGGTTTTATACTCTTTGGATATTAAGGTTTATTCCAGGAGGAAGAACAGTTGCTCCACAAGTAATTGAGACCTAGTGGATTTGGTTTGGCGGGTTAGGGTCTATGAGTTTTTCCATGAAAATTATCAACTGGAACACCAGGGGTTTGGGTTCAAGGAATAAGTGAAGGGACCATTAGAGATTTTCTAAGGTCAGAGAATCCGAATGTTGTGATGATTCAGGAAACAAAAAAGGAAAGTGGGACAAAAGGTTTGTGGGTAGTGTCTAGACGGTCAGAAATAAGGAATGGGTTGCTCTTCCGGCGTGCGAGGCTTCAATGGGATTTTGATCATTTGGGACTTAAAAAAACTACGTAGTGAGGAGGTGGTAATAAGATCTTTCTCGGTCTTAGTCAAGTTTGCTTTGGACAATTATGGACCTCTTTGGATATCCATAGTTTATGGCCCAAACAGTCTCTCACTTAAGAAGGATTTTTGGGTGGAACTTTTTGACATTTATGGCCTATCTTTCCCATTATGGTGCGTGGGCGGTGATTTCAATGTCATAAGGAGAAGTTCAGAAAAATTGGGGGTTCTAGTCTAACTCCAAGCATGAAGGACTTTGATAGTTTTATAAGAGAATGTGAATTGCTTGATCCACCTCTTCGGAACGCATCATTCATTTGGTCAAATTTGCAAGAGTCTCCCATGTGTAAGAGATTGGACCGTTTTCTTTACTCAAATGAGTGGGGGCAGCTCTTTCCCCAAGGCCTTCAAGAAGCCCTTATTAGAAGGACCTCGGATCATTGGCCAATTGTTTTGGATACCAATCCGTTCATGTGGGGCCCAACACCTTTTAGGTTTGAAAACATGTGGTTGCAACATCCTAGTTTCAAGGAGAACTTTAGAAATTGGTGGAGAAGTTTTCAAGGAAATGGATGGGAAGGCCACAAGTTCATGAGGAGATTACAATCTGTTAAAGCCAAATTGAAGGAGTGGAATAAGGTTTCTTTTGGAGAGCTTAATGAAAAGAAAAAAAAGTATCCTCAATGATTTAGCTAACTTTGATGCCATTGAGCAAGTAGGGGGTCTCAATTCTGATTTGTTAAATCAAAGAGTCTTAAGAAAAGGGGAGCTAGAGGAATTAATTTTGAGGGAAGAAATCCATTGGAGACAAAAAGCTAGGGTGAAATGGGTTAAGGAAGGGGATTGTAACTCTGAGTTTTTTCATAAAGTGGCTACTGGCAGGCAAAATAGGAAATATATCAAGGTGTTGTAGAATGAAAGAGGCTTAGTGTTGAATAATGCCGAGAGTATCACAGAGGAGATCTTGCTTTACTTTGAAAAGCTCTACGTGAGTCCTATAGGAGAGTCTTGGAGCGTTGAAGGATTAGATTGGTCCCCTATATCAGTAGAGAGCGCGTTAAGGTTGGATTCCCCTTTCATTGAAGAAGAGATTTTTAAGGCCATTTTTCAGTTGAATAGGGACAAGGCGCCGAGGCCTGATGGCTTTACCATTGCAGTATTCCAAGATTGTTGGGATGTGATCAAGGAAGATTTAGTGAGAGTGTTCGCAGAGTTTCATAGGAGCGAAATTATCAATCAAAGCACTAATGCCACCTTCATTGTTCTGTTACCCAAAAAGAGTTTGAAAAAGAAAATCTCAGATTTTAGACCCATTAGCTTGATCACTAGCCTCTACAAGATAATAGCCAAAGTGCTTTCAGGGCGTCTAAGAGGGGTTCTACATGAAACCATCCACTCTACTCAAGGCGCTTTTGTTCAAGGGAGACAAATTTTGGATGCGGTTCTCATAGCCAATGAGATAGTGGATGAGAGAAGACGATCAGGGGAGGAAGGTGTCGTCTTCAAAATTGACTTTGAAAAGGCTTACAATCACGTGAGGTGGGATTTTTTGGATCAAGTGTTGGAGAAGAAGGGGTTCGGTCCTAGATGGAGGAAATGGATGAGTGGTAGTTTATCCTTGGTATCTTATGCAGTCTTGGTGAATGGAAGCGCTAAAGGGTGGGTTAAGGCATCTAGAGGATTAAGACAAGGTGACCCTTTATCCCATTTTTTGTTTACTTTAGTCGCAGATATACTGAGCATAATGCTAATTTGTTGGAGGGTTTCAGGGTGGGTAGAAACAGAACTAGGGTGACCCATTTGCAATTTGCAGATGATACCATTTTCTTTTCTAACACTAGGGAGGAAGATGTGCAGACTCTCAAGAGTCTTTTGCTAGTGTTTGGGCACATTTCTGGGCTCAAGGTCAACCTTGACAAGAGTAATATTTATGGCATCAATCTTGATCAGAATCATCTTTCAAGATTGGCTGAGATGCTTGATTGCAAGGCTTCTGGTTGGCCTATACTCTATCTGGGTCTTCCTTTGGGAGGGAACCCCAAGGTGTGTGGCTTTTGGGATCCAGTGATTGAGAGGATCTCAAGAAGATTAGATAGATGGCAAAAGGCTTACTTATCCTTCAGTGGAAGGATAACTCTTATCCAATCTTGCCTCACCCATATGCCCTGTTACTTCCTTTCCTTATTTAAGTTACCCGCTTCAGTGGCTGCAAAAATCGAGAGTTTGCAAAGGGATTTTTTATGGTCAAGGATTGGGGAAGGCAAAAGAGATCATTTAGTTAGTTGGGATGTTGTGTGTAAACCGAAGGCAATAGGGGGTTTGGGTTTTGGGAAGATTTCTCTGAGAAATCTCGCTCTTTTATGGAAATGGTTGTGGAGGTACCCTAAAGAGGGTTTAGCTCTATGGCATCAGGTCATATTAAGCATTTATGGATCACACTCTAATAGTTGGGATGCTAACACTTTAGTCAGATGGTCACATCGCTGTCCTTGGAAGGCTATTGCACAAGTCTTTCAGGAGTTTTCCTTGTTTACTCAGTTTGTGGTAGGAAATGGGGAAAGACTTCGGTTCTCGGAAGATTTGTGGTAGGGGGACCAACCTTTGGGAACCCAATATCCAAGACTATTTAGAGTAGTCTTTGATAAAAATATTCCTATTTCTTCAGTTCTCGGTTCTACTCGTCCTTTCTCTTAGAATTTTAATTTATGTCGTAACCTTTCAGATTCTAAGATAGAGGACTTAGAAGGCCTCATGCGGTCACTTGATGGATTGCATCTATCTCCTTCGGTTCCAGATGCCAGATTTTGGCCATTATCTTCTTCAGGGCTTTTTTCAGTCAAATCTTTCTTTCTAGCCTTATCTCAATTTTCTGGCTCTCCTCAAGTTTTTTTTTCTAAGTTTGTTTGGAAATCTCAAGTCCCTTTCAAAGTGAAGTCCTTTGTTTGGTTAGTGGCACACAAGAAGGTGAATACTAATGACATGCTACAATTGAGAAGACCCTACAAAGCCCTTAGTCCTGATATTTGTATTCTGTGCATGAAGCATGGGGAATCAGCAGATCACATTTTCCTACATTGCTCCTTGACGATTGGGTTGTGCTACAAATTATTTCAGTTAGCTAAGACGGATTGGGTCCCCCCGAGGAGTATCTTTGACATAGTGTCCATCAAATTTAATGGTTTTGGTTCATCTAAGAGGGGGTAGTTTTGTGGCAAGCTGCTGCGAGCATCGCTCTAATTTCGGGTTGTGTGGTGGGAAAGAAACGCGAGGATTTTTTAGGATAAAGCTAGGAATTCAGAGTATCTTTGGGACTCTATTGTTTTCCTTGCTTCTCTTTGGGCTTTCTGTTCCAAGGTTTTTAAGGGGACTCCCCTTAATGTGTTACAACTTGACTGGTTAGCGATGTGTACTCCATAAGGAATGGTCCATTATAGAGGGTTCGCTTGTTTTACAGTGTAATTTCTTGTAATTTAGTTTTCTTTGGCGGGAAGATTTCTCATCCTTCTTTTGTACTTCTTTTTTTCTATCAATATATCTCTGTGTCGTTTCCAATCAAAAAAAAAAAAAAACTCCTTTTATTAAACAATTAATAATTGGTAAAATTGCAGCCTTAGCTATTTACGTCGATGATATAATTGTGGCAATGGATGATATTGAAGAAATGGACAAACTTAAGAAACGATTGACCCAAGAATTTGGGATAAAAGACTTAAGTAAGTTTAAGTATTTCTTAGGATTGAAGTGACTCATTCAAGAAATGGTCCTTTTATTTCCCAACAAAAGTATATTCTTGATCTCAAAAAAATCAGAATGCTCAGATATAAACCTACTGACACACCTTTTGAACAAAATCATAAGCTTGGAGAAGCGTTAGAAGATGCAACCATAGACAAGGGATGTTACTATATGCTAGTTGGGAGACTCATCTAGTTGTCTCACATGAGACCTAATATAGCCTACACAATGAGTATAGTAAACCAGTTCATGCACTCCCCTAAAGAAGCTCACTTATAGGCTACAAATGATACCTAAAATCCACTCCAAGTAACAGAATACTCCTTTAAGAAAATGAAGAGTTCTAGCAATGGCTATTCTCTGCTTTAGTAAAATTGCTGGCCTCTTTGTTAATTAAGTGATTATTGACATTCCATCGAAAAATGTCTGCTAAGAGAGGAGGCAGATGTTGGTTTGCAGTAGAATCAAAGTCTTATGAAATCACGATGGAGGTGGCTTGGGAGAGATTTAAGGGTATTATTGTGGAAAGAAGCAGAGGTTTTACCTCATGGATTAGATTTGGAAGCTTTAGCTTGCGTTGTTTGTTGGAAGGAGTAGAGGTTTGCTGCAGGGGTGTGTTTATGCAAGGCCATGTTAAAAGTTGGGAAGATGGAGGAAGAAGGTATAAGTTGGAGATCCGTGCAAACAAGGCTGGTAGGTATATTTTATGCTCTGTGGTTGACTCGGATTTAAAGAGATATTGTCTAGTGTTTCCAGAAGGAAAAGGTGTCTTGGGAGGGTGGGTCTTGTTGGCCGAAAAACTTCGCTTTCTTGGAGTTGCGTCTTGGGAGGAGTCCAAAGGAAATGCTGCATTTTATGGGAAAGGGTGTACAGATGGGGAATCTGTGAGGAAAGACAAAAAATCCTATGTTGAAGCGGTGAATTCAAGAGGGAAAAAGCTAGGAGAGGCAGTGTGGCTTCAACTAGGGGAGGACGAAGTGTCAAATGAAAGGAAATTTCTGGGACGGTGTCTGGTGGGAAGATGGGGACAACCCTCAATGTTGGAACCAGATATGCAAGCCTTAGAAAGTTGGGGGAGATCTGTGTGGAAGACTAAAGGAGGGGTGAAGTTTACGAGGTTGGGAGGCCCTCTGTTGTTAATAGAATTTGAGAACAAAGAAGAGGCAGAAAAGGTGTTGTTAAGAGGACACCGGTGGTTTAAGGAATCATTCCTGAACTTGGAAAGGTGGGACCCAAAGGTGGGGTGTTCTCATAATGGCGAGAGGGATAAGAGTGCCTGGGTGAGAGTTGTGGGAATGCCATTGCATTTTTGGAGTCAGGAGATTCTCAGAAAAATAGGTGACGCTTGTGGGGGGTTCATTGCAGTGGACGAAGACACTGTAAAACTTAAGGAATTGAAATGGGCCAGACTTCTAGTGAGATCGGAAGGCTTAGAGTGGCCGAGTTCACTGCAAGTGGCAGTTGGGTCCATCTGTTATTCAATACAGCTATGGTGGGAGGTGAAACCAGGGTTGACGGCAGTGATTCCGGCGACCAAAAACGAGATGGGTAACGAGCGAGAGGTTAGGGATGAAGGCGAAGAAGACTCACGCGCTGGTTTCAAAATGGCGAAGGTACGGCCGCATGGAGAACCTGCAAAAGTGGACGTGCCGTATGAAAATGGTGAAAGGGGATGCAGCAAGGCAGCTGCGCTCTCTGCAGCGATGTCGGATAAAGCAGCAGATGGTGTCGGGTCCTCAAATGGCCAGCAAATAGCGTGGGGGAAGAAAACTATTCACGGGCCTGGGAATAGCTTCTCGATGGGCCGGCAAATGGGGATGGACCTGGGGCGAAGGCCCGCGGGGAAGGGCCAAGCAACTGAAGGCCAAAATAATTTAATGGGAATGGGCCGGCCCAAGTCTTCACTCTATAAGGAATCTGAGGCGGAGTTGGCCCGATCCAGAGAGGCTAGGGCTCCCGACAGGGAAATGGGCGGCAGTGGAGAGCTTGAGGGGGAAATGATAGGCTCTCAGATGGGGTCGCGTTCACCGGCCGTCAATATCACAGAGTTCACCAACGAAGCCTTGCGGGAGGAGGCGTCCAGGTACTCAGATCAATCTTACTGTTCTTTGTCTTTGTTGGGGAAGCGGGAAAAATTTCTTTCTTCTACTCCTTCTGTTCGACGTGGGGAAAGCGTAGCCATGGCTGGGGCCATCAATCACAGTAGTAGCTCGGGTGAAGTTGGGGGAGAAGTTATGGGTCCTTTAAGGATGATATGGGCGGATGGGAGGGAGGCCGAGGTATTGGAAATTGCGGGGATGGAAGCTGGGGTCTTCGGAGAGAAATCAGAAGGGATTACGAATAGGAACATGCAAGAGGATATGGAGGAGAGGGAAGAAGAGGAGGAACCTGGTTGGCAATCCAGTAGTTTGGCTAAGTTTAGCCGCTATATTGGAATGCCGACTAAGGGATTTGAAGGGGAAATTCTGTTTTTACTGAAAAGAATGAAAGAAAGGAAGATTCAGAAAGGACAAGTGGATGGCAGAAAAAGGAAAAAACTGAAGTCTTCAAAATTTGAAAGAGAATTGAGGAAATTGGAATGGACAGTGAACTATATTGGAGAAGGAGGAGGAGAAGAAGGGGAAAGCACGTGCAGGTCTAAATGAGGTTCCGGATGCTCACTTGGAATGTAAGAGGGGCCAATAATTGTGACAAGAGGAAGGTTATAAAAGCTTTGATAAAGAAGCAGAAGGTGGACCTGGTTTGCCTTCAGGAAACTAAGATCCAAGACATGTCAAAGGGTATTATCAGTAGTCTCGGGGTGGGGAGATATCTTGAATGGGGGGCAGTGGACTCAAGTGGGGCAGCTGGTGGTATAGTGGTGTTTTGGGACAACAGAGTATTGGATTTGGTTGATATTCAAAAAGGGGTGTTTTCCATTTCCTGTATTTTCAAGAACGTGAGGACGGATTCATGTGGATGTTCACGGGGGTATATGGCCCAACATTGAGGAGAGAAAGGGAGAGTTTTTGGGAGGAGTTGGGGGCCATTAAGGGGTTATGGAATGGGCCATGGTGTGCTGCAGGGGATTTCAATGCCATCCTAAGTCCTGAAGAGCGCAACAGAGGGGGGAGAATGAATTCGAACATGAGAAGGTTCTCAGAAATCATTGAAGAATTAGAATTAAAGGACGTGCCTTTAGTCGGGGGCCCTTTTACTTGGAATGGAGGGGTGAACCACCAGGCATTCTCAAGGCTGGATAGGTTCTTGTTTAATGAGGGTTGGGACAATCACTTTGGTGACGTGAGGCAGTGTGTCCTCCCAAGGCCAGTTTCTGATCATTTCCCCATTATGCTGGATGTTGGGGGTGGAAGAAGAGGCCCTTCCCCTTTTAGATTTGAAAACATGTGGTTGAAAGTGGAAGGTGTTAAGGAGCTTATGAAGTCTTGGTGGGAGGGGGTTAGTTTCAATGGATCAGCAAGCTTTATTTTGGCTGAAAAAATAAAAGTTCTGAAGGGTAAGCTGAAGGAGTGGAATAGAGATTCATTTGGTAGGATTGAGCTGAGAAAAAATGCTGCTTTGGAACAGGTACAGTCCTGGGATGCAAAGGAGAAAATTAGTAGATTGAACTTGGAAGAGCTGGAAGCTAGGAAAGAAGCAAGGGAAGACTATAAAAAATGGGTTTTACTTGAAGAAATCAGTTGGAGGCAAAAATCTAGGGAAGTGTGGCTGAAAGAGGGGGATAGAAATACTACTTCCACAAAATGGCTAATGCCCACAGGAGGAGGAATAATGTGGACAGAATCAAGATTAATGGAGCTTGGTGCATAGAGGAGAATGAAATTAGGGAAGGGATTGGCAATGCATTTAAGGTACTGCTGTCCAGTTCGGGAGATTGGCGTCCTTCTATATCCGGGCTGCAGTTAGAGACTCTGGATCAGTTGGATGCTAATACTTTGGAGAGCCCGTTCACGGAAGAGGAGGTGTTCAATGCATTGATGAGTTGTAATGGGGATAAAGCTCCGGGGCCAGATGGACTTTCTATGGCTTTTTGGCAATTTGCTTGGGAGTTTGTGAAGGAGGATGTGTTGTGTTTTTTCAAGGAATTCTATGAAAATGGCAAGTTTGTTAAGAGCTTAAATGCAACTTTTTTGGTCTTAATTCCAAAAAAAGTGGGAGCTGAAGATTTGGGGGATTTTAGGCCTATAAGCTTGGTGGGAAGCTTGTATAAGTGGTTGGCCAAGGTCTTAGCCAATAGGCTAAAAAAGGTGGTTGGAAAGGTGATCTCCAAGGCCCAAGGGGCGTTTGTGGAAGGAAGACAAATCCTAGATGCAGTGTTGATAGCCAATGAAGCCATTGATTCGACTCTGAAAAATAATGAGAGTGCCATCTTGTGTAAGTTGGACATAGAGAAGGCCTATGATAATGTGGATTGGACTTTTATTCTCAAAGTTATGCAGAAAATGGGTTTTGGAGAGAAATGGATCAGGTGGATAAAATGGTGCATCTCCACTGCAAGTTATTCTGTGTTGGTCAATGGAACCCCTACAGGCTTTTTCCAAAGCTCAAAGGGATTGAGGCAGGGTGATCCCCTTTCCCCTTATTTATTTGTCATAGCAATGGAGGTCCTTAGTGCTTTTCTCCGAAGGGCTGTAGAAGGAGGCTATTTATCGGGGTGTAGGGTCAAGGGGAGGAGTGAAGAAGGGGCTCTTATATCCCATTTATTGTTCGCCGATGATACTCTGGTATTTTGCAAGCCGTCTCAAGACCACTTGACTCATCTTAGTTGGTTACTTATGTGGTTTGAGGCCGTCTCAGGGTTGAGGATAAATTTGGACAAAAGTGAACTCATTCCAGTAAGAAGGGTAGAGAATATGGATGACCTCGCTTGGGAGTTTGGTTGCAAAGTGGGTAGCTTGCCGTCCACATATTTGGGGATGCCATTGGGGGCTTCCTTCAAATCAACATCAGTTTGGGATGGAGTGGAGGATCGATTCCGTAAAAGGCTAGGGATGTGGAAGAGACAATACTTATCCAAGGGAGGGAGGACGACTTTAATTCGAAGCACGTTATCGAATTTACCAATCTATCTTATGTCTTTGTTATGTCTGTCGAGTGTAGTCAGACGGAGATTAGATAAGATTCAAAGGGATTTCCTTTGGGGTGGGGGTAATTTGGAGCGAAAGCCTCATCTTGTAAGATGGGAAGTGGTGTGCTTAAGTAAGAAGAAAGGGGGCTTAGGGGTAAAAAACCTATCTATTCTCAACAAGGCTCTTCTTGCTAAATGGAATTGGCGGTTCGCTAATGAGAGAGAAGCTCTATGGAATCAAGTGATTAGAGGGAAATATGGAGAAGAGAGAGGGGGTTGGTCCTCTCGGGAAGTGAGAGAGGCTCATGGCTTGGGGTTGTGGAAAGGGATACGGATGAACTGGGAATTAGTGAGCAATAGGATGGTCTTCATTGTTGGTAATGGAAGGAGGGTGAGGTTTTGGAGGGATAAATGGTGTGAGGATTCCCCTTTGTGTTCGTCTTTCCCGTCTCTATTTGCTTTGACTAATGATAAGGAAGAAAGTGTGGCAAATGTTTGGGACTCTTTGGCGGAGGGGGGTTGGGGGGGATGGAATCCTTGCTTTGTAAGAGCTTTCAATGATTGGGAGGTAGAGGAAGCGTCAAGTTTTATGGAGCGGTTACATCGTAGCAGAGTTATTGAGGATGTGGAGGACAAAGTATCCTGGAATGAAACCAAGAGTGGGAAATTTTCGGTTAAATCTCTGTACTTGGCCATTGAGGCGGGGGGTTCGGCTCGGTTTCCTTCAAGCCTTATTTGGAATGCGAATGTGCAGCCTAAGATTAGTTTTTTTGCATGGGAGGCTACGTGGGGCAAAGCACTAACATTGGACAAGGTGCAGAAAAGAGGATGGGCTTTAGCAAACAGATGTTTTTTGTGTCTTGAGAATGAGGAGACCATAGACCATCTCCTTCTTCATTGCTCAAGAACAAGGGTCTTATGGGATCTTCTTTTTACTATTTTTGGGGTATCTTGGGTGTTGCCTTGTTCGGTTAAGGAAACTCTTCTAAGCTGGCATGGTTCTTTTGTGGGCAAAAAGCGTAAGAAGGTGTGGAGAGCAGCTCCTCTGCACATTTTTTGGACAATTTGGAAGGCGAGGAATTGTTTGGCTTTCAAGGATGATATGGTGTCAATTCAAAGATTGAAATACTCTTTTATTTTTTCTCTTTGGGCTGAAACAAAATTGTTTATAGTTGATTGCCCCTTAACTATAGCTAATTTTATTGATTGGATGGGCGCTAATTAGGATTGTATGTTGGGACTTTTTGTTCCCTTAGCTTTTTCTTGATGGAGGGTGTATAGGTTTGTATATCTTGAGTCGCCTTCTTGGTGTCTCTTTATTAATAGAATCTCTTTTACCTATCAAAAAAAAAAAAAAAAAAAAACACAGACTTGGCTGGATCAATGGTAGACTGCATATCAACCTCTGGGTATTATATTATTCTTGGTGGAAATTTGGTGATATGCAAAAGTAAGAAACAAGATGCAGTTGCCCAGTTCCAATGCTGAAGTAGATTTCAGAGCCATGGCACAAGGAATCTATGAACCACTGTTGGCTGGAAAATATTATTGGTGATCTAGGAGTGAAGTAGGAGACTATAAAATTTAATTGCAATATTAAATTAGCAATCAATACTACTCACAACCTAATTCAACATGATCATATAAAACATGTTGAAATCACCGACACTTTATCAAAGACAAGCTATATAGTGGATTAATTTGTACTTCTTATGTTTCAATAGATAGGCAACTTACTAATATCTTAATAAATGGTCTATCAAGTCACTCATTTTAGACAATAACTAACAAGCCCAAACTTAATATCTACTTGCCAACTTGAGGAGTGTTAACTAATCAAATTGAAGATACTAAGGAATTAAGTTCCTACTTTCCAAGATTTGATTGAAAATACCAAGGAAATAATTCCCCGATATCTGGGATTGTATAGTTGTATAATTCCTTGATTTCCAAGATTATATAGTTGTGTATTTCCAGTTTTTTTTTTTCATATTAGTAGAGGAGGATTTCTAGGAATTAGTCAACTTTATTGGCATAATTTAGTTTCCTAATTTTGTAGGATTGCACACTATAAATATTTTATTATTTTGTCAAAAACGCAATGAATAAAATCCTTCTTTTTTTTTTTTTTTCAAAAAAACAATAAATATAGAAACACTAAAAAAGTCAAAACAATTGGCATTTATCAATATTGTACACACCAAAAATTGAATACCAGAATTTTGACAAATTTACCTTCAACAAAACATGACACTTTAATACATAGGTTCATTGTCAAATCCACAAAATAAATTTTTTGAATTTTAAACCATAACTTTTAGTTCCAACTTACAATTAGTCACATATATTTGGTGAAGTCGAACCCAAGTTACAAATTGCATGGAATTTAAGAAGCTATACAAGTTCATGCATTGTGCTCATTCTTCAAATTAAGTTTTGATGGCTACAAATTCAAATGTTGAGACTAACTGGATTCTGCAGGCATTTTTATAGATTATAAAGGGAATGGAATGTTGGTTCCTCTAAAGAGGCTAGCACATGTTGCGCCACTGATGCTGAGCTTTTAGCACTTTGGGAGATTCATTGCTGTTAGGAACCCTAATGTTAGGAGATTCATCAGTTGTAATTCATTGCCCTCCTTGAGTGGCAGAGGTCCTTATTGGCTTGCCCATTGGATAAGGTAGATTCATGATCTTGCCCATTGTATGTTCTTTTATTAGAACAGCCAATCAAGTGGTTACATTCTGGATAAGAAGAGAAGCTAGGTCTTTAACAATTTCTATTGGGGTCACTTACTCTTGTTTACCATTTTGAGGCTTATGACATGTGCTATGTATATTTGTTGTATTTCTTTGTTTAATACCTTTTGTGGCAAGCTTGATCCACATTCTTTGGCCTTGGCCTTGTGGCACATAATCCAGCCATCTCAGCTAATTCCTCATGTTCACAACTGGTGATAGCCATGACTTTTCACAAATGAATTTGTCTACACTTGCATGCAGACATATTCATACATGCACAAGCACACATAAGATTTTCTTCATTTATCTGCCATTTCTTAATTGGTCAACCAAGATACACTCTTACTGCCATACACCATTATCGTGACATCATCTATATGCTTCCAAGCCTTAATTGGAAGCTATTGGGTCCTTATGCTTTCAAGTCTTCTTAGTTACTCAGAATATCCATGATTTCACAAATTTTTCAAAGTGCTTGGTCAGCCATGATACATTCATACAACCCTGGCACTCATACATTTTAAAGCCTCAATTAGAATCCACTTGAAATCCTAATGCGATTCCAATTTAATCTCAAGTAATTTCTAAAATGGATATCCTGGTTATGAAGGAACGACAGATTTCAAACCTAGTTCAGATGCCAGTTGGGCATATGACTAAACATATTCTTCCATGCACTTAAAGAGTATTTATACACCATTCAATTTCCATGACCAACATATGATTGATATGTTTGTTGATAATAAAAGGTATTATAAATATTATCAAAGATGCCAAAGCAGTGTGATAAACATACCAACCTTATCCCTATAACCTTTTATATGTTAATGCACTAAATTACCTTAAGGCTAATAATTGGCATGGATTTCTTTTCATGCACATACAATATCAGATTTGACCCTAGACCTACTACAACACCATCCACCCATTTAACAACAGAGCCAAGATCCAGGGGCAACAATAAGCATGAATAGTGTCCAAATACAAGAATGCTAAATGATTTACTTAAGTTTGTGAAATACAGCATCTTCAGAACCAAAGAGAGAACTAGAAACAAAGTTGCTTTTTTAAAATGCAAAAATGATCCATTTCCATGGAGCAAGGCCACTGAGTTCCTTTCCATCTAATAAGTAGTGGATATTTAGGGTTTAAAACTTGAGATGAGAAAAAAGGCAAATATTCTGCTTGTTATGGCACATCTACTGAACTAAGGGAAAGGAGAGCAACACAACAAGCACTTGAATGGTCCTTTTTTCTCATGGAGCCAGGTCTTGACTAATAAAAAGAATCAGTATCCAGTTTACTAATTGAAGATGCAAAATATGAAATCCAAGTCATGAGGTAACATTATGCCAACAGCTTCCATTCCATAATAAATGAAATTATTTATCAAAATTAATGGCAACATATAAATCTTACTCTGCCACATAGCTTTTGACAAGCATGAAATAGATTCTCCAGAACTGTTGCTCCTTCAAGTGGCCAGGGCACAGCCTATACCTAAGTTGCGAGAGTTCCTGGGAAAAAATTGAAAAGATTATAGAATCAAGAAGAAGAATCACTACAGGTCTATGAGCAGAATCAAGTTATGGAGACAAAACTGTATTGAAAATATTTTGAAAAATCTCTGAGAGACGACACAAAACAAATCCAACAAAATCCAATAACATTCCACTTAGAGACACTTAAAAAATAGTAATATAAAACCAATTCATCCAATTGAAAAGGTATGCCTCTTTAATCTTAATTTTGGATGCAAAATGTTCCCTTATCTTGAAAAGGGAAACATGAAATCTTTTGAAATGCACAAGAGAACTACTGCTGAAGGCAGACTATCTTGCTTCCCAGAACCAGGGAAGACCACTAATACACGACCCCTCCCCCACATAACTGTGTATCCGGTAAGTCTGGGGTTCAAATCTGAGACCTATCACATGGGAGTAAGAGCATCTACCAGTTGAGCTGGCCAATGGGACACCTAAAAGTACTACCAGTTGAGCTGGCCAATGGGGCACCTAAAAGTAAATTTTATAATGTCTTTTAAATAATAGAAATAGAATTTAAGCAATATTAGTATCTTCCATATACTGAGGGTGCTTTCTTCCCAAAGACTAATATAAGGTATTTCTAATAGGAAACAGGAAAAATGGTGTTAATGACACCATGGAAAGGAAAAACAAAGAAGCTTAAGATGATGGCTTCCAAACAAGCAACCAGCCCACAAACAAACCTAATAAAGAAAACTCCGTGACATAAAATTAAGGTATCCCTATTAATGACTAACCCAATTCCAGCTAGCCTAGAGCAAGCTCTAACAATCCCACCATCATATTTCACTTAACAAAACGCCAATACCCATTCCCAATTCCATCAAATTCGAGCTTAAGTCACCCTTTCGTTTGTGTTTCTTTTTAGGAAGGGATGAAGGAACCACAAAACACTAGTCAAATGAAACAAGTTTTACCACAACTTCAAGGCAAGAGGATAGTGAAGGAAAAGATGTTCAACAGTTTCACACTCTATATGAACAAAGCATAGCATCCAAGCCAATCGTATTATAGCCTGTTTCATTGGTATTGACCTTCTCATAGCCACTAACCAAGTAAAGGCTCCGAATTTCTAAGGAGTTTCAACCTCCAAATAACCTTGTCTTGAGGAAAAGAGGTCTAAGTATCACTTCAGAAGGGGCTCAAAAGAAGGATCCATAGCTCAAAGGGTTTAAGGTCTAACACCTTTCATTCAAGAAGGATTCCAAATCAATAAAATCTTATCAAAAATTAAGGTTCCAAATATGGAGAGTTATAAAAGAGAGAATAGAATAAGAGAATCTTTAGACATAAATAGGAGCTACACAAAAGGCTACAAAAAAGAGGTTGGTTTGCAGACCTAGAATTTCTATCTTCAATCCACAATAACCATAAGGCAAATCTTGGAACCATAAAACCATGGAACCAACAATGTTTATCTTTTGAGTCTCTATCAACTTCTAATCTAAGCAATGAAGGAGGACTTACAAAACAAAAAAACAAAAAATAAAAATAAAAATACTTTGATGCTAAAGTCAATGACTCATTTTGTAGGAATGGAAAGTATCAATATGAAATATGAAGTACGAGTTTTGTTGAAAAAGAGCATTAGTATAAAGTACATCGAATATATTATCCTTATTTTACAGTTGGCTGCTTTGTTTATAGCAAGTTTAGGTCCTTCTTAGGATAGTAATCTCCAAGTTTTAAAATCTTGTACCAGTCTAGACCGAGTCAAATCCAACTAGGTTGTCACCCTTATGATACCCATAATTGAGTTAAACAATTTTTTTAATTGCAAAACGACTTGGCCAACTTGGAGAGGAATCAATAGTCATGGGACGATATGAGTAACACAATTGAGACAACTCTGAGACAATGCAATCTAGGTGATCAAGAAGGCAATTTGCCAAAGTGACACGTGGAAAGGAGAAGAGGAAGAGTTGTGAACATGGACAAGATTGGAGGGAGAGGAGTGAGAGAAGAGTCTAAACAAGAGCATACATTTTGAGATGCTCTCTCCTACCACTACTTCATCCATCATTGATTTCCCATGCGTCTTTACTCTTCAATGTAGAGATGAAATTTGCATTTTTCAATTCAAAGATGAAACGGTATGAAATGGATATAGAATTGGTAATGGATAAGGGTTGTTGTATACTTGGGCTTCAATGGGTATTTACTTGGAATTTAAATTATGGGTAATGGGTATTCAATTCAAAATGGGTAAATGGGTATTTAATGGAAATTTAGTTTTATTTGAAATGAAGAGGACATGGATATTCATATAAAAAATGGAAATGGATATAAGTTTAAAAAATGGATATGGATATTGTAACAACATATTCATCTTTAAATAATAGTAAAAGTAATAAAAACCTTTATTTTTATAATTGTTTTATTATGTGCTTATTTGATGGAAAAATGAGGTTAAGTTTTCCAAAGATAATTCATTGTTTTACAATAGTTGCATTTTTTTAACACTAGAATATGTATTTTAAAATTTTCAAAATACTTATTTTTAAACAAAGTCATTTTCCCTTTTTTTTTTCAATAGGTAAATTAGTGTCCCTATTACGACTTGAACCTGGAACCTCCCACAAACCCTCCTCATCCCTTTATCACTTGAGATAGGCCTCAAGGGCTATTTTTAAACAAAGATATCATCAAAAATAAATTTCTTTCTGTCATTGTCATCTTTTTTTTTTTTTTTGTTTGAAAATAAAAAAATAAATTTTATATATAGCAAGCCATAATTCCTATATGTTTTGTACCAATTATTTATGTGTTAAAGTTCTTATATGTAAGTGGCTAGCCATGTAAGACGGTCAGATGTTAAAGGCTTGAGGAGCACCTCCAGATTCTCCACCCTCCCCACTGGAATGATCTCACTTTTATCCAGATTAATTCTTAAACTAGAAATGACTTCAAACCACATCAACACCCAGCTTAGGTGAGCCAATTGGTCCTTGGAAGCACCACAGAAAATTAGCGTGTCATCAGCATACAACAAATGGGTGAGTTGAACTCCCCCACCACCCCTCCCTTTAACCCTACAACCTGTCAAAAAGCCCCCACTAACTGCTCTTTTGATCAAACAACTCAAGGCCTCCATACCTAATACAAAAAGATAAGGTGAAAGAGGGTCCCCTTGTCTCAACCCCCCTGGAGCTGTTAAAGAAGCCTGTCAGTGTGCCATTCACCAGCACCAAGAAAGAAGCTATAGAGATACACCACTTAACCCACCCTACCCATTTTTCACCAAACCCCATTTTCCTCAACACCTGGAGCAAGAAATCCCATTTTAAATGGTCATATGCCTTCTTTATATCAAGTTTACACATCACCCCACATTCATTACTTTTCAATAGAGAATCTACAACCTTGTTAGTTATTAGCACTGCGTCTAGAATCTGCCTCCCCTCAACAATAGCATTTTGAGAAGAGGATACCACCTTACCCACCACTTGCTTCAACCTATTAGCTAACGCCTTTGCTAACAGTTTGTACAACCCTCCCACCAAACTGATAGGTCTGTAATCTCTCAGGTCCTCAGCATCTCCCTTTTTTAGGACCAACACCAAGAAGGTAAAGTTCAAGCTTCTTACAAACCTCCCATGCTCGTGGAAATCTCGAAAAAAACCCATCACCTCCTCTTTCACCAAATCCCAACTGGACTGCCAAAAAGCTAAGGAGTAACCATCTGGCCCCGAAGCTTTGTCCCCACTTAGGTCAAAAAGAGCCGATACAACCTCTTTAACAGAGAAAGGCTCCTCTAGCCTAGCTGCTTTTTCCCCTTCTAATCTGTCAAAGACTAGCCCATCCACACTTGGTCTCCAGCCACCAGGGTCCAATAACAGGTGTTGAAAAGCACTAACCATAACCCCCTGGATCTCCCTCCCTCAACTATCCAAGAATCGTTAATTTTAATCTTGGTCAAATTACTCCTTTTTTGGTTATTCGCCATCCTGTGGAAAAAACCTATATTCCTATCACCTTCCTTTAGCCACACTTCTCTAGATTTTTTACCTCCAAGAGAACCCATTTCTTATAGTCCTGCCTGGCCTCCTTTCTTGCCTACCCCTCCTTCACCAATAAGGCTCTAGACCTCTCCTGAGTGTCCCATAAATTGACCTGTTGCAAAGCCAATCTCTTATTCACCTCCACCTTCCCAAACACTTCCTTGTTCTAGGTTTTCAAGATACCCTTAAGAGCCTTCAACTTTGCTGCCAAAATGAAACTGCTAGAACCCCTGAAAATGAGCCCTTGCCACTAGTCTTTTAAAAGGTCCTTAAACCCCTCCTCCTTCAACCACATATTCTCAAAGCGAAAATACCAATGATATTTATATAATAATACCAATGATTTTATTCTTTTTTTTTTTTTGATGAATATTATATAATGATACCAATGAACAATACCAAATAATTATCTATATTCCAATATATAATGTTAGATATTTATATTTTGATTTATAAAGGCCAAATAATACCAATGGTAAAAAAACCAATGTAATTTCCATCATTTGGAGGTTGCTATCTTCATAAATGACCCACTTGCAACAAATGAAGCAAACGACTGCAAGGTATGCATAATATATATTATGTACTTTATTCTAATACTTTGTATTTTCACAAAACACTTCATTAACATAAGCATTGAAGGGTTTTTCAATTTTACAAGAGAAACATTGTTTGGTTCCATAATTGTTTTGTTCCAAACAATGAACATGACTAGTAAAATCACAAGAGCCATAGGGATAGCATTCTAAGGACAATTATCTAGTTCCTAATTACAAAGTTACGTCATATCAATTAATTTGCAACCAATATCTACTCTTATGAAACTATGCCAACTTGCCTATGAGCTTTATCCCTCCACCCAAGCCTCCCTCAGATTTCAGCCTAGACACTTGATACCTCCCAATCACATGATCTATCTTCTATTTTACTAATTTCTAACCACAGATGGTCTCTCAGGATCATGTCTCTCTGCTATTTCACTAGTTTCTGACCACAAATGATCTCTTTGATCCTTGTGTCTCTCTATTACACTAACTTTTGACCCACAAATTGTCTCTTTAAATTCTTTTTGTTCTAAATGCTAACTGGACAAGCACCTTAAAGGGAGATGATACAAGTGTTTATTGCAATCAAGACTAAATTAGGATTATCCTCCCAAAGGCAAGAAAAGGTCGATTTAGTATTACTGCAACACTTAGGACAATCACTTTTCATTACACTAAAAGAAAATTCAGTTGTAACTTTCAAGAGTAACATTTACATGTGGTAAACTATATCACCAAAATGTGTGAAGGTGTATAATAACCAAAATAGGCATGTCAAAATTTTAATCATTTTTTTATTTTAACCCAAAAATCAACCATTAATTGAATAAATCGATCATTCAAAGATCAATTCTCACTATTTTCATTTTTCTTTTCTTTAAGGAGTATTTTCATGTTTCTATTTTAACTGAATTCAAAAAAAATATTTATAGTAGCAGGTTTTTTTTCTCTTTTTTTTTATATTTTAAAATGAATATTATAAAAAAAATATCTGAAGAAGAATGTAAAAAGAAATTAAATCAAAGAATGTGAGAACCAAAGGTAGTATTTGACAAATTATTTGACGGATGCTAGACAATTCAATATGTCATGTAAGAAGAGACCATTGATTCTTGAAAATCCATTTTGGGAAAACCACCCCTTACCTATACCTCAAACTGAAGTGGGTTAAATAATCAGGCAATCACTTTTTTTTTTTTTTTCATTTACAAAATAGATTATTTATAAAAAGGAAAAAATTATAACAAAAGTGATTCAAAGGGGTCAAAAAGAATCATAAACAAGCCCAAAGACTTCTTACACCCATCAAGGCTCCTACATACTTCCTCCATTACTCAACCTTGAAAAGAGGGTTCTCTAACATTACCACCCATGGGAAGGCCTAAGTAGGTTAGGAGTAAGCAATGGGCTCATATCCTAAAAATCTACAAAAAAACGATATAATAGGTTTACATTGAGACTAGCTAACCCAATCTTGTTAGTGTTGATGTTAAAACCTAAAACTAACCCAAGTATTTTGAAGATAAGCTCAAGGTTAGATAAACCCATCAATTCCAAAAGTAGAAATTGGTAATGAACCCACAAAAACTTTCTACCAACCTCAAATCATTCAACAAGATCACATTATGGATAAGAGCAATGAAGAGTTGGGACTCCTATTAACAACCCCATCATGGTAGAATTTGTCAAAAAACTTTCAAGATAACTTCGCCCGAATAACTTTTCAAGGAGCTTTCTTCCTATCAATCTATAAAATGGTCCATCAAATCTTTTCCTCCTAGAAAGTCCACTTCAACACTTGATATGGGCAACAAATCTAACCCTTCAATCCTCAACCTCTCAATGTTCCTTCACTCATAAAGGAGATCAAAGAACCTTAAAATTTCCACATAAATTAGATACTAATTCTCTAAATACAACCATGCTCCACATAAATAGATGCGGTCAGCTTTTTTTTCCTCCTTCTATTAGCCACCATATGATTTTTTGTTCTCCAACTTTACCAAAGAAGTCTTCAATCCACACTTTAAGATAAGCTTTCAATAAACCAAGCTTTTGAATAACCTTCCAACCAATGACTTGGGCCACACTCCACCACTTCCTTATAGTCCCAAAATCAGGTGCTGAAAGCCACAAGTTCCTAAAGCTAGAAAGGTTAAGGTTCCCCTTATTCTTTTGCTTTAGAAGTTTTCAAAGCTTTAATTACTTTTAAGTTATCATGACCATCACACTTCATGATTGTCACCAACGAAGGACACTAACAACTTTCATCACAACATGACATATAGTAAGCCTTATCCATTAACATTGAGATTAGCAAATTGTTTGAACTAGGATTCTTAACAGAAAATGAGGTTGACCACTTAGATGCTTAGGTGTCCATGTTGGAGAGGGGAGTACAAAATATTGAAGAGTGATAAGGAAATGGAAAGTATAGTAGTAGTCTCCAGAAAGACTCCTAAAATTTAAAAATCAGAAAAACAAAAAACAAAAAATCTCAAAGAACTCAAAGACTTGGCTTTTTAAGCTACAGCTTTTCAATCAACCAAATCCCCCTTTTTGCTATGATCCTTTAAGTTTATTCACAGGGATTTTCTAAATGGAAGCCAATTAAGCTAAAACCCATGAGCCAATGAGACAATTCATGTGCCAATCAGCCAGCCATTTCAGTAGGAAAAGCAATAAAAATGGAAAGAGATAGCCCCCTTTCCTTTTCAATCTGGATACAGCAGGGTTACAACAGCACAAACTATTCCACCCTCAACGAGATGGTCACTGCCTTTGTAGCATGTTGAGAGTGGCCTCTCCTTCATTCACCTTATGAGGTGGCTTCCTCCATCTTTAGATAAAGTAGGAGAATTTCCTTCAGCATCCGCCATGAGCAAGCATCCACTTCTTGTGAGAATCCAAGGAACTTGGGCAACCACCCAAGGTTTCCACCATATTCTAGCACAGGAAGGAGATTCATAGCCATTGGTTGCAGTAACCGTGTGGAAATGGAGGGCTACATGGAGTTAGACCACTAGTGGTATGATTTTTGGGTAGTCATCCATGTGTCACTAACCATGCATGTCAAAATGGATTCATGAAACACACTTATTATTAGTCAATGTCGCAGCACAAAATTAGATGTCAACACTAATGAACCTTACTGAATCTAATTCCATTTTTATTTAAACAATAGTTTCCACTGGTTTTCCTAACCTCTAGTTACAAGATGATCAGATGCATATTATCAGCATTTGAAAGAAAGGGTTGGAGGAGGTTAACCATTAACTTCAATATTCTAGTTGCATTATCACTCCAGTAATTCAATTACTATTTTTTTTCCAGCAAATTCCCAGCACACCTATAAAAAGTTGACATTAATGTTTTCTCCCTATTTAACCTCAACAGCCATAACTCATGAACTCAAAGTGCATTATCATGCCACAACTAATAAATCAATCAAGAGATAAGTATATATAGTATATATATATCTGATAATGCACACAACTAGTAACTTGATCAATAGATGAGTATATATAGTATATCCCAGTTTGAAAGTTATGTTTCATGTTTCAGTAATTCATAACTGAAAATTAAATATTGAATACTAAAATAAGCTTGAACCTTCACTTTTGAGAGCACAAGCATTGCGTGTCGCTCCTGCCATTCAGAAAGATCCTTCCCAATGTTAGTTGAAGTTGCCTGAGAATTATCACCACCATTAATTCCCTGATCATCTGCACAAAAGTCAATCAAATCCCCCCATTTCCAATTGAATGAGATTATCACTTTACCATTCAAAATCTAACTAAAATTCTTTCTCATCTACATTATATTACACTAATCCTCAATCTGGTTTCCAAGAAAACTCAGCAAAATAAAAGAAATCTAGGTTTAGACAGGATTATTAGTAACTCTTAGCATTAAGCATTTTCTCTGCAAACCAAACAGGCCATATGAGCAAAAAGACCCCTCTGTTAGGTAACAGAGAATCATTGCCGCAATGGTTCCCTGATCACCTACACCAAACCCAATCAAATCCCCATATTTCCGATTAAAACCGATTATGACCTCGCAATTTCAAAACCTAAACTGAAATTATCTGTCAAATACATGAAATCACACAAATCCTCCATTAGATTTCCAAGAAAACACAGCAAAATTTAAGTAAGAGAAACTCCCTTGGCAAAAAATAAATAAATTTTCTCAGCAACCAAACGGTTGGAAACCCAAAAGGAATTCATCATTCCAAAGCTCCCATTTCCTAGAGATATCCTGGGAGCCAAACAACGTGAGGAAGAATAAGTAGAAGAAAAAAAGTACCTTGGAGAGGGAAATTCTTGAAGGTATGAAAGGAGAAGGACTTGACAGTATCAATTAATTGGTCTGTCACTCCAAGAACCTCTTCTTGACGTTTCACTGAATCAGACTTCCTTGTTTTTTTTATATTTCCACGAAGCCACGAAGACAAATCCATGGCTTCCTCTGTGATGCGACTGCAGATGATCTCTGTTATGGGTTTCCCATAATTATAAATCCATTTTTCAAATTTTAAGTAATTTATTATTAAATCTTGCAAATAGCCTGTAAATAAATTTTTTTATTTAAAAAAAAAATAAAAATTAAAAAATTAAAAGAATGAAAAATGAAAAAGGTCGTCCCATACGGCCATACCCCCAAGTCCCAACCCATCCCAAAACTGTGAACAGAATTGGGCCATTTTTTAGGGCCTAATTATTATTATTATTATCATCAATACCCAAATTGTGAGCAGGCTTGGGCCATTTTTTAATAATAATAATAATAATATTATTATTATTATTAAGTTGGGATTAAAATATAAATTTTTTAAGCC
The DNA here is from genome assembly GCA_037355405.1 of Vitis amurensis. NCBI lineage: Eukaryota > Viridiplantae > Streptophyta > Magnoliopsida > Vitales > Vitaceae > Vitis > Vitis amurensis. Next base: position 12,703,175 of record CM074682.1, on the reverse strand, counting down.
AAGCAACAAAATTCTAACATGGAAGTTTTTTTTTTTTTTGGCATTATTCATAACTTATATTTTTCAACTTCTTAAAGAAAAATATGAAAATATTATTTTATTTATTATTTAATTTTCTTATAAATATATAAAAAAAATAAATAAATTAAAGGCATTGTAAATTTAAATTTGATACAATGTGATCAACCTATTCAGAATAAACACTTAAATTTAAATGTTTTTAAATTTGGGTTGATCTTGGGGTCATCATAAACCTAACTCAATGATCATATTTTAACTTTATAAATAATATATAAGGTTTTATTAACAGGTGGATTCAAAATTTGGCCTTTTTTTTAGTAAGGTGGTAAGTTTTCATGATTTTGAATTATTGAATGCATTAATTTTTTTTATAAATATTTTAGTTTACATTTTTCCAAATTTTGTGTAATATATAAAGAAGTATTTATTTTTAAAAAAACATGATGTTATTAATTTAGCACTAGAACATCAAGTCAAGGCTGAAAAAATATTATTTAATCAAGGTTATCGATGAATCATGTATTAATTTATCAAGGTGCTATTTTGTTAAAATTTATGGTTTCCTTTTTCTTTGTGTTATAGAAATCATTTCTCAACAAGAACCAAATCATTCAAAATAAAATAAAATAAATAATGGTGGTGAGAACTTAACCAACAAACGAAACTCGCATTAAAACTAAAACCAAACCTCGAGGATCATTTTTCAATAAAAATACTTTTTATTATTTTTTTATTGGCATCACATATCTAAGTAGTGACACAATTTAGTCTATAAAATTTAAGATTAATCATTTAATTCATTCATTCTGCCTTTTTCTTAGAGTGTCATACTCAATGAAGATTTGAGATTACTGCTTAATCAATTAGGATGATATAGGTAAGTATAGAAAAGTCTAAAAAAGGCAAATTAGTGTTGAATAATCACGGTATGGATTTAGTTTTATATTTAAGTAAAAAGGAGTTTTGAAAGATTTCTAAAAATCTCCTCCAATGTTCAAGCACTAAGAAGAACACCTATGTGCCACCTAAAGGCTCACACAGTAAAAAAAAAAATGCTCAAGCAATCTAAGTACACTTAAAGTGCTCACGGAAAGAGCCCAATATCCAAAAAAATATTCTTTTTCCATATTTTAACTGATTTTTATTTTGAAAAATTCTAATTTGAGTCCATTAGAATTTTATATTTATTTCTATCAAATTATGAAGGAGATGTGCATCCTTGCAGTATTGAGGTAAGATACATTGAGAGTATACAAAAGTACTATGTTACAAATGTGGAATATAATATAAGTAAATCTTAGATGGATATCGTTTTTTAAATAAAATTGCAAATTATATTCTTATATAGTAAATTGTAAATTTGAGGTCTTTGATTTCTTAGTTTTTTTTTTTAATCTATTTTCCACCTGAAAATTCTTTGTCTTGTGTGTTGATTTTTTATTTTTTTATTTTTATCTTCCATGTTCTAAAAGAAATAATTAAATAATCTAAAATTTAAAGTTTTTTAACTTAAAAAAAAAGGCACAAACATCTAAGAGTGCATTTAATAATGATTCTGAGAAGTATTCTTATCATTTTTAATATTTGAAAAATAAAATTTTTTAAGTATTAAAAAAACTAAAAACATTTTTTCACAATCATTACCACACATACTCTAAATAGTATTTATACTTGATCAAATAGCTTTCAATATATATATATTATATTTTCAATAAATGGAAGTTATTTTTTTCGAATTATATTGTCCTTTTGACATAAAATATCTCAACTTAGAATGAGAAATTCATTTTGATATTCAACACTAAAAATCAACTTAAAACATGAACTATAATTTTGACACTAAAAATTGCAAACTTTGATTGATATTTCAAAAGCCCAAAACCCAGTAACCTTTCTGCTTGCTATATGTGGCTGAAAGAAAATACTAAAGAAAGAAAAAAAAAATTCTTTTAAAAAATACAAAATAAAAATAAAATATGCTTAAAATTAATTACAAATTTATATATATATAAATTATTTAATCTTTTTATGAGAAAAATAAGTGAATAAAAAGAAAAAATATGTGAAATACTTTTTAAAAAATATAAATATAATTTATTAATTTTAAATATATATTTATTTTATTTGATTTATTTCATTATATTTTTCTTTTTTATTTCCATTCCCTCACATTTTACCCATATCCAAATCTCAATCCCACTACAATGACCCTTCCTTATCTGGGCTTATAGGGATGTTAAAGTATTAATTGGGCAGCCCATGGGCCAAATTTCTGAAATAGGGTTCCTTCTCCATAACCCATTAAAAGTTTGAAAGACTGTCTCTGACTATCGACTACTACCCATTTCTGAGCATAAATAGTAATGATTCCGGAAAATGTTAGGCCCACCTCCGGCCCAAGCCCAAACTTTCAATGAAAATTAGAGAACACATATCACATTCTCAAAACTCTTCTAGGAAACATTTTTGAAAATGACCACCTTTAGAAAAGTCCTAAGATATTACTTTTTATGTCTCAAAATGTCTCAAAAGTGAAATTTTTTTTATAAATATAAACAATTGAAAGATGAAAATGTGCATTATTTTTAATTTTATTTTTATAAATAAAAGAAATCATGTTAATTTCCTTTAGCAAGCACACCCACAACCTTATATGTAGCCTTTTAACATAAAGAGGCCTCATATGGTCCATCGGCTAAGCAACAAGAGAAAATGGTTGGTAAAACTTTTTGGATGGGATTACTTATAAGACAATTCCTTCATGTCACTCTCCCCTAAAGGGCAAATGAGAAAGATTAAACCAAAAAAAAAAAAAAACTTTTTTTACATTAACATTTGTCATCTCTAAGTCTCACAATATCAAGAAGTATTAAAGTTGTTTGAACTTTTATTTCTCTTATTATTAAATTTAAATTTAAATTAATTGTTTTAAACAAAATGAGTCACATCTCTCGTTTCCAAATTTAATAATTATCATCTTCTCGATTTTTGTCTACCATTCTATCAATGATGTTGAAGCATCATCATCGCACTAAAGTCGAAACCCTACTAACTTCAATTCTTTCATTTACATTATTAATAAAGTAAAATAAGGATAATGATCTACAATTCTTGACCTTCGTTTTCACATGATATTGCTACCAACACCTTCATCTCAATAGCCAACATGCCACATGTCAACTATAAGTTGTTGCTTATCAAACTTGTATAGAAACCTTATTATGCATGATTCTTGTGGTGTAGAACCTTAATGTATCTTTTTTGTCGTATAAATCGAATAAGCAAAGTGTTGTTGCTCTGTGCTCTACCAATTGCAGATTGACTATCACAATGTATGCAAATTGGAGGCACAGGATTTGACCACCTTGGAATATCCTCTAGGAAATGGCGTAACCATTCAACCTCTTCCCCACATTTATCTAGTGCTATAAATTCAGATTCCATTGTGGATCTGGCAATAACCATTTGTTTTGAGGATTTCCACGACACTGTTGCACCTCCTAGTGTAAACACATAACCACTATGGGATTTTGAGTCTTTAACATTAGATATCCAATTCGCATCACTATATCCTTCAAGTACAGCAGGATATCTCGTATAGTGCAGCCCATAATCACGAGTAAACCGTAAGTACTTTAGTACTCTTATAATTCCTTGCCAATGCTTGGCTCCGGGATTACTCGTATATCTACTCAGTTTACTAACCGCATAGGCTATGTCTGGTCTTGTACAACTCATTAAGTACATTAGACTGCCTATTACTCTAGAGTATTCTACTTGAGAAACACTCTCACCTTTATTCTTGGACAAATGTAGAGTTACATCCACCGGTGTTCTAGCAACCTCCGAATTATCTTTATCAAACTTTCCAAGAATTTTGTCTATATAATGTGACTGACTTAATATGAGTTCATCTGATGTTCTTTTGATTTTTATTCCCAATATAACATCAGCAAGTCCCATGTCTTTCATGTCAAACCTTGAATTCAACATGTTCTTTGTAGATGTGATCATCTTATCATTACTACCAACAATAAGCATGTCATCTACATACAAACATACAATGACATATCCATGTTCTGTATCCTTGACATAAACACACTTGTCACATTCATTGATTTTGAAGCCATGTGACAACATAACATTGTCAAATTTTTCATGCCATTGTTTCGGTGCTTGTTTTAAGCCATACAAAGATTTCACCAGTTTACAAACTTTCTTTTCTTGTCCTAGAGCTGAAAAACCCTCAGGTTGCTCCATATAGATTTCTTCATCTAAATCTCCATTTAGAAAGGCTGTTTTTACATCCATTTGATGTATTTCAAGATTTCTCAATGCAAGCAATTGCAAGTACCATCCTTATGGAATTTATTCTCGTCACACAGGAGAATATGTGTCAAAATAATCTAGGCCTTCAGTTTGTCTCGTAGCCTTTGATTACAAGTCTTGCTTTATACTTGTCAATTGATCCATCTACTTTCATCTTTCTCTTGAAAATCCACTTGGAACTTAAAGGTTTACAACCTGGTGGAAGATCCACTAGTTCCCAAGTATGGTTTTTCAATATGGAATCAATTTCACTCTTAATGACCTCTTTCCACATAAGACCTTCTGTAGAGTTCACTGCCTCTTTAAAAGTTTGAGGTTCGCCTTCAAGCATAAAAGTTAGAAAATCTGGACCAAAAGACTTTTCTGTCCTTACTCTTTTGCTACGTCTAGGTTCTACCTCAACTTCTTCATTTTGATCCTGACTCTCAAGCATTCTTTTTGATGAACTTGGCTCTTCTTTGGATTTACATGGAAATACATCTTCAAAGAATGATGCATTCCTTGATTCCATTATCGTGTTCTTATGAATATCTGGGATATTTGATTCATAAACAAGAAACCGATAAGCATTACTATTATGTGCATAGCCAATGAAAATGCAATCAATAGTCTTAGGTCCTATTTTCACCTTTTTAGGTGGAGGAACTGCCACTTTAGCAAGACATCCCCACATTCGTAAGTATGTGTAGGATGGCTTTCTTCATTTCCATAACTCATATGAAGTCTTTTCTGCTTTCTTTTTGGGTACCTTATTCAAAAGGTAATTAGCAGTTAAAATGGCTTCTCCCCACATGTTTTGTGGCAAGCTAGAACTTATTAACATTGCATTCATCATTTCCTTTAAGGTACGATTCTTTCGCTCAGCCACTCCATTGGATTGAGGCGAATAAGGTGCTGTTGTTTCGTGTATAATCCCATGTTGAGCACAAATGTCAACAAATGGCGATTCATACTCACCACCTCGATCACTTCTTAGTACCTTAATTTTCTTGTTGAGTTGATTCTCAACTTCGTTTTTATAGAGAACAAATTTCTCTATATCTTCATCCTTGATTTTTAGTAAATACACATAACAGTATTTGGTGCTATCGTCAACAAAAGTAATAAAATATTTATTACCACCTCTTGTTTGTACAAATTTCAAATCACAGAATCACTATGGATCAAATCAAGGGGTTCAGTGTTTCTTTCAACACTTTGAAAAGATGACCTTGTTAGTTTTGCTTCAACACAAGTTTCACATTTATGTTTGGAATTAATTTGGAATGTTGGTATATGATTTAAGTTAATTAATCTACGTAATGTATCATAATTAACATGTCTTAATCTACCATGCCATAGATTAGAAGATTCAAGCATGTAAGTAGAAGTACTAGCTTTATTCATATTTGACTTAATAATAGTCATTACATTGAGTTTCCACATTCCATCACTCATATACCCTTTCCCAACATACATTCCACTCTTGGACAAAATAAATTTGTTTGACTCAAAGACCAACCGAAATCCATGATTATTCAAAGAATGAACCGGACACCAGTGTTCTTGCGAATTTCCAGTACATATAAAACATTGGTCGAGTCAACTCTTTCCCGAAGTCATCTTCAAGATTACTTTACCTTGACCCTTGATCTCGAGAGGTGGCAGAGTTCCCCATGAACACTTTTTCCCTATTCTCAATTGGTTCAAAAGTGGAGAACATTTTCTTATCAGAGCATACATGGCGAGTAGCACCAGTATCAATCCACCATTCCTTTGGGTTAGAACCCACCAAGTTCACCTCAGAGACTACTGCTGTGAGGTCAATGTCGAAACATTTTTAGTGATGTCGTCAATCACATTAGCTTCCTTAGGTTTATTCTTTTTGGGCAGTCTACAATCAACAGACTTGTGACCTTGCTTACCACAATTGAAGCATTTCCCTTGAAATTTCGGCTTCTTTGAGATCCCTTCTTTAGGTCCCAACTTAGATCCTTTCCCTTTGTTGTTGTTTGTCTTTGCCTTGGAACTTTGACCATGTTCCACAAAGTTAGCCTTGGCCTCATTTAGAGTGTGCGCCCCTTTTTTTTTCAGATCTTCTATTATCTTCTTCAATGTGAAGTCTAATAATTAGATCCTCGATGCTCATTTCCTTTCTTTTGTGCTTGAGGTAATTCTTAAAATCTTTCCAAGCAGGGGGTAGTTTCTCAATAATAGCTGCTACTTGGAAAGTTTCACTCAACATCATTCCCTCAGCATGTATCTCATGCAAGATTACTTGAAGTTCTTGGACTTGACTTACCACAGTCTTGGAATCTACCATCTTATAGTCGAGGAAGCGACCCACAAAAAATTTCTTAGCCCCGACATCCTCAGTTTTATATTTCCGGTCTAGAGATTCCCATAGCTCCTTAGCTGTTTTCTTGTCAGAATAAACATTGTACAACGAATCAGCTAAACCATTCATGACATAATTTCTACACAAGAAGTCAGAATGTTTCCAAGCATCTATAGCATTGATGACTTGGATATCGTGCTCGTCTTCTTTGAGCTTAGGAGCATCCTCAGTCAAGAATCTTTCAAGATTCAACGTGGTCAAATAGAATAACATCTTTTGTTGCCACCTTTTAAAATTTAGTCCACTGAACTTCTCTGGTTTTTCTCCTGGTGAGACAAGAGATTGGTACAAAGAAGAGGCATCGCTGGCACTTGGGCCACAGTAGGGGTTGCCACTGGGGCTAATTCAGTTACAACAACGTTATCGGATTCAGTTGTCATTTTTTTTTTTTTTCTGAAACATCCAAGAAAATGTGTCAATTTTTTTTTTCTCAAAAAAAAAAACTTCAAAAAAAAAAACTGAAAATCACTTTACAGAGTATTCCCAGGAAAGACTAGTGGGGTATAATGACCCAGACCAGGACTAGCTTCCTTAGACAGAATATTCAGTTCCCAGGAAATTGGAGGGGTCACAAATGTTCCTACTTAAATTCCAATTACCTTAGACAGAACTTCTTTGTATCATAATTTCCAAATTTTCAAAAGACTTGGTACAAACTTTATAAGAAGGTATTTTTCCCATAAACAAAAAACATGAGTCATAGTCCAATGGTGTCTTACTGAGTTGAGCATGAGAAAAAAAAAAGGCTCAGGTTAAGAGTTCGAAACTTCTTTTTGTAACAAATGGTTGTTTTTTTTTTTTTTTCTCAGAACAAAAAAAAAAAAATGAGAAAAAAAAAGGCTCAGGTTAAGAGTTCGAAACTTCTTTTTGTAACAAATGGTTGTTTTTTTTTTTTTTTTTCTCAGAACTTGTTTCCTTTTCACCAACCACTGGTTTTCCTTAAAAAAAAAAAATCTGTTTTAAGAATGTTAGACAACCACACTACACACACTGGTTAGTTCATAAGAAAATAAAAGAAAACTGCAAAAAAAAAAACCAGAGAATTAAGGAAGAAGATTAGACCGAGTCTTGTGGAAAACACAATTTCCTTAAAACAGATGCGCCTTCTCCACAGGTGCTTTGAGAATCGCAAGGCGTCTATCTCCCAGGATAAAACAATCTTCGAATGGCAGCAACAACACTCTGCAGCCACTTCGGTGAACTGGAAATTGTTCAACTCTATCATGGACACGGAAGGAAGGAACTCTTCAACACTCTGACAATACTCCAAAGTTTTTTTTTTTTTTCCTTCTTTTTTTTTTTTTACAAAAGAAAGTCTACCACTATTTATAAACTTCAAGGAGGGAAGAACACAGACAGGTTCTGAAAGCCAAAATGAATTTGGCTTCTTGAGACTCTTAGAATTTTGGAAAAATGAATGAATTTACTTAATTCAATGGATTTACTTAATTTCATTCATCCCCTTTTTCCAACACCATTTTCACCTAATATTGACCTATTTCAATCCTTCATTGCTAACAAAACCTTTTTATTTGACAATGTCATGAGTTATATCTCTCCAGTAAAACTTGATCAAAACAACTTTCTACAATAGAAAATTTTCACCATTCTAATTGTGAAAGTGTTAGGATAAAGCCACTAAAGGCATGACATGATATACTAGAATAAAGTTTCATTAATAAATTTATTTATTTATGATTTTAGTTCCCTTTATTATCTTTGTTTTTATTATTTATTTTTTGAGTATTCATGCTCATATCACTTGCATTGTACACGACTTGGGTGCCTTAGGAGTTGCACAGAAAATCCAAGTCATGGGTTCCTTACAAGATGATAAGCAGTTCACAATCGATTCATGAATTTAGATAATCCATTAAGGGCTATAGTCGACCTCTTTATTAGAGGGATGACTTATATTGGTCATTAAGATAGTTTTCTCATAGTGAATACACTAGTGTATATGGTTACATATTAGACAAGACCTATGGTAAATTATGAAATTAGCTATCAGGTGGTCATGATTCGCCAAGTTACTATACTATATGGACTCTCAACCTTAAGAGGATACTAAGTTTGTGCTGAAGTCATCTATGGATTTGACCTATGGGTAAAAGCCTAAGGTGGTCATATATTCCTTATGGATTGAGTCACTATTGATGAAGGTTGGTGACAACAAGTATTTTCGATAAAGAAACTATGATATCTTATGAGTTTGAGACAATGTGTCCCATTGGGTGATCCCAAGGACATATGATCAAGAAAACTATGGTCATAGTAATTTCTTAATTGAAATTTGACATATGTTTTTTGTGAGCAAAAGTATGTCAGTTGATCATATAATAAGAGGATTTGTAACTCAACAATTGGAGATGCAATCTTGAGAAATTGATAGCACATACCTCGTTAGATTATGAATGCTAATACATGGGGAGTTTACATGTAATGGATAATGGGTCATGGACCTAAGTTTTATCTCATTCTAATATCATATGATTCTAGAGTGTAGTTGAATCTTTGTAGTGAGATGTTAAGTCAACTTTAAAATTGATTCCGAGGAAGCTAATATTTTAATATAAGTCCTTGTGGTCCCACTCGAGCTCATATTTCATGATGACACTTTTGTTGAGGAATTTTTAGTTTCATAATAAAGGTGTTTTGGTGAAAACTTAAGATTGTATGAGATCTTATGAATGATCTTTCTTGACTAGGCTAATTAATTAATTGGAACCCAATAGAGTTAATAAATTAATTAGAACTCAAGTAGGTTAGATTAAGTGATTCAAGCCTAAGATGAGCTCAAGTCGTTTAAGCTCATAAGTAAGCTTATATAAACCCATTTTAGGGATTTAGGGCTGTTTTTGTATCACTTGCATTATACATGATTTTGTGTATTAAAAGTTCCACAAAAGATCCGAGTAAAGGGTTCCTTGTAAGTAAATGACTTGTTCACAACTAGTTCGTGGACCTAGGCAACCCATTAGAGGTTATAGTGCACCTCCTAATTGTAAGGATCGTTGGTTTTGGCCATTGGGATGGGTTTCACATGATGAGTGCAATAGTGTATATAACCACACATTGGATAAGACTTACGATGAGTTTTAACATAAGGTTGACAAGTTGTCATGACTTCACCAAATTACTTCATTATGTTGTTTCTCAACCTTGAGAGAATGTTGAGCTTGTGCAATGTTGAGCTTATACTAAAGTTAGCAGTGGCTTTAACCTACGAGTGAGATCGAAAGTTGATCATATATTCGTTATGGATTGGGCCACTATTGATGGAAGCTAATGATAATAGGTATTGTAAATAAAAACACCATGATATTTTATGGGATTGAGACAGAGTGTCCCCTTGGGTGATCTTAAGGAGGTGTATTATGTCAATTATGGTCATAGTAGTTCCTTAAATGGAACTTGATAGAAGATCTTAGATAGCTAAGATATGTTAGTTGAACACACAATAGGAGGATCTAAAACTCAAGAATAGTAGAGGTAGTCTTGAGAGGCTAATAACTTTCACATTGTTAAATCATGGGCATTAAATCATGGAGAAAATGAATGTAATGAATACCTAGTTATGGACTTGAGCACTTAGTGTCTTGTTGTTATTTACATAGGATATTATAATGCAGTTGAAATCCTTTAGTGGGATGTTAAATTAACTTTAGAATTGGATTTTGAGGGAGCCAGTATTATCCTATGGGTTTCAGTGATCCTTGTTTGAGATTATATACCTTATTGGCACAATTTATAAGGATTAGATTGACTCTTGGTTCACTTTTGTGCATAAGGGTATTTTGATAATTATGTAAGGTTGCACAGAGGTTACTGAACAAAGTCTCTGAATTAAGCTAACTAATTAATTAAATGACCATGTGAGGCTAATTAATCAATTAGGATCCATTTTATGCTAGATTAAGTGATCCAGGCCCTTGGTAGGCTCAAGTCACTTAAGTTCAATTAAAGGACCCTATAAATACCCTTTTAGGGGTTATGGTTTTCAAGTTAGTCATCTTCCACCATCTAGAGAGAAGAGTGACTCATAGCCTCTACATTTTCAAACACCTACTTTGGTATGCCAAGATCAAAGGAGAGTTCAAGTGGAAGATCTTAGGTGTATGAGACTTGTAGAGGATTCAATCTTCATCTACATCGAAAGAATTAGATTTAGGAACATCCAAATTTGCGGTATTGTATTCTATAGCACTTGATCTAAATCTTCCTATAAAAATATGCTTGTTTTTATTGTGTATAGGATTTAGAGAAAGCCTAGGAAGATTTGCATTTACCTAACCTAGCCTCTACTCTTCCAAAGAGGATTCCACCTCCTTTAGTGCCCAAATATAAGAAAGAGGGCTATTGGGTGAAAGATTGTCAGGTTTACGAGATCTATGACATCTACGAAGCTTCTTCATCAAATTAAAATTGATCTGGGAATGTCCAAATCACAGGAAAATCATATTGTCTAGAGATCAAGGTTTTTAAATGCAATAGTCTTTGTTGTTCATGGATATAGAGATTCATAGAAAGTTTTTTACATGCACCCTATTGATCTAGGGTTAGGAATAGAGAAATCTAGGTATTCCCAAGAGAAAGGGCATGGCTTGGATGGTTACCTATTTAAGACATAACTTGTTTAGAAAAAAAAAAACTAATCATTGCAACTTAAAAGACTAATGAAACTAGATTCAATATTAACCTAACCTATCTTAAATGGGGTGGGACATATTAAAGACTATTGTGTTGGTTATTGTCCTCTATCCGAAGAGCAGTTTGCTTGAAGTTGTGGGCCTCCTAATAACTCATATGACATAGAAGGCACTAGAAATGATGTGCGTGTCCTATAAAGTTATTTATATGTGTTTCTTAGTTTACCATTTATTATCCCATATGTGTTAATTGGTTATTTGAGCATACACTCGTATATGTTACATTATACATGACTTGAGTGCATTAGGAATTGCATAGAGGATATAAGTCATGGGTTCCTTATGTTGAGATTGAATCCTTAAAAATAAGATATGATGTAACAAAGTTAGACTCGACTATCCCTTGTTATTCCTTTCGTGTATTAACTTTGATTTGAACATCCAATCTATATCTCTTACATTGTACATGATTGAAGTGCATTATGAGTTGCATAAATGATACAAGGTATAGGTTCCTTGTAAGTAGATAAGTTATTTACAATCAGTTCATGGATTGAGGCAATCCAATAGAGGCTATAAGCTTGATGTGATCTTATCCTACAACCTTGTCTAGAAAAAAAAAATGCCTCTTAATGATCATATGATGCACACCCAAAAATGGAGGTCTCAACTGGTACGTGATGATGGGATGTTTTGCTGATGGTGATTCTCCTTCAGATGATGCCTTGCTAGCGGAGTCTTCTAGAACTACAGAAAAATGCTTGATGGAATGATGAAAACGCCCTTGATCCATAGTGATAGTGTCCATTCCTTGTTGCCTGGTGATCCTTTCCCCAAAATAACATAGAGAACACATGATAAGTCTTCTAGAACTAAAAAAAAAACGCTTGATAGAATGATGGAAACTTCCTTGATCCATAGTGATAATGTCCATTCCTTGTTGCCTAGTGGTCCTTCCCCCAAAATAACATAGAGAAAACATGATAAGTTCCCTTGTAGTTCACTCCACTCACACACTCTTAGATGCACCCTACCTTCTAGAGAATTCTATTCTCCTAGTTGTATATCACCTTCTAGAACTCTCCTAACAACTCTCACACACTTCTCATCTAACCAAACCTTGCCCTTTATGTGAATACCCTCATGTTAAACCTGCTCCTATTTCCTTCCAGAATGATCTTCCAAAACTTACTTTAAGTCCCTGCTCCTTCATGACCTCACAAAGAAAAATCAAGCATCAATATCCAAATGCAAATTATATACCATCTAAATCAAAAGTGACCTCATGTAGAATAAAATCAAAAGACACTTGCAATCCAAAATTAAAAATCAATTTCATGTAACTAAAAATCAAAAATCAAAATCATAAAATTAAAAATCAAAATTCAAACTCATGCACACAAAAATCAAAAATCAATTTCATACAATTAAAAATTAAAATATCCATCACATGTAATTAAATATCAAAATAGACAACACATAAAATCAAGAATAAAAAATCAATCCAAAACTCATCCAAAACTCATCTAATCTTAAAATCATGCAATGGAAAAACAAAGTAAAATCTAAATGCACTAAAAAAAATCAAAATGAAACAAAATCCTAAACTAAAATCAGAGTTTACTGAGAAACCACACTAGGGATCCTTAAAAAGTCCTCCAAGATATAACTCTAAAAGAGATCTAAAAATAGTAATCAATTGAGTAATAGCGGACCATTGATGGGGACTCAATAAAAGCCCAAAAAAATATCCTAAGTGTACAATAAGGTAACATAAGACGAATAAGGATAAACTTTGGATAACATGTGCCAAGAGAACAAAATGGAGGGTTTGCAATATGACCACATTCTCACCCATGGGTTAAAGCTTGCTGTTGATTTCAACACAAAGTCAATATCCTCTCAAGGTTGAGAGTTCATGCAACATAATAGCTTGGTAAATCATGACAACTCGATTACCTTACGTCATGATTCATTGTAGGTCATGTTCATGGCATAACACTAGTGCATTCATCGTGGGAAACCCATCCTGATGGTTAAGACAAGTCATTCTTCAAATTAAGAGGTAGTGTACTACAATTTCTACTAGATTGCCCAAATCTATGAATCAACTATGAACTACTTATCATCTTGTAAGAAACTCATCACTTGTATCTTTTGTGCAACTCTTAATGCACCCAAGTCATGGATAATGTAAGTGATATGAGTTTGAATGCTCAAATCAATATCAATGCAAATGATGAATAAAAAATGGAAACTCGTGTCTAACTTTGTTACACTATTTCTTGCTTTGTCTCTATCCCAACATTGATAAATACAATGAGGTTTAAAAATTCAAGGTTTGATACCTCTCTCTTTATTTTCAATTAAAATGACAATTTCATTTATCTTTTGATCTATGTAATGACATCCTACTGATAGGGAATGATGAGATGTTGAACAAACTCATTTGTGACTTGAATAAAGAGTTTGCTCCCAAAAACTATGGAATTCAGTATTTTATGGGCATTGAAGCCCATCATGATGTAATAAGGTTATATCTCACTCAATCCAAGTATGTGACTAATCCCTTTGAGAAACACAAATAGAAAACGTAAAATCTTGTCCAACATTAATGACAATTGGAAAAAAACCATCAAGCCACGATGAAGGAAAAAAAAATAGAAAAGATGAAAAATCCTACTACTTTTATAAGCATGATTGGTGTCTGATTGAAGCCAAAATGTGTGCTCTAATGACACATATTCGATATGACTTGTGCACCAAAGAACACTCAAATCACCCAAATTAAACTAAATCAATGCTAAGACCTTAGCCATGGGTTTAACTTGTATTTTGGATATTTATCTCAGGTTCAAGGGAAGAAAATGGTGCAAGTTGAATCACTTTAGATTTTGAAAGATCAAGAAAGGGTTAAAGAAGGAAATAAGCAAGTCAAGACTCATGGACCTTGAGGAAAGGCAATACGAGGATGTCATGAGTTTGGAAGATGATAAATGACCATTATGGAGTAAAAAAGAAGGAAAGCAAACATGAAAAATGAGGCATGAAACAAGATTCATCAAGTTGCATGGAAATTTAGAACTCAAAATATGGTGGCAACATATATTCTAACTTTGAGGACAAATTTGGAATACTCACTAGAGTCCATTTTAGACATTCTATATATCTTTTCGAAGCTCGAGAAGTCAGGAGTCCAATGCTTTAAACGGTATACGAATCGAAACTGAAATGAAGAAGTTATGGCCATTTGAAGACGTACAATTGCACAAAGCTAAATGACCATTTTGAAATGATTTCGAAATTCAACTTGTGAATTTGAAATCCAACTTATGAATTCAAAATGACCCCAATTTCGAATTCACCCACTACCACTTTGATGTTTCGCCTCTTTTACCTCAGGAATTGCATCTACGACACTCCATTTGCCCTAAGTGGGCCCCACACAACTAGAAATCACCATTTTACTATTTTTATTCATTTTTAAATAATTATTTTACAATAAGTGGTGGAGAGTGTGCCACATGTTAGGTAATTGATGATATTATATAAACTCTCTTAGTTCTAGGGTTTAGGAATTTTGGATCATCTTCCGGGAGTTTGACAACTTTGTGGGGAAGAAGATGAGAACTTTGGTTTGTTTTATTTTCTTTTTTATTGAATATATTGTTTTTAGTTTATTTTTATTCAAATTATGGATTTTTACCCTATTTTGGATTGTAAATGTGACATCACCCCCATGGAAGGCTAAAATGCCAACTTAGGGCTTAAAGCATGAAAACCTAAGGGTTTGGAAGCCTATAGGGACAATGGGTAAATCATTATAACAATGAGATTTATTATTGGTTGAATTATAATTTATCAATTTTTTATCCTATCCTTGTTAGTTAGTTTAGAGAATGATACAATAGGTTATTACTCGATATTAATGATTCTAGGTAACTCTTGATCATTAGTTATCCTGATCTTTTCTATCGTTATTTGGCCTAAAACAAAGTTATAAGGAGTAGGAAGGGTTAAAAAGCCAAACCTTAAACCAAAAATCAATATCATTCATTTGATGATTTTAAGAATCTGTTTTAAAAATGAAAAATTAGGTTTCAGATGCAGTTTTGAGTTATAGAACTCAAGATTGATCACGAACGACTAAGGACCCTAAAACCTTAAGATCACTTTATTTAAGAAACCATTTTTCCCTCTATTTCTATACCTTAAGTTAGATTGTGGAAAGCCCCAAACTTGAATCAATTAAATTAAAAATCAATATTCATTTTGTTATTAATTTAGTTTCTTTTACTTAGTTTCACTTCATAAAAGTTACTTCACATATTGTTTTTCATTTTAGGATTCAAACAAAAGCAATTCCTTTATCTTGGTATTGACAATTTCCATAAGCCAGTCCCCGAGGAAAATACTCGGAGTACTACAAAAGTCGTAGTGACTCTTTCTATGGTTTTTCTTGACCAGAGTAGTTATGTAAAAGACTTAGTATTTTAGACAACAAAGGAGATCGACCAGTGCCCAACAATACTTGACCTTAACTAGGCCAAACATTTCATACTATGTGACCAAGCTTAGTTATGCAGAGTCTAATTATGCTTGGTTGACATGTAGATAAAAGAGCTTTGTGGTACCTTAAAGGAACCATTGACCATGGTATTGCCCTTAAAATATGTCAAAGGCTTGTCTTAACCGCATATTCAAATGCTAATCAAGGCTCCTATCCACGTGATCAAAAGTCGGTTAACAATTGTTGTTCTTATTTTTGAGATTGACTAATTTCGTGGTCATCCAAAAAGTAGCATGTGGTGTTTCGATCCAACATAGTCTTAGTATAGAGCCCTTGCCCTTGAAACGATTGAATTAACTTGGTTATGATCCCTCTTAAAATAGTTAAAAGTTCCTCTTCCTACCTATATACTAATTTGGTGCGATAAAATAAGTGTTGGTTCTATGGCTACAAATAAGGTATATCATGTAAGAACGAACCCTTAAGAGATTCGAATTTAGAAATCCGAGGTGTGTCATCTTGTAGATTGTTTAACTAAAGTCTTGGCTATCACTTGATATTAGTATTTGAGGTCCAAATTCATTGCAATAGTGTCCTCCAATCGCTTAAGGAGGACTATAAGAGATGACATATACCAACACTTCCACATCATTAGCCAACAATACCACTTGTCAAGTGTAGCTTGTTGCTTATTAAATATGTATAAAAACTTTATTATACATGATTGTTGTGGTATAAAAATACAAATGTATCCTCCTTATCATATAAATAAAATGCGTAGTAATGAATCATCTTGACAATGAGCCCTTTTTAGATACTTAGAAATTTTCTTTTGCTTCAAATTTTATTTTCTATTTATTTCTTTGTCATCTTGTTTATGATTCAACACCTTAGTGGACTTGAGAGCTATAAATGGAATCAAAGGACTTCTTCAAAATGATTTATTTTATGAAGTAGTAGATAAAATATATATAGATATGTATATATAAATAGTCATTTCTTTCCACTTCTCATTTCCTTTCCCACCTAACAAAAAAGTAACTACAGTCATAAACGTGTTCACAATGTCGGTGGTGACATAAAAAAGGAAACTAAGAAACATTCATATTCAATTGTCACATTTTCATAATAATAATAAATACATCTTGTCAATAAAAAAAGAATAGAAATGTAGTTGTATTATTGGGGGTTGCAACCAAACAAAGGCATTATCTAGAGGGGTCCATGGGGCTATTGAGATCACGTGCCAATGGCATTAGAGAAGTGGATGTGAGCCCAACAAGTGACCTTTTTTTTCACAGAGGATATGACTTTATGTTCCCACCAATAAAATTAAATAAAAATAAAAATAAATAAATTTGCATGCAAAGGGATTGATTTGGACTAAGCTTGAATGCATGACCACATCCACAAGGGAATGGACCATCCCCACCCCCTCATACACTTACTTTTTTTAATGATTTATTTTCACATTGAATGTCATGTCAACTCTCGTTTCCATTACCCTTTGTGTTTCCACTGTTTTTGTTCCCTACTTACTCCTCAACTCACTTGCCATTTGATTTTAGTTTTAGATTTGCCTTCTTCCTTTCCCTATTTATTCATCACGGGTACCTTTTTTTTTTTAAATAATTGTTTAGGCTATGTTTGGTAACTTAAAAATACTAAAAAAAGAAAAAAAATTGAGGAAAATGATTTTATCAAAAAAGGTAAAATATAATTAATTTTAGTAAGAAACTTATATATTTTTAAATTATTTTTTAAATAAATCAAATGAATTTGAAATACTATATTAAACTAATTTATTGATTTTAAATTAATTTTTTATTTTTCTTCATTTTTCCCCTCTATTTTTCCTTTCTATTTTCTTTCTCTCACATTTTTTTTCAAACTTTCTAGAACCAAATATAGTGTTAAGGTTTTAAGTATGAGGTTAATTTTTCATTTTTGATTGAAATTACTTCTATAATAATGTAGATTTCATCTCGGTTTGAATTTTACCCTACTTTGATTTTTGAAAATTTTGAAGGTAAATGTGAGGAAAAGAAAATAAAAAGAATTTTTTTTTGAAGGAAACTAAAAAATAAATTTAATATTAATATATATATATATATATTAATATTAAATTTATTTCAATTATTTTTTTATTTTATATAAAAATTAAATAATTTTAAAATACATAAATTTTCAGCTAATTTAAATTATATTTAATTTTCTTTTTGTGTACCATAACAAAATTTTAATAAGAATATTTGGCCTGTTGTTTGACTAAATATGAATAATTGATTGCATAAAAATTGAGAAGTATGAAAATTGGACTATTGTTAAGATATGAAGAAATAAAATCTATATGACCATGCAATGACTTTTAATTGGTTACCATTTTTCAATAGGATATTAAATTTTCAATATCATATTGAAAAGTGGAAAAAAATAAATAAAAATAAAAATAAAAATGTCTAGTAAGAGTTTATTATTTATATAAAAAAATAAAATTAATAATTGATAATGAAAAAAATAATTTATAGACAATTTTGTCTTTTATTTTAATTTTAATTTTTTCCTTTCTTGCTCTTTTGTTCTACATTTATTAAGATTTAAGTACAAGATTACAGCTTATATCATGGAGTAGATTTAATCTAAGTTGAAATTTAAAGTTCATGAATTTAAGGAATGGGGTTAAATTCAACTAGAATATTGAAATGAAATTTTACTTCTTTTGAATGTAACATTATCATTAGTAGATTCTTTTAAGTTACATCGGGTGTTTGATAAACCAACTTAATAATTTAAAATAATTTAATAACTTAATTTAAGTTATTAAGTAAATTAAATATACTTAGTAAAATAACTTAATAGTACGATTTAAAGTAAAAAATAACTTTAAATAAAAACAATTAACTTATTAAGTCCACATTTTTATTTTATATTTTTACCCTTATTTACCTTAATTATCTCCATAATATCTTTTACTATTTCATGATCTTTACTGTTACTCAACTTTTTTTGCCCTAATAACAATTTATAAGGATAAATATATCAATTTAATTATTCAAAATATATTTTAAGTGAATTTTATCAAACAATCTTAATACTTAAAATAAGAATTAAGTAATAAGTTTTAAATTAATAATTCAAATATAATTTAATTTAAAGTCAATTTCAATAATTAAATAATAAATATATTATCACTATCTCTCGTTAACAGAGATAGTTACCACATCTCTTACCCTATTTGACCTTTTTTTTATTTAATAAAAAGTTTAAATATAATTTGCAAATAAACAAATATTATATTTTTTTTTACTAGGAATCAATTATTGTTATTTTATATATCTTAAAATAAATTAAAAAATAAAAATAAAATAAATTATTTTTATTTAATTATATATGTAATCGGTTGGAACTAGAAGGTAATTTTTTAATCTATCTCAAACTTAATATATATATATATATATATATATATATATATATATATATATATATATATATATATATATATATATATATATATATATTTCAAACACATACTTTTAGGCTTTTTCCAAACCCATTCAATTAGGCACGCGTGAATACCAAAAAAAAATCTCATAGTACCATCAACCCCACTTATTATGGAAAAGAAAAACAAACAAGTAAAAAGTATCTATCATAGTACGTTGGATCAAATTTGAGTATAATCTTTTAACATGTATGCATGTGATGAAGTTTTAGAATATTTATCAAGAAATGGAAAAAAAAAAAATGTCCACATCTAGGGCAAAGGCAAGTGCCCTTGTCAGTTGTGACTCAACATTGATCATGCTACATTTTCAATGGTTACAGCTTGCACATTGGAATGTTGCATTCTTAGGAAGAATTCATTTTTGACATTTTCCACCCCTCTTGAAAATGACTTTCTTCATATATTAAAATGTATTTTTTTTTCAACTTTTAGTTACATTTAATATCAAAAATACATCTTCAATGATAACAACTAGCTGTTTGGAAATTTTAAGGGTCATATGCATTTTGATAACATCACTTTGGACTTCTCTTGACATGTTATTTACTAAGTTTAATAATAATAATAATATAGTTATTTTTTAAAAAAAATCTTTAATATGTGCATATATAATATTATTTATTTAGTTTGGTGGGGTTTAGCATATGGCCCTCGAGACCAACATTTATTAGCGGACGATGGTTAAGCTCAAGTTGGTCAAAGATGAGAGAGACATGGATTGTGAAACAACAGACATGATAATAAATTGACGACCTAATTAGCATCTAATAGTTAGTTGGTTATTTTCAAGATGATCGAATATGTGAGGGGAAATGAACTATGAGACAATAAAGGTAACGATGAATCAGTCAAAGACAAATAGTCGATAATGAAAAGTACTAATGTAGGAGTAGGAAAAGAACTTTGATGGGACCTTGAAAGCGAGGTTCGATAAAGACTAGGTACTAGCATTGAAAGACTAATATCATAAGATGTTGTTCAAGTTAATATATATAGGATGACTATCTTGGAAGCGTACTAGAAATAATAATTACCACGTATGATTGTGTTTCAATTCTCAAATTGCGTAAAACTTAAACTTTTTTAAAATTAAATTTAAGGTTAATGTTTTTCCAATTGAGGGTACAATTTTGAGAAAAAACTTACGGGAATAAATTGGTATAATATAAAGAATTTAAATAGATTGATGTTGGGTCAAAAAAATACTTAGAAATTTCAAATAATATTATTATTTGATGATTTTACCACTTGCCTTGCTTATAATTTAGATTTTTTAAAAAAAATCTTTTTATAATATTGTTTGTTTAAAAAAAAAAAAAACAAAAGGAATATCCCCATCCTTGTTCAAGTATTTTCACAAACCATGTCCGAAAAGAATACAGTGAACAGTTACTTGGAGGGCATCCAAGGTGAGAAAAAAAAATACAAAGGGCATCTTTATATATATATATATATATATAATTTGAAATTTATATTTAATTACAAGCTAAAGCTTTTTCTTAAGTTCAATATAAGTTTTTATACCTATTTGACTAATTTTTAAAAAGTTTATAAAAAAAAAAAAAAAACCCTTAATGTGAAAGTTAGGAATATGAAATTTTTTCCGAAAATTATTTCTAGTTTAATAAAATTTTTATTATACTAATATTTATCACTTTAATAATAATTTTAATCTCCACCTTTATATATACCTCTGAAAGCTTCCTTCCTTCTCAATATCCGAGCATCCATCAAATGCATTCTTTTCATATACCAGTAAGAGAAGAAAATAGTGAAATTAAACTCATCCAAAATAAAGTAAAAGAGTTGTTAAAGTTTCGGTATATATTATAGTTTGACTCGACAAATGAGAAAGAGATCAAATCATGCAGGTAAGGGGCTCTAAGCAATCATCTAGATTCAAAGTATCACATATAACATCTTTCCTTTCAATATGTCACTAGAAATCAAACTAAAACGTTAACATACAATAGTTTTCGTGTCAAACGTTCAATCTGTTGATTGTTTAGATTAATTCGAAATAATCCAGCACCATAGAAATCCATCACTATTCCTTTCCCCTACTAAGAAAGGTTCATTTTGTGTCACAAGAACAATCTAATGATTAATAGTTCCTAGTTTCTTTATTATTTTAAAGATCAAGAGTGTTTATTCAGTCCCTCTCCCTAATGTGAGAGTCCCTTTGTCTCTTGCCCCTCTATTGACTCATCAATTTTCTCTTGCCATGCATATGTATTCCCTTAACTTGTTTTGATGGTGATTTTGAGAGAGTTATAAACTTTTCTATAGTCTAAAATTACTTTCTTACAAATATTAGATATTCAATAAGCTTTTAAAATTATTTCTAAAACCCTAGAAAATCATTTGAAAAAATTCTTGAAAACCACTTTATTATTGTGTAACACTCAACCAAACAACCCTTTTTTTTTTTATTTATTTAAATTCAAACAGCAATTCATTTTTCTTAAGGACATTTCTAACAAAAATATTATTAAAAAAAATGTCCAAAAAAAAATCTTAAAATAAACTAGTTATCATCCCAAATGGTGAAAAGAAAAAAAGTTAAACATTTCCCCATCCCCATCTCCATCTAGATCACAAGATCACAAAATAAATAAATAAAATAAAAAATTGGCATAAAAAAGGAGATGAGATCAAAGAACTTGGACATTAGGGCTTTCAAATCAAAATTGTAATCCTACATTAAGTAATATGAACTCAATCAAGCTAGTCAAAGAAGTGGAAATTTATAAAGCTTCACTTGCCATGACCCATGACCCATGACCCATCAACACTTTCCCCTCTCATAGGGGGACCCTCCTCCATGCATATATATATATATATATCAATATACAAGTAGCCCTTCCATATCCTTAGATGCCAAGAAGTTTGACTTGAAACCCAAAATATTTTTTGTTCCCATTTACATGAAAGGAACGGTGGAGATAGTGGAAGATATGATAGGAAATGATATGATATGATATGAATGTAATTATGTGGGTGGTGGATCCAAGCATGAGCGCCCACCTATAATCACCCAACATGGCCTGCTAGAGGGTGGTGGGTAATCATATAAAATTATCAAAAAGTGGTCACACCCACTCTCCCCCATATCTTAGTTTTTGAGTCTTTCTTTTTCCCCTTTTTCCTTTTTCACCTTTTCCTTGTTTGTTTTCGTTCTAGTGGGAAAAGTGATAAAAATACGAAAGCAAAAAAAAAAAAAAAGGGGGGGATAAAATCACTTCATTGGAGTACTAAAAACTTGTAATCCACAAATGTTCCACTAATTTTTTTGAATTATTGGAGTGAGGTGCCTAAGATTCAATGCTTTTAGCTACATCCTAGGTTCTAAATTTTTATGTGGAAATTAAAATTAGGGGGAAAAGTCTCTAATTTGAGTAATCATTCTCTTTAGACTAGGCTAATTATTTTATGTATAGCTGAATTATAGTGGAAGATCACTAGTGGAATTTTTTCCCTAACCAAACTTATGCCATGGGATAAGAAGACCAATACCTCCACAAATCCATTAAAAATAAAGAGATGGAGGCAAAGTGGATTCATAAACTAATTAATTTTAATTTATGCTTCATTTAACTTAAATTTTTTTGTATTTTTTGGAAGCATGATGTTTATAATCTTTTAATATTTTTCTTGGATTTATTATTTTCATCATCCCTATTCACAAGATCCTCAATTGTTTTAATTTCTTGTTAATTGTATAAAAAATATAAGAAATAAAAATTATTTTCAAAATTTAGAAAAAAAAAAACCCTCACAATTCATTAAAAATTAAATAATAAAGAAAAAACTTATTGTTAGTTAGCTTCTTAATTTTGTAATCTAAAAAATAATGAATGGGTTATTTATAGTAATTACAACCCAACCCATCAACTTCAAAAAGAAAGAAAAGGGATTTGCAGCCCCACCATATCTGAAACACCTAAAGCTAATATTTCCTTTTCCCTTGCTTTTATGCTTGCATGCTTTGGGAAGTCATTGGTATGAACAAAACCACACATTCCTATTCTTTTTAACAAAAGAAAAACCTTAAATTCAATGTGGGCAAAAGTTTGTATGGTCAAATCCCATGAATCTTTCTATAAAATAATTCCCTTTATGAATAATTAGTCTTATGTTTGGTTTTTGAAAAATTTATATATATATATATATATATATATATATATATATATATATATATATATATATATATATAAAAATTCATAGGAAAGAAAATAAAAAAATAATAATAGAAATAAAATGACAATATTTCCAATGAAAAATGGTATAATGAAAGTAAAATTTATCAAAACATAATGTTTTGTGTGAAGAAGTGACAAAGATGTCTCACATTTGCAATTGCAATGTCAAACACAAGGAGATCTAAAGTGGGAGTTTTGACTACTCTTTTGACATTCACATTTAATTAATTTGTTTTTTCTTTCATCAATTAAATATTTTCTAACCAAAAGGTGATCTTACAACCACAATCATGCTAGTTATAGGTCATCAAGTTGGGGGGGCATTTCTTAACAAAATAAAGATAATATGTTGTACCATATCTTAAGGGGTAAAAAAAAAAGATCAAGGATTTTTTTTTTTAATTTGAATTATCATAGAAAAAATAAAAAAATAAATTAAATATAATTAAAATTAGTTAATGAGAGGAGGTGGGCTATGATTGAGTGAGAGTTTCGAAATATATATAAAATGATTTATTAATTTCATATTTATTTATTTTTTATTTTCTTTGACTAATTTTTTTTTTTTTTTAGTTTTTCAAGAACCAAATACAACATCAATATTAGAAAGCAAAAACTAAGAGATAGTCCTAATATTTTGAGTTGACAATCCCACTTTTTAGCATTGACATTACGATGGTATCGGTATGCAATCTTGTTAGGTTCGGAATTTGACATTAGTCTTTGTAATTATCTCGGATTGAATTGCATTAGTTGTATGATTTGATGTAACCTCAAATGGCTTTTAGAGGATTAACTTGATCTTACTAACAATCAATGAATTTTTAAATAAAATGACTAAACCTTAGCCAAAAAAAAATCATTTAAAATAAAATTTTAATTTAAAGTATCACCTACTGGTCTGCTGGTCCACTAGTGCAATCACAAATTTCAGCCATGAGAGAAAAGAAGCCAAGAAATTAATAATAGCTCTTCACATGTCTTCTAGTGCTATGTGGGCATACATATATACATATATATAAAGTTTATGATATGATATGAAATTATAAGGGTGAGAGCAGGATGAGTAGTTGGGTTGTTGTGTCCAAGTGTTGGATGCTACTTCCCATTTTTGATCAAAGTGGACACCACCATCAACACCCATCAAACCACCATATAATTACTCATTTATTTTATATATTCCACTCCCATTTCCAAGTATTCTTCACTTCTTTAAGTTTGATTCCTTTGAGATTTGTCATATCCAATGTTTTATTAAGTACTTAGAGTTATATTTTAACCCTATTATTTAGTATTTAGTAGAATGAGGAAAAGTATAAGAAAATTAATAAATTATTTTTATTTCTTACATATGACTATATAATTTTTAATTAATTCTAATTATATTTAATTTTTTTTGTATATTTTTATGGTAAAATCAATATTTTTTTTACTAGTGTTTTTTATTTCTTTTGTATTTTTTATAAAAAAAAATTGTATTTTCACACTCATATAAAAATAATCATAAAATAAGAATTTTTTAAAAATAATTTAGATTCATTTATTGGTTAAAAATAGTACCTATAATATCTATAATATCTGAATAGTTAAAAGTAATATTTAAATGTTAATTATTTTTAAGTAATTATTTAAAATTTATATTTTATAAACTTTTATTCTCATTTTATGAATTTTCATTTTTTATATGAGTGTATGAAAGCATCGTTTTTTTTTTCTTAAACATATCTTTGAAGTACTTTTTTATTGCATCCAAATTCTAATTATAAATCAAAAATATTTTTTTATCAGAATTGGTTTCAATCTAATCATAGTGTAAAGGATTGTAAAATAAGGTATTAAATTATGTATTAGAGAGAGACAAATCAACGAAAGATTTGACAAAAAAAAACAGGAAGAATAATTTTCCTTGGAAATCAAGGTATGGAAAAACCAGCAACTGAGGGGAGAGAGAGAGAGGGGGGGATAGAGAGAGAGTGGGAAGATCAAGAGGTTTGGACACCCAAATGGCAATCGCAGATCCCAAGAAAGGGGAGAATGCAAATAATTAGGCATGATAGAAATGTGAGAACTTTTTGAGTGGAAATGTCAATTTCGTGAAAAAGGAAGGAATTGTAATTATAAGTCTTGGGGACAAAGCGTAAAATATGTCAAACTAAATAAACTGCCTTTTCCCCTCCCTTTTTTCTTGCTCTTTTCCTGTTGCTGATGAGAGGTTTCTTGACTTTTTCATGAGCAAAGTTACAACTTACAAGCCCAGTCCTGTTTTCCTGGGTCTTTACAAGATTAAACAAAGCAAAAAGGAAAATGTAGTATCAGTAGTAGTAGATGAAGCAGATGGTTGGCCAACTCAGGCGTGTGTGTTGTAGTCTTGTTGATATATCAAAAAGAAAAAGGCAAAGCATGACCCACCAATGAGACCCATTGCTTTGGACAGTTGCAATCCATGGTTTGAACATCACTTGTTTGACGAAAATGGCCAAAGAGCTTCACCAACAGCAACATCTCCAACTGGGTCTTTGTCTCTCTTCTCTCTTCCTTCTCTTAACCCCACCACCCTTCTTTTCTCTTTCTAAAAATACCATTTTTCTCCCCCTTTGGTTTCTCTTCTCCCCATGGACAAGAACAACCACCTCCACCACCACCAGCACCAGCAGCAGCAGCAGCTGTCCTTGGCCAAGTGTTCACGTCAGCGATGCAACGAATGGTTTGTTTCTTTGTTTGGTTTTTAGTCTTTTTCTGTTATGATGTTCTAAGGATTCTTGATTTCTTACACTGGTTTTATGATTAGTTCTCACTTCTCACTACTGTTAGAGTAATGTTTTTGTTTGTCACCATTTTTATGTTTTGATGTTGTAGTTCACTTCAATTTTTGATGTTCTTGTTGTTGGCCTTCTGGGTAATTTTTTCTTTCTCCTTTTTTTTTTTTTTCTTATAAAAAAAGTTTGGTTCTCTAGTCATTTTATTGCTTGGTTTTGATGTTTTGAGCTCGGATTCAATTGAACTTCGAATCTTTTTCTTATTGGTCTACGGGGTGTTTTTTTGTTCTGTCTTGTGGTGTTGTTGTTCCTGGATGTTTGTGTAACTGGTTCCTGCTGGTTAACCAGAAGATTATTCTTCTTTTCTTTTCAAATATGAGTATTTGCATATTCTTGATGAGCTGTGCTATTTGTGCTTGAGGGCTCTAACATTAAGGAAAAAGAGGTGTTATGCTCTGCATTTTGTCTACAGTTTGTATTTATTTATCGATATATTATGTTGTCAGGATGCTGATGGGACAGGGATATTGAGTTATGTAATTAGCTTTTATTGATGCATATTGATGAATCCAATTCTGGACTTCTGTTGCAAGATTGAGCGGGTAGTGGGAACTTCCATGGTTTTCTGGTTGATCCAAGTTAAAAGGCTTTGCATACAGATCTTATTTCTTATTGAGCTTAAAGTTTGTGGCCCTTCCCTTCCTTTATTTTTCTCTTTCTTTTCCTTTTCCTTTTTCTTTTCCTTTTTTCCTTTTTTCAAATGTACTTCTTGGCCAACCCCCCAGCAGTGGGGATCAACCCTTTTATTGAGTAGAGCAGTTGAGCTTCCAAACATATTTCTTGTCCATGGTGTGTTTGTATGTTTAGTAACTGCAAAATGTCTGTGATGATAGAGTCCACCCTAGCCTCGTTTTGACACCATGTGAAGTATTTTCAATTCATTCGGCGATATCATTGAATACCCTTTTGCATTTTGTCTCTATCTCACTCAATGATGTCGGAAGCCTTGACTTTGTTTAATCCATTATTAAACCCATGCACCTATGATTGATTTTGAGTTTTACTGCCTCGGATGTTCTCACTAAATATAAGCTAATTCTGATATAACCAGAGAGAAGTCACATCTTCATCCAATATTATATTCTTGCTTCACCATAGCTAGAAGTGCCCCACTGTGAATGAAGATTTCTTTGCTCTGCTTCCCTAATCCCTGTCTTGTGCTTCTTGTTTGGATTAGTAAATGAGTCCCTACATCTTCTCAGATCCTTCGAATGTTCAAAACTCTGTAACACCAGCAATAGGATTCTTCAAATATGCTGCAGCGATATCTTTCTAATGGCACACCATGCTCTCTTCCATTTAGATGCCTCTCCTGTTTTTCTATTGGTAAATAGATTTTCATATGAGTTCATTAGTCTAAAAAAAGTTTTAAAAAAATGCATGCCATAGTGATCTTTACTCAACCTTTTTTATATTCTGTTGTGCATTTTTTTTTAAAATAATTTTTGGAATTCTGATGATGTAGATAAAGGTGTGTTCAACACCACAAATTCCATAAGCACTGTTTTAGCTGAAGATGACATTTTACCATGATTGAACACACCATTTAGATGCCTCTCCTGTTTTTCTATTGGTAAATAGATTTTTGTATGAGTTCTTAGTCTAAAAAAATTTAGAAGGCAAAAGGCATACCATAGTGATCTTTACTCACCCTTTTTTATATTCTGTTGTGTATTTTTTTAATCATTTTTTTTTTAATTCTGATGATGTAGATAACAGTGTGTTCAACACCACAAATTCCATAAGCACTGTTTTAGTTGACGATGACATTCTACCATGATTGAATATGCATACAAGTTGTCTTCAGATCTTTCTTGTATGGATCTCTTTTTATTTGTTGGCTGTTAGGTGTAGTGTATCCTGCAGAAGCCAAGTGGCACTATTCTGATCTTGAAGTTTACATGATCATTTTACACAAATACCTTTTTTGTCAGTAATTGGTTGCTTATCTTCTGTAGGATTTTTCGGGATGTTCCAAGTGATATTACAATAGAAGTGAGTGGAGGGATGTTTGCACTACATAAGGTGAGTTTCTGCATGGTTCTATGATGAATCTTTTCATACCTTCCCTATCTGATTGGTGACCTTCCTTCTCAAATAGACAAAACTACTTTTTGTAACTTTGTTATGGCTTCTGTTCCTATTACTTTCCTTTCATGTTCACTTCATCATAATTGTACTCCTTTTCGTTCCTGTTAGTTAGAATCAATTCTTAACTGGGGAAAAACTTGGAAACAAGTTGGGAAATCCATACAATATATTCAAGTGTAGAAAATGAGATGCATGTTATGAAAAGAAAAACGAAAAGGAGAATTATTTCATTCTGGTATTATTCATAATAGTTTGAGAATACTGCAAATATTCAGAAATTTTTTACAATATCTGTATTCTTCATGAATGGTTGTCAGATTATAGAAGCCTGAACAATTTAAATTGGGGTACCTACACTTAGTGAAAGGTTGTGTATACTCTTTCTATAAAAAATTTGAAGTTTTTCCTCAAAACCTTAGTTTTCTTTCATCATAAATTAAAACAAACCCTATGAAGTTCTGTTACTTTGGAATTGTAATATACTTTGTATTTCTGCTTTCTCTAATTTTCTTGAGTTCCAAAAACCTATACCCATGTACGTGGCGCAACCTTTTGATTTCATGATGCTCTGGCTTCTACTTTTGGTGGTTTTCTTCACTAGGGATAACTAAAACACAAGAAAGATATTATTTCCCAATTGTCGTTCATATTCAGCTTTCTCCAATATGCTTATATTTGTTCTGCTTCATATTCATATTTGTAGTAGGTATCTTCGGATATATTTACTATTATCCGAAGTTCTGAGAGACCTTCAAGTTCAAGTATAAACCAATAAGAGATTGCAATTTACTAGCAGATTTTCATTCTGCTCTTTTTTCTGTAGACACCAAGAAGAAAAAGGAAGATAATAGATATCTTAAAACAACCTTCCAGCTTGAGATGGTTTTAAGATTGCTGTTTTTTCCCCCTTCTACTTCAGTTCTTTTTAGCAACCAAATGGAGCATTTGGAAATCATTTAGTTTACCTGGGATAGAACTTTCAAAAACCAGTCTTATACTCCTTTTGGTTATGATTTAATGTGAGTGCTTGATTAACTGTTCTAGAAATGATTTGGAAGAGAGGAGAATTAGAACTAATGGTCCATGGATAAGTAACTAGGGACAAGAACTACATGATCATTGCTAAAAGGTGTTGACCATTTGCTGTCACAGGTTGCCTTTTCTTTCTTTCTGCCACCCCCTTCCTTAATTTTTTGGTTTGGGGAATTGATGATCTTAGGCAGAAGTATCGAATATTCAGTCCTTTTGATACCATACTCTTCCAAAATATTAAAATTTATAGCATGTCCTGATTTGGTTGTCAATGGTTAGCAGATATTTGTTGATTTGTTCTTTCCACTGAGATATCCACAGTCTTGGTTGCAATAAAAATTCATGATTATCTTATTGTTTGATGCAGTTCCCTCTCGTCTCTCGAAGTGGGCGAATACGGAAGTTAGTAGCAGAACGCAGGGATTCTGAAAATTCTAGAATTGAGCTTCTCAGTCTACCTGGAGGTGCCGAGTCATTTGAGTTGGCAGCAAAATTCTGCTATGGTGTTAATTTCGAAATCACCTCCGCAAATGTTGCACAGCTCTGTTGTGTTTCAGATTACCTCGAGATGACTGAGGAATTTTCAAAAGATAATCTTGGTTCCCGTGCTGAAGAGTATCTTGAAAGTGTTGTCTGCAAGAACCTTGAAATGTGCGTGGAAGTTTTGCAACAATGTGAAAACCTACTCCCTCTTGCCGATGAGCTGAAGATAGTTGGCCGATGTATAGATGCAATAGCCTCCAAAGCATGTGTAGAGCAAATTGCTTCAAGTTTCTCGCGCTTGGAGTATAGCAGCTCTGGGAGGCTTCACATGAACCGGCAGGCCAAATGTGATGGGGACTGGTGGATAGAAGATCTTTCTGCTCTTCGCATTGACTTGTATCAGAAAGTCATAACAGCCATGAAGTGCCGTGGAGTCCGCCCTGAAAGCATTGGTGCGTCACTTGTGAACTATGCCCAGAAGGAACTGACAAAGAAATCCAGTTTATGGAATCCTTCTGGCCAGCAGAAAGTTGAGTTGGTTGCTGGTTCAAGTGTGCACGAGCGACTCGTGGTTGAGACAATTGTCAGCCTTCTGCCAGTTGAAAAACTTGCTGTTCCCATTAATTTTCTATTTGGGATTTTACGAAGCGCCGTGATGCTTGATTGCTCAGTTGCTAGTAGGCTTGATCTTGAAAGGAGAATCGGGTCCCAATTGGATATTGCTACTCTGGACGATCTTTTGATCCCATCATTCCGGCATGCTGGTGATACCTTATTTGATGTTGACACAGTGCATAGAATTTTAGTAAATTTCTCTCAGCAAGATGACAGTGAAGAAGATATGGACGATGCCTCTGTTTTTGAATCTGAAAGTCCTCCTTCACCCTCCCAAACAGCATTGTTCAAAGTTTCAAAACTAGTGGATAATTACCTTGCTGAAATTGCCCCTGATGCAAACCTCAAGCTTTCAAAGTTCATGGTCATTGCAGAGACTTTACCAGCACATGCACGTACTGTTCATGATGGTTTATATCGAGCCATTGATATCTACCTAAAGGTACGTACATATTTATTGTTAGACTGGCATATGTTATTAGGCCATATTAGCCATATCCTAATAACTTGAGTCTTAAAAAATGTTAGTTGCTTAACATAGTATCAAAGCTATAATCCCGAAATATTGAGAGCTTAAGCTTTTATGAAGTTGGTAGCTTAACATTAATTAGTTTTTTTCCCTCCTGTTTGGGATTAGCTTTGTTAGGGAGGGATTGAAGGTGAAAAAAGTTGATGAAAGAAACAAATTCCTGCACTTAGGTTTCCCTTTATATTTTACGAGGACAGAAAATGGTCCTTATATCCTAGTTATTGGATTTCAGTCTTTTAATTTCTTTTCTTTTATGAATACATATTTCAGGCCCATCAAGGTTTATCTGATCCAGACAAGAAGAAGCTCTCCAAACTGATTGATTTCCAAAAGCTCTCACAAGAAGCTGGCGCACATGCTGCACAAAACGAGCGCCTCCCTCTCCAATCTATAGTCCAAGTCCTCTATTTTGAGCAGTTACGGCTCAGAAATGCCTTATGCACATCTTATGCAGACGAGGACCAGAAGCCAGTGCACCAGTCATGGCGGATCAGCAGTGGTGCTCTCAGTGCAGCAATGTCACCAAGAGACAACTATGCATCATTAAGGAGAGAAAACCGAGAGCTAAAACTTGAGCTAGCTCGGTTACGAATGAGATTAAATGATCTGGAGAAAGAGCATGTTCATATGAAGAGGGATATGGAGAAATCTCATTCTCTTAACTTCATGAGTTCCTTTTCAAGGAAGATTGGTAAGCTGAACTTTTTTGGACATAGTTCTTCAAGAGGATCGAGTTCTCCCTCGAAGCATTCACAAAGAACAGATTCTAAGGTTATTGAGAGAACTTGAATAACCATGGTTTAGGTAATTTACACAACCCAGGTTCTTTTCTCTATATCTGTTGAGTAATTGGAAGTCCTGCTTTTGATGACCTTTTTTTCCTTTTCGCCATTTTTAATTTCTTTTTCCCACCTTGTATATGAGTTATGGTGCTTTGAGTTACCAACCGTAGGGTCTTTTTGTTGGAAGTGATTGTTTTTGGTGAGTTTAACTTTGATATTGTTTATATTCCACATAGTCAGAATGAAATCTTTCAACGTTAATATGCAAGAAAAGCTTGTTTACAGTTGTTTTACTGAAACAACTTTCAATTTGGCTCTGGTATCAACCCATAAAACTGATCTTATATAACCAGGTTGTATCACTCAACTTTCAGTGATTTGAAAGTTGGGTCTTGTAAATGTCATCCAAATGATTGCTGAAATCCCAATTTCCCAACTAGTTCCTGGTTGACAATTCATACTTTCCTTCTCTTAACATGCGTCTATCTTTACATAGTCTGGTCCATTTTTTAATACTTGTTCAAATTATCCGCTAGTGCTGAACTTTGTGTTCCCACTCACTTCCTAGGTTGCCAGATTCCAAAGTGTCCTGATAGCTGAAGATTTTCCGAATTCCAGGGTCATCACTGGCCATAACTGTCCTAGAAAATATTGTTGAAACTTCAAATCGAAGTTCAACATTAAAATCCCTTTGGGCTGTTAGACTGTCAATTACATAGAAATAGAGCCCTAAGGAAAATAACAAAAGTTACTTTTGTTTCCCATGGTTTTATCCTCCAGATCGAGAATGTAATGGCATGTACATTCTCCCACTGTAACACAGTCATTGTTCTCAAGGCAGATGGTCAATGACACTATTAACTGAGCTATGCTTTATTATCAATCTTCTCCTTGTCACAGACCAAAAAATATGATATTTGGAGGATAATCTAGCTCCTATTATAGTTTCAAGAATTGTTTAGAAGATATCGCTAAAAAAATTGAATCCAAAAACCCTAACATAAGTTTGTAAGGAAATCACAATGCTCACATGTACAAAAGAAAGTGTAAGTAGACCAGAAGCTTCATCGCTCGTGTGTGTGTGTGTGTGTAGTTTCAAGAATTGTTCAGAAGATATCGCTAAAAAATTTGACTGCAAAAACCCTAACAAAAGTTTGTAAGAAAATCACAATGCTCACATGTACAAAAGAAAGTGTAAGTAGACCAGAAGCTTCATCACTCGTGTGTGTGTGTGTGTTTGTAAGAAAATCACAATACTCACATGTACAAAGGAAAGTGTAAGTAGACCAAAAGCTTCATCACTCGTGTGTGTGTGTCGTTGCAAGAATTGTTCATAAGATATCGCTAAAAAAATTGACTGCAAAAACCCTAACAGAAGTTTGTAAGAAAATCACAATGCTCACATGTACAAAAGAAAGTGTAAGTAGACCAGAAGCTTCATCACTCGTGTGTGTTTGTAAGGAAATCACAATGCTCACATGTACAAAAGAAAGTGTAAGTAGACCAAAAGCTTCTTCACTCGTGTGTGTGTGAGAGAAAATCACAATACTCACATGTACAAAAGAAAATGTAAGTAGACCTGTGTGTGTGTGTTGCTCACATGTACAAAAGAAAGTGTAAGTAGACCTATGTGTGGTTTCAAGAATTGTTAAGAAGATATCGCTAAAAAACTTGACTGCAAAAACTCTAATAGAAGTTTGTAAGAAAATCACAATGCTCACATGTACAAAAGAAAGTGTAAGTAGACTAGAAGCTTCATCACTTGTGTGTGTGTATGTGTTTGTAAGAAAATCACAATGCTCACATGTGTAAAAGAAAGTGTAAGTAGACTAGAAGCTTCATCACTCGTGTGCGTGTGTGTGTAAGTAAACCAGAAGCTTCATCACTCGTGCGTATGTGCCTACATGTGTGTGAAGAAAGTACATAGTACAATAAGTAGTGTGTGAAAAAAGTAGATAGGGAAGAAAGTACATAGTACAATAAGTTGTGCGTGTGTGTGAAGAAAGTACACAATACAATAAGTAGTGCATATGAAGAAAGTACACAGTACAATAAGTAGACCAAAAGCTTCGTTACTCTTGTGTGTGGCTGCATTTTTCCCTTGGAGTTGGCCGCAAGTAAGAACATCCAAATATCAAAACATAAGATTAAAGAAACAATCCAACCTGCATTTTTCCCTTGTAGTTGGCTGCAAGTAAGAACATCCAAATATCAAAACATTAGATTAAAGAAACAATCCAACCCTTATGACAACCTAAGGATTCGCTTTTGCCCTAGGACAAACAACTGAAGATAAGAACATCTTCCAAGGAGTAACCACATTATCAGATATAGGCACATGAACAGGTGTGCAACATAGTGACAAGGTAATGAAAGAATCCACTGATCTTCAGTTATCAGAAGCAATGAAGAACACAAATTCTTTTGGAAACAGAGTATCTTTCACATTTCTTATCATCCTTGTTTGGCAAGAAAAATGTTACCCTTGGACTAAGTGCCTTCCGAACACTATCCTGTTTCCTTAAACAAGATTTCAACATAGTAGCCTGTTTACGACGTCTATACTTGAGTTCACCTTCTTTGGTTTTAGGCTGTGATACATTGCATTTATTGATCATGGAACTATTTTCTTCAGCATGGTAAGATGTGGTCTCACCCATTGATTCTAACAGAGGTTCCTGTTCAAATTCTTGGTGGGAATGTCTGTGCTTACCAAATTCCCTGCCCCATGGTTCAACTAGAGAATGTCCTCTGAGGTTCTTATCAGAGTCTTGGTCCCAGGAACTCATCACCCCATTCCTAGGCATGGTTCGAACCTGATGCTGAAGGATCTGCTTGGGGTTTTGGTGCTTGGGAGTTATCCCAACCCATGCCCTGAGTGGTGAAATTTGTTTGGGAAACCAGCACAGATCATGGGTGGCTTTTGGAGAATCATATTGTGGCAAGGGAGCTGATTGCTTGCAGTGCCCACTGGCTTTTAACAAACGATAAATTGTTTGATTAGGGACAATAAAGAACATTCTTCCTGGCATCAAAACAGCCTCAGGCTGAACCACAACCCATGGATTCCTGAACACATCAGGGCGAGTAATGCTGTGCCTGGGGTTCTTCCTAAGGACTTCCGCAGCAGTTATGGGTTCTGTGTGAATCTCCACAAACCTACCCGGGTGCACCAATTTCAGTACACCTTTCTCCTTCATCCTGTCCTCCATTATCAAACTTCAGTTTCTTTCTCACATCTACTATAGACTAGAGTCAAATGGTGGGAAGGAATATCCAGCAGGCTATCTCCCTATCTTATAAGCCCCTTGCGTCACACAGTGACAAAAAGGTGATGAACTCCATGAAAGGATCTTTGGAGAAGGTGTTGTCTTTATTCTAAGAATTCTCTAGTTTAAAATCTTGTTCAAACTTTGTCTTTTTTCAAGTTCTGGATGTGGATTTGCACTTAGTTATAGCCTTGGGCATTGGCTGAAGGCTCTTATTCTTATCTTATGTTAATAATGTTAGAATATTGTATATTTCAAGTAACATTTGGAGCTACACTGCATAGGTGCATGTCCATCAGATCTTTGGAATGATTTAGGATGGACCTTTTAACTATCATGAATTTTTTGGAATGCTTAAAAACTTATTTCAACTCTTAGAACAAAGCAGAAGAGATTCAGGCTCAAAATTCATGATTTTGCAGAAGCTGTTTTCAAAAACATTATTTTATTTTTCAGTAAAAAAAAAAAAACATTTTTGAAAACTTAAAAGAAAGTAGTTTTTTGTGCTCAAAAACATAAAAAAAGGTATTTTCTAAGAGCATAATTTAGTTGTTTTCTAAAGATTGTTTTAAAAAGTAATTGTACAATTAAAAATAAACATTAATTTAAAAAAAAAATTGAAGAATATAGAAAACAAATTAAAAACATTTTTAAACATATTTTTATTCTATAAAACATCAAAAAATAATTTTTAAAAATAATTCTAAAAAACTACTTTTCACAATTGTTTTTAAAAACCTCTCAAATAAAAGCCTAAATTTATTTATTTTTACATGTTAGATAGAAATCTCACATTCATAGAAATGGTTTTAGAAAACACTTCCATCAAAAGTTGTGACCATGCCAACAAATCCTTAAGAAAATGAGAGCAGCACAACCATAAGGCCAAGCAGAAGAGATTACTGCTTTTGAATATCCATAGTTGCTACCAAAGCTCTTGCTTGGTTTTAGTAATGCTAACCATCATAATCGTGTCTTGTATGATTGTATTCACTCCCTTTCCATTCTGGCATCCTTTTCCAAGTCTTTTTTCTAGGTTTCCCGAGTCTTTGATTGAATACAAAACTTAAAAGATTCTTATCAAAATTGGGGCTTGAAAAGGAAAAAAAACAAACAATAAACAAGCAAGGGATTTAAATATGGGTTGTAACTTGATCAAAAGTATACTAATAATCAAAATCAAACATTTGAAAATAAAGAAGATGATCCATGGATAAGGATCACCCCTCAAAGAAATTAATTTTGGAGAGGCAATAATCAAAGTCAAACCATCTCAACAATATTGGGTTCCATTGTTTCAACAATGACAAATAGATAATCTCTAGAAAATAAGCACCTTGATGTAACCCTTTCAACAATGTGATACATGCACACTATTATTTAACTTTATGTGAATCATGGTCCACAATGTGAATCATCCACACTAATATTTAATTGTTTCTATTTGGATCATGGTCAGAAGATTTGACAAGAAGAAACAAATGCCAAAGACAAATAATATACAATTTCTATAAATGCCTAAAGAACTTTTACCATTTCAACTATAAGATGCTTGAAAGTAGTACACATTTTTTAGGGTGCTATCTAACTTAAAAGCCCTTCTCCAAAAACTGTTATTGCAATCCCCTTTTTCAATAAAAGAAACAGTTTTCATCTCCAGCTGCAGCTACACATTATTATGTACTTAAACCTTGCCTAAAGCAATTATATGTTAATCAAAATAAACCCGAGACACAGCTACAGCAATCTGTAATGAGCTCACTCACACTCAAGAAACAACCACTTTCCAGCTGTTTTGAATCATCTACATGAACCCTTTTTCAGGGTCACAAATAAAGTCAAGCTCATGTGAGCTAGACAACAAATCAAGCTTGGTGCTATTGTTTCAAACTACACCATCTAATACCATGTGATTTCAATAACAGAAGCAAACAAGCAAAACATAAGAGGTAAGCCCAAAAAGAAACAGTGATCTCACAAGCAAACCCCAAGCATAAGCAGCTGTTAATTACTTATGTGGCTGCATGCCATTTCTTGAATAATTGTCATAGGTCTAAGGTCCTTGTGATGAAGGCAAATCAAATCACCAAGAAGCACAAAATTATAATAAGTTTGTTCTTTTATCAATGGCATATTGGGGATGAAGAAAGGTAATTCAGATCTCACAATGAAAAAAATATTGGCAAGGGAACAAGCGCATACTCGTTACCAGAGACAAGTCAAATGTCCTAACACCCCTTGATATGTAACAGTTCCAGATGAAAAGAAATAACAAGAGGTCATTGTTCACTAATATAATAAACCTTATTGTTGATGTCTTCTCCATCTCAGCATGAGCTCTCAATCCTTAAGCTGATTTGGTATAGAAGCGGATGCCAACAGCCACTCCCAAGATTATCAAGGGAACTAGGAATTGGAGAAGCTTGATAACAAACTCTGATGTCTTGTCCTGGTTGTAGTGGGGTTGCTTGGGTGGAGTGTAGTTGACCTTGCTGGGAATGGTTGCAGTATCAATATCACCAACATGGAACTCGTCCATCATTGCTCTTGCACTACTGCTGTGGCCAACATCCTCAAAATCATCTGTCGCATCCTTCCCTGCAAACCATACATCACATAAGGCACATCAATAAAACAGGGTTGCCAATTCATATTATTTGCGGGTCCAAAAGTGATGGACACAGTCAATACTTGTGATGGTTCTGGGTCTACTAAATATTGAAAATATCAGAAGTGTTTCTTTTTTCCTAGTTTTGAATTGCAAGGTATCAGGCACTGCCTATGGATCAACATTTGAGGTGAGGTGTTGTATGGGATCTACAATTTCATTTCCAGTCACAAACTTGATGAAATCTGAATCCAACCCAACCATTTTATTATAAACAAGAAGTTTTATGAGAAAACATTGAAGCTTGTATTATATTATACCTGTAGCTGACAACAAAACGTCATCACCACCAGGATGGTCCTCCAGGAACTTTGTCACATCATATACCTGTTCCGACACATTAAGACACAGATTTTGTCATTATTGAAAATGAAAAAGACAACATGCAGCCAAACTTTTAACATGGTAAACACAGGTAGCACAATTGAACCTCCTAACTTCAAGTTAATCACCCTCCATATTTGGGTTGGCAGACCTTCAGAGTACAGGACCTTGTGGGTGCTTCAACATAGCTCAAAACCGTTCTCATAAACTCTGAACATTTGATATCAAATACAACATCCAAGATCTAAAAAAGATGAGGTACAGTTAACTGGTTCAGAACTCCTCATGCAAAGGAGACAAAGTGATCCCCATTTTAACATTTACCTTGAAGTTGACAAAAGGTTAAGAAAAGTCCTACCC
Organism: Vitis amurensis; assembly: GCA_037355405.1. Taxonomy (NCBI): domain Eukaryota; kingdom Viridiplantae; phylum Streptophyta; class Magnoliopsida; order Vitales; family Vitaceae; genus Vitis; species Vitis amurensis. The sequence continues at coordinate 12,664,613 of CM074682.1, read as the reverse complement.
TGAAAACATCATCACTACTTGGACTAACAGTCTCATCTGTCATATCAAAGTGATAGTGTCAATCCTACAAGTAATTATTGCCTATTTTTTCAATAAGATGCATACTGAACTATTGTAGAGAGGGAATCTTAGAAATTGAGAAAGTAAAATAAGTAGCCATTAAATTATTATTAGATCATTTACTGCACTTCTAGAAAGAAAATAAATACGATGACCTATAGGTTCAGAACTATGAGACTGCATACAAGAATTGGAAATAGGGAATAAGAAAAAAAAAATGGTAGCAGAACTCATAAAAAAGGTCATGGTATCTAGAATAGTATAGAAGTTAAACCCAAACTTCCAAAAGTCTCGAGTAAAGGGGTTGCCTACCTCTCATTTGCTATCCATCCCTGAACTATATTCCTCTATGTTGAGGACCCGCTAGGATAGGCCAGTTGGTTAAGGCGAACACTGGGAAGTGTCATTCCAGTAAGTGGCACATAGTCCTAGATTTGAATCCTACCACTGATGATATCCTGAATTTACTCGATACTGGTAGTTGTAGGGTGGTTAGCACCCCGAGGTTTGGGCCTCCATGGAGAGTCCTAAGGGCTTGGCCATGGAAGGTTCCTCGGTTATCAAAAAAAAAAAAGAAAAAAAATTCCTCTATGCCAAGGTGACTAGCACATCTTCCAAAAGTCTAGAATAAAGGGGTTGCCTACCTCTCATTTTCTATCCATCCTTGACCTATATTCCTCTATGTTGAGGACCCGCCAAGGTAGCCCAGTTGATCAAGGCGAACATTGGGAAATATGATTCTAGTAAGTGACACATAGTCCTGGGTTCGAATCCTACCACTAATGATATCCTGAATTTACTCGGTACTGGTTGTTGCGGGGCGGTTAGCACCCCGAGGTTTGGCCTCCATGGAGAGTCCTAAGGGCTTGGCCATGGAAGGTTCCTCGGTTATACAAAAAAAAAAAAAAAATATTCCTCTATGTCAAGGTGACTAGCACCTCTTCCTGGGCTCATCCCTCTACTAAAAAGCCATAGGAAGAACGGTAAGTAATAAAGACTCATGTTAGGGCATAGTTTTTAAAGGCATAAGGTGCACCTAAGACACAAAAGTCTCCTATAGCTTAGGTGCAATACAAAGCGCGCACTTGAGTGACATGAAACCTGACTTAGGATGCATATCAATTTTATGAAAAATGATCCAAAATCTAATCCAATCAATAAAAAATTTAACATTTCAAACATTTAAAAACATTCAGCAAAAAAAGTGAGGAAATTATATAAATTTAATATACAATTATAAATTTAAAAAATAAACGTGTTTAAAAAGGAAAAGTAGACAAGGAATGCCTTTTCAATAAGAGGCATGTCTTGACAAGCAAGACATTATAACTAGGGAGTGGTTGCGCCTTGGGCCTAGGCATGCTCAAAATACGCCTTTTAAAACTATGCAAAGAGGCCAGGCTACTATCCTTAAAGCATTGAACTCCTTCCTTGTTTGTGTGCCCCCTTTATCCAAGTAGGGATGAGAAGTGGATTAAAGCATCAGCTAGGAGGCCATTAGAAAACTTGGAGCCACTACCAAGAATGTTGGAATGGGATTATTTACAAGATTTCATAGACTGCACAATTAAATTTTTACAATCATTTTTCTTGATGACTGTCATTTCCTCGTCACCTCTGCTATTTGGCTGGCTATGAATGTCAAATTTTAAAACAAATCATAACAAGGCAATTCAGTTTTTATGGGATGGCCAAAAGCACCCTTAAGATGTACTTCAACTTAGTGAGCTTGAGAAATAGGAAACACTAGAACAATCATCAAAACAACTAATTCAAATAATTCAGTTTGTCTCTAGAACTTGACTCATTTAACAAAGAGCAATATAACAGGCGGATCATAATTAAATCCAAAGCACATGATTCCAGAAACTACCTAATCAGCAGCACAATAAGATTTTCGGCACCAGCCTTAACTAGAACATCAAGCAGGCAGGCCTGTTTTTAAACACTTTTGAATTCTAGGTTGCAAGCCCTTTATGAGAAGAATCCTATGATTTATTAATAACCTAATGATTTATAATTTGAATCATGTCCTACCAAAAATGTAATTTTAATTGGAACTAGCTGTCCAGGGTCCAAGTAAAATTATGGATAATCTGATCTAACCAATTTTAATTTAATGTTTGTAGCAATGATGAGAATAACGATAATCCAAGTAAAATGTTTGTTCCAATGAAGAGAAAAATGGGAAGCCAACTAGATCATTTTATCTAATAGTTCCCATCCCCTAAAAACTAACATTTTTTCCTTAGTCAATAACAATTAATGGTTTATTGTAAGAATTTGAATAGCATTTTCGCTTAATTAATGTTTTTTCATGCTACTATTTAATTTAAAAAATTGAATGGAGATATCAAATAATTATTTTACTAACATGATGCCAAACACTATTTCTAACTAGGTTCTTCCAATTCTACTGCAGAAGCTATCCTCTAACATTTTAATGAGCATCCGATGGAATGGTAAGGAGTTTTTTATAGCCTAAAAAGACATTTTGGCAAGCAATGGCATATTACGAAGTCATATAAACATAAATACAACATTTCATCAAATTTTTTCCATACCGATTAAATTGAAGAGACATTTCACCCTAATATTCTAATATCCCAAACACCAATATCAGAAATAACAATACCCATCTAGATTGAAAATGGTTTTCACAATAAATAAATAGATGCATCCTCATCGGTCTAATAATATGTGAAAAACGCAAAGGACAAAACTAGATAATTCTCATTTGCAAATCGCTTAATGGTTTTACAAGATTCTATATTCATTATTTCCACAATTGGGAGATTCCCGACGGTTAACAGTCCCCTAACTTTGATGAAATCCGAATTCTGGGAAAGGGTCTTTAAGCACCATAGTCAACGTTTAACAAGATTCTACATTTCATAATTTCCCACTGATGGAAGTCCTTATGAATCCCAATAGTCAAAGGTTTGGCAATTTTTTATCTGAAACGAAGACTTCCTGACTGAGTCTTTAAGAAGGAGATCCAATGGTTGGACAAGATTCCATATTTCATATTTCCCACTATCAGGAACCTTGCATCTGAAATGCAGATTCATGATTTGTGTTTTTGAGCACCATGATTGGGCCTGCATTGTATCTTAAGTAATGCAAGGTCTACCAACAGTCCTAACTTAGAAAATTTCAATCTCACAAAAGGAAAAAATAAAATATTAATTGCCTTTCAAGACTTGCAATGGACCAAAAAAACAAAAGAAAAGGCACTTTGAAAAAGTGATACAGTGCAAAAGATCAAAGAGATAAAATCAGTATCAGCATCTTTCCTTTCCACCATATAGAGTTTGGACAAACCAACTATAGGGACCTGATCTTATACAAGCAAAGAACAAGATGTTTACACAGATCTGAGTACTAAGATTCAAGATTTTCCCATTTTAAACTAATCAAAATCCTGAGTCCCACCACATACACAAACATTAAAACTGAGAGAAAGGGAAGATCAAAGTTCATCAGAATATACTGAATGAAAAAAAAACCACAATTACACACTAATCAAACAAAAAAAACCCATGAAAACAAAAACCCAGAAATCCAATTAAAAAAAAAAAAAAAAAAACAACCCAACGTCAGGCCAACAAAAGAAATATTCAGAAGAACATTCCCTGGACCATCCAAAGATCTCAAGACCAACAACAAGAGACCCAAACCCAGATCCAATCTGTTCCAAAATCATCCAACCTTATGGGGTTTAACCAAATCCAAAAAAAAAACCCAAAAAACAAAACCACTAGATTCAGACAAGAAAATATACCTTCCCATCGATGATAAGCCAACAGTCCTTGGGGGTGTTGTGCTCAGAGACCTCAGCCAAAGTATAGACCTTCCCTTCACCCATTACTGGCAATGAGAGTGAAATATGAAAAGAAAGGGGTAGGATGCTGGTGTTATGACTATAGGATGAAAGAATAGGGGAGAGTTTGAAGGTGAAGAGGGCGAAATGAGGAGTGTGGTGGGGGGGTGTTGGGTTGGTAGGTCAAGTGGGATATTTAATTGGTGGAGGGGTTTGGTGAGGAGGAGTTGGCTTGTCACCCACCACACCCCACGTCACATGCACCTCATCTCTCCCTTATTTCTTTCCTTTTGACCCAAAGTTTTGTTTATTCCTACTTGGCCTCCCCTCCTCAAATACCATGGGTGCATCTTGTTTTTGAAAGTAATCTTGTTAAAGTATTTTTTTAACGGATAATATACTTCATCCACTCCATCTTTCTAATTTTGACATTGCTATACTTAATTTGATTGTTATCACGGGCATGTATAAAATATCGAAAAACGTACTATTTTCACACATGCATTTAAAAATATTTATAAAATAGAAATTTTTTAAAAATAATTAAAGTTTTATGCCCACTCATAATTCAAAATAGCATATATGTTAAAGATAGTAGATAGATTATTAAAAATAGTACTTGAATAGTTAAAGGTAATATTTTTAATTAAAAATATATATAAAATATTAATTATTTTTAAATTAATATTTAAAATTTATATTTTATAAACTTAATTCTTATTTTATGATAATTCTTTTTTTTCATATGAATGAATATAGAAACACACTTTTCTAAAAAAATATATAAATAATTATGAAAATTATCATCAAATTTCCCTAATTTTCCCATGAAAATCAATAAATATTTCAAAAAAGGGATTTCTGATTTTATCGATAATTTTTTTCGTCCTCCGAATTTTTCGTGGAAATCGGTGGGCAGTTACTTAGAAAAAGAAATATCAAATTTATCTCCGATTTTTTCAGGAATTTTGGCAGCCTTTTTTTTTTTGGGAAAATCGGTGGGAGATAGGTATTTTATTTAAAATATATATATATATATATATATATATATATATATGTAATTCGGGAATTCGAGAAAATCGGGCAGATCAGATTTATTTCCAATTATCCTCGATTTTTTTTTTTTTTTTGGGAATTCGTAGAAAAATATATATTCGATTTCAATTATCCGTGATATTTTCTGAAATTTTCGCCATTTTCTCGTGGAAATTAGTGGACGACGGCTATTTAATTAAAAAAGGGATGTATCCATTTTAATATCCTAAAAAAGAATTTGGCTGGTAGGGGTTTGTAAACTTCGGGCATGTAGTCATATATTTACAGGGTTTTTGAATTGACCATAATACACACTCAAATATTAAAAATTAAAATTAATAAATAAACTAATTTAATTATTTTATTTTTACATTAAAATAGAAGTTTTCAACAAATTCCTACTATATTTCACAAATTGTTTTCAATCACCATAAAATCCTAAATTGAATTTATAATTAATTTTTTTTATAAAAAATATTTTATTAAAAATGATAAAAATATATAAAAAAAAAACTTAAAACCAATTGGTCTTAAAAAGATATTATTAAAAGAAGCTTTTCTATAAATGCTAATTCAATCATCACTTTAATTAATTCTTGAGATTATGTTTGGTTTTTCAAAAGTATTAAGAAAAGAATGGAAAAATTATTTTCTCGTATCTAGTTGTCTCATAAAAAATATCTAAGAAAATAAAATATAATTAAAATTATTTAAAAATTATATACTTTTAAATTATTTAATCTTTATACCAAATTATTAAAATAAGTGAAATGAATTTAAAATAATATATAAAAGTAATTTATTATTTTTAATTTTTTTCTTTCACTTTTTATTTATTTTTTTCTTTTTCTTATATTTTTCTTCAAATTTTTTATTCTGCAAGCATTTTGTTTCAAAATTGTTTCCACTAGTTATATCACTTTGTTTGTGTTTAACTTTTTTTTTTAAAAAAATAATATATATTTTTCACTTTTTCTAAGAACAATAGAAATATAGGTTATGATCAGAAAGTATTTTTCAAAACTATCTATATTCTTTTGTTGAATAAAAAGTTTAATGTAAGGATATGTTTGAGAAATGTGTTTTAAAACAACTTTAAGAATGCGTTTTACATTATTTTTACTCAAAAAACTTTTATTGAAAATGTTTTATCTTTTAAATTAAAAACATTTCTTGGAATTGTTGTCAAACAAACTCTTAAAAAGACTTTTTAAAATCGTTCTCTAATGTTTTGTCAAACAAAAATATGTTTAAGAATTTGAATTGTTCCTAACCCATTTTTTTATGTTTTTAATTATGTTTCAATTCTTAACATGTTTTCTATGTTTTTAAATATGTTTCAAAAATAAATTTTGTTTATACTGTTTTATTTTTAATCAAACTTCATATTAAAATAATTATTTTTAAAATAATTTTTAAAAAACAAATGAAAACAATTAAAAAATATTTTATGAAAATACTATATTTTTTGTTTTTAAGAATAAAAAATTGTTTTATGTTTTTCATTATTGTTTTAAAGAACATAAAACCGTTTTAAAAAACAATTATTATTAACATATTTTTAAAATAATTTTTATATGTAATAATACTTTATTCTTAATCAATTTTCATATTTGTATAATTATTTTTAAAGACAATCATTAGAGAATAAGTAAAAACAACTAAATTTTTTTTTTATAATAGATTTTTTTTTTATTGTCAAGCATTCTTTTTTTAAGAACAAAAAACTATTTTAAAAAACAGTTACTAATGTTTTCAAACATCATTTCCTTTTTCTTGGAAAATAAATACAAACATTAGAATATATAAACTATCATTTGTAAGAAATTATAAGAAAAATCTTCTAATTCTCTATTTATCACTTCTAAGGTTGTTGATATTTTAATACAATTGAAAAAAAACTCACACTTGTTCTCTATTTTATTTGATTTTTAAAAATTATTTTAAGAGTACAACGATCAAACAGTGCTAAAAATTTTTAAAAACTGTTTCTAAATCACACACAAAAATAGGCTCTTAGAAAATTTCACTTGAGTCATATATAAGGATGATTGATATTTTAATTAAAAAAATGGTATTTATATGATACATAGAGATATGAACTTTTTTATTTTTGATGAATGATACTAGAAAAAAAAAGTGCCAAACATGGGAATTTATTTTTAAAAAGGAAGGTATTATATTTGGGTCCAATATTGCTTGTAGATGAAATTTATTTGAAGAGAAAGGTAATTCTTTTGTATAATGTTTCTAAAAAACAATTGACAAACCAACATTATTAAAGACATATTGTAGACCCCCTAGGATGGAAGAATTTTTTTTTTCTTCTTACCATCCCGAGAGTGAGCTAGGCAATGAGTGGAGGGCTAGGTGATCTGCATGCTCAGACGTTTGGCAAAGAACTTCACCTACTCACCATGGTGGTGGTTGGGGTGATGACATCTTTGCTGAAGGGTGAGCAGTGCAACTGGTGGAAGCTTGCAAGAAAAGAAAGAGAAACAGAGAAAATAGGAAAGAGAAAGGAAGGTGAGGTCTATAGGATGGGACGGGGAAGAGACATGTGAGAGAACTTTCGATAGGGAACGTTTTAGGGGAGGAGGGGGGAAGAGGGTAGGGGACAGAGTGAACGAGGCCCGAAAGAGGGTTGCGAAAAGTTTTGGCAAGAAACTAGAGAAACTGAAGAAGAAGCAGGGGAAGAGCTTGCCGATTTTGTCCAAGTATGATTACAACATGGTTCCTATTTCTATGTTTCACATTGTTTTGTCTTATCTCCTGCAGATTTTAGGTTCATTTTAAGGATTGATTGTGGACATTATATGTTGTGCATGTTTGTGGAATCTGTGATGTATTTTATGTCTGGTTTTGGCCCTATTTCCTCGGCTCTGTTTTGGTTCCCCGTGGGATGCCCAATCATGCTTTCATCTATATTTAAAATGTGTTTGGTTTCACTCACCTGTTTAAGCATGTTGATTAGAGCATGAAACAGGGCTTTGTTCAACGATTTGTTATATTATTTTATCTTCACTCTCCATGCTCTATTCTTGTTGTTTACTCTCTGTTTTCGATGCCCATTTCTGAAAAGAGTGTTAGACTGTGCATATGATCCCCCTAGCATTCTTTCAAAGCTTTCTCATAAAAATTAATTTTCCACCGAAACCAAGTCTCATGCATGTGGCTACCTTCAGCTCACCACCATCCCAACCTTTCATACCCACCAATCCCCACCTTTCATATCCACTGAACCTGGTCATCACAACACCCCCATCTCGGGCTCATACACACATGGTTCCACTTGCATGGCCTCTAACAATGCATGAGAGTTACACCAGGGGGCTAAAATTGCAAGTCTACCATTGAACAATGAGGATAGGGAGGTCGGGGAAGCATGCAAAGAGAGCTATGTCGATGGTGTTCTATGCTATAATTTTGGTCGCCATCATCTCTATGCTTTTGGGGGACAAATTTAAGTTGCTTCCAGGTCCTCTATCGATGCTAGTTTTCGGGAACTAGTTGTAGGTTGGGGATGACTTGAACCACCGGAACCTTTTTGGCTTAGCAAAGAAATTCTGAGATACTTTCTTGCTGCAAATGAGGCAGCGGAACCTGGTGGTGGTGTCGTTGGACTTGGAGAATGACGTTTTGCACACCAAATGGAGGGAGCGAAAAGACTAAGGTGGTGTTTGTTTTTTTACTTAATTCTAAATAGAACCTTAATACTTAATAGTATTAAATATTAGGTTGTTTGTTTTTGTAGTATTTTATTTCTATTAAGTATTAAAAAGTAAAAAAAAAAACCATTGTGTTATTTTTTCTATTTAGAAAAAGCTACATATTTTGGCTTTTTCTATTTAGTAAAAAGTTTATAATAAGTCATAAAAAAGAAAAAAAAACAAACACCACCTAAATCTGCTACTGATCTTTTAGAGAAGTACAGATAACGGGAATACTTTTCTTGGTTTCTGTTATTTTTATAAAAAAAAAAAAAACCACTCTTAGATTGTACCCCACTTTCGTCCTCAACGCTTTGATCCAATTTTTTTTCGTATTCACTCCTAATCGGGTAGCTAGAGATGGATATATACCTGAGCACTCCAAAAACTGAGAAGTTATTTGAGGATGGTGAGAATGGTAGGGTTAGATATGGTTTATCATCCATGCAAGGATGGCATGTAACCATGGAAGATGCTCATGCTGCATACCCTGATTTGGATGCTTCCACCTTGTTTTTTTGGTGTTTATGATGGCCATGGAGGTAAGGTGGTTGCAAAGTTTTGTGCTAAGTATCTTCACCAACAGGTGCTCAAGAGTGAAGCTTATACAACTGGAGACTTGGGAACTTATGTTCAGAAATCCTTTTTCAGAATGGATAAGCTAAATGTGGGAAGAGAAGCTTAAGTAAATTAAACTCAACTCAGGAAACTAGTTCAGAGCTATGTGGTCAAATCGGGAAATTAGTTTTCTTTAAGATGTATTATGAAGCACTTGAATTATTTATTAATTGTTTATTCATCTTTTATCTATTTATTTATTTATTTATTATATTATTTTACTTTATTTTATTCATTCATTTATTTATTTGTCATTATTATTGTTATTTTCTTCTTTGTTTCTTTTTCTTTTCTTCATTAAAATCCCGAGTCACCAAAACTTAATTTTGTAATAAACTTGCTACCATATTTTATTCAGGCAGGCATCTTGTGATTTTCTTTGGCTTTTAGTAATTTTCTCGTTTTTCACTATTTTTAATAAGCATGAAGACAATTTTTATAATTCCAAAATAATGAAATTTGTGAGACTTATTCATGCAAGATAAATTGGGCTTTGGTGGGGGCCCTATATATGAGTTTTCTTTTCTGATTGTCAACTGTCATGTTTAATGAATATTACTTGATTTTTGTCCTGATATCTGATATGCATATGATAATTTTATACTTGAGCTAACCTTGTTTCCATGATAGCGCACTATTACTTGCTGCTAAGGTACACTCCCACTTCTACTTCATTTATTTATTCATTCTAATGCTTGATTTGTTTTATTATTTGATCATTTTATTGGCATCCATTGATTTCTTTATCAATTGTCACGCTTGCTTGACCTTATTTAGTAGAGACCCATTTTTAGGGGCTTAGAGGGGTGTTACGGTCTTTACCGTACCTTCCCAATGAGTAATCTAACCCCCGAACCCAGACTTGGTTTTTCACAAACTTGTTTTTCCTTTAGGAGTTACACTTAAGATTTTCCTTTCTTATTTTGTTTTTCTCTTTAAGTGGCGACTTCAAGTCTTTTCTAAAAAAAAAAAAATCATATTTTTCACCAAATAAATAAATAACGAGTTTTGTCATCAAGTGGGAATGCATCGAGCAAAAATACGGGGTCCATAAAACTGTCAGTTTGTTTGGGGCATACCCTTTCTAGTGTTTTTTTTTTACTAGGGCATACGCCCTCTCTGGGTTCATCATATCTTCTGTTGATTTCATGGTCGTTCGACCCATTTGCTGATACTTCTGAGTCTTTTACTGGGGCATACCCCCTTTTCATTGAGTTCATTATCCTAGTCACTTATTTAGGGTTCTTTTGGGCGTTTCTGGTTGTAGACCACATTCCTTGTTTCTTGTTTTTGCTTTAGGTGTTTTCATTTGCATATCACATAGTTCTTCATTTCCCGTTAGTTTGTATAGGGGCATCTGATTCGTGCCCACTTGGTGTATCAGCTGATTCATGTCCAACTGGTGCTCCTTGATTGAGGTAGTAATCAACAAAATTTATAACCTATTACACCATGAACTAGGGTAGCAAAGACAAAGCTACTATAGCATAGTGGCTCTAGGATCATTCACTGGGATGGGTTTTCACTTCACAAATGATATTAATTCAAAGTTGAATTGGTGCCTTTTCATTTCAAGGTTAGCTTTAAAAGAAAACATAAACTTGCGTTGGAAAAGGTTTGGTTTTAAACTAACCACAAATAGTAACTGATTTTACTTACAAAGAAAAGTGTTTCTTGGAGTTTAAGATCACTAGGCTCAGATTCCTCATACAAAAAGGGAGTTCCAGTCACTTGTTTCTTTTCCTCGCATTAGAGAATTAACATATAGTTCCTTCTCCAACCGGTGTTGTACAAATGCTTCCCATTAATGGGTTCAAACACTAAATCCCTCTCACTGATGCACCTTGCAATGGCTCATACCTCTCACCTAGCACTTGCCATTCAAGGTGATCTTTAACCTTGGATTACCCGTCAAAAGCTCGCAAGAGATAACTAATGGATGTCTCCTTAGAGTCCAAAAGCTTACCAAGTGTTGGCTATTCTAGAAAATCCTACCTTAAAGTCACCTCCCAAAAGCTCGCAAGAGATAAACTAGTGCATCTCCATGGACGAAGATCACTTGCCTTACCAAGTGTTGGCTCAGGTGAATTAAAGGCGTTTTAAGTTAACTAAAAAGATAAAAACCATTAACGGGTCACACTTTCTCTTCATTAAAAACTAAAACAACAAAACTTCCAATTTATGCATGTGGAAACTTACCCGGTTACCTTAGCTCCAAGAGACGAAGAGCCTAGCCTCTCATCCTCTGAGGAAAAATCCTCAGAGTTTGGTTGGCTAGAAAGTAAAATAACGGGAAAACAAAAATATATAGGAAAAACAGAGCAAGTGCTCTGTAGAATATATTTCTTCCTTTCAAAACTGTACAAAGGATGCGTCTTCCTCCCCCTCTCCCTCTAAAGAAAATTACAAACTATATATAAGAGGTTATTCACCCTTTGTTCTTGCTTAAAGATTAAGGAATCCTATAATTGGTGGGTTACAAGGAGAAAATGAGGATTTAGACATCAAAAAATCTGAAGCAAAATATCCAAAAGTGTCGGTCGCAACTATCGGGAAGCTTCAGGACCGTTGCACTGTGCAAAATGGCTGCGAAATCATTTCACAGCAAAAGGGTGATTTCGCAGCCATGCAAAATTCTTCCTTCAGCTTGGAGTGATCTACTTGAAATGGCTGTAATTCCTTCATTTCAACTCCGAATCGTGCACCGTTTAAAGCATTGATTGTTGACTTCCTGAGCTTCGAAACGACATATAGCATGCTTAAATTGGACTCTAGTAAGTACTCCAAAAGTGGCTGACATGACTGTCATCAAGAATGCTTCATGGCAGATTTCTCTTTGCTTCTCGTCCTTGCATTCCGGATTTGCTTATGGCAAAGGACTTCAAAGCTTCGGTTCTTCATGTTTCTGAGCTTTCCATTGCTTTGCCATGGATTCCAAATAACTCTCCTCAATCTCGGATTGCTTTGGTGATCAAAAAGCTATCAAAACACCAAAACTTAACACAATTTGATTAGAATTGATTGCAAGGGTCCTTAACATGCCAATTGGGTTAATAGGCAATAACTACTACTCAAAAGTGTTTAAAAGAGTTAATTACAAGCTATGAAATAGCACTTTTTGAGTAGTAATCAGCATCCCTCTACTGTCAATTTGTTTAGAGCATCTCCTTACAGTCAGTTTGTTTAGGGCATCCCTCTATAGTCAGTTTGTTTAGGGCATCCCCCTACCATCAGTTTGTTTAGGGCATCTCCCTTTGCTTCAGCTTATTTAAGGCATCTTCTTACTGTTAGTTTGTCTGGGGAATCACCCTACTGTCAGCTTGTTTAGGGCATCCTCCTTCATTCAGCTTATTTAGGGCATCCCCCTACTTTTAGTTTGTTTAGGGTATCCCTCTATTGTTAGTTTGTTTAGAGCATCCCATTTTCTTCAGTTTATTTAGGTCATCCCCTTACTGTCAGTTTGTTTAGGGCATCCCCCTACAGTTAGTTTGTTTAAGGCATTCCCCTATAGTTAGTTTGTTTAGGGCATCTCTCTATCGTTAGTTTGTTTAAGGCATCTCCCTTTGCTTCAGTTTATTTAGGACATCCCCCTATAGTTAGTTTGTCTAGGGCATCCCCCTACCGTCAGTTTGTTTAGGGCATCCCCCTATTGTTAGTTTGTTTGGGGCATTACCCTACTGTCAGCTTGTTTAAGGCATCCTCTTTCATTAAGTTTATTTAGGGCATTCCCTTACTGTTAGTTTGTTTAGGGCATCCCCTTATTGTTAGTTTATTTAGGGCATCACTTTTCCTTCATTTTGTTTAGGGTATCCCCCTACTGTTAGTTTGTCTAGGGCATCCCCTTATCTTAAGCTTGTTTAGGGCATCCCCCTACCGTTAGTTTGTTTAGGGCATCCCCATTCTTTTATTTTTCACCACCATAGACTAGACAACTATGGGCATTTCAGATTCACCACCATAGATTATCATTTATGGGCCTTGATCAGTTTATCACCACCATAGATTTTTATCTGTGGGCCTTTCAGATTCACCACCATAGATTTTCATTTATGGGCCTTGATTAGTTTTCACCACCATAGATTTTCATCTATGGGCATTTCAAATTCACCACCATAGATTATCATCTATGGGCCTTGATCAGTTTTCACCACCATAGATTTTCATCTATGGGCCTTGATCAGTTTTCACCACCATAGATCAGACATCTATGGGCATTTCAGTTTTGACCACCATAGATTTTCATCTATGGGCCTTGATTAGTTTTCACCACCATAGATTTTCATCTATGAGCCTTGATTAGTTTTCACCACCATAGATCAAACATCTATGGGCATTTCAGTTTCACCACCATAGATTTTCATCTATGGGTCTTGATTAGTTTTCATCACCATAGATTAGATATCTATGGACATTTCAGATTCACCACCATAGATTATCATCTATGGGCCTTGATTAGTTTTCACCACCATAGATTTTCATCTATGAGCCTTGATTAGTTTTCACCACCATAGATCATACATCTATGGGCATTTCAGTTTCACCACCATAGATTTTCATCTATGGGCCTTGATTAGTTTTCATCACCATAGATTAGACATCTATGGACATTTCAGATTCACCACCATAGATTATCATCTATGGGCCTTGATTAGTTTTCACCACCATAGATTTTCATCTATGGGCCTTGATCAGTTTTCACCACCATAGATTTTCATCTATGGGCCTTGATCAATTTTCACCACCATAGATCAAACATCTATGGGCATTTCAGTTTCCACCACCATAGATTTTCATCTATGGGCCTTGATCAGTTTTCACCACACGAATTTTCATCCTTGGGCCTTTGAGATTATCACCACCATAGATTTTTATCTATGGGCCTTTGAGAGTTTCACCACCATAGGACTTCACTTGTAGGCTTTCTAATTTAGCGTTTAGAGTTAGCTTTTTGGTTTGGCTTCTAGAGCATTTCTTTTCTCAATTTAGTGTTTAGAGTTAGTCTTGTCATTCAAAGTCACAATTCTTGATATTCATGATCACTAGCATTACATGCTTTGTTCTCATAGTTTCACATTCCACTTTACTTCTCTCTTTGTTGCATATGTGTTTCTCACTTCATTTTGATATTCTAAAGTTTTTTCCCATTTTTTGTGCAGGATATATAGCTCTGTGAGCTCGTAGTATGTGTCTTGATTGTATTGTTAGATACTATACGCCTTGTGTTCTCGTATGGTACACGTATGGTTTTTCCCTTTGTACTCATTCCTATGCTCTTCTGTGGTTCGACTGCTACTCGACTTCAATATCGATTTTCAAATCACTTTTGAAGACTTTTTAGGGGTAGTCTGGGTCCATAGGGTAACTTTAAAGGTACTTTAGGATTTTTCATTATTGACTTTTTTGTAGGTTTTTAGAGTCTCTTTGTTCTTGTTTTGGTTTAAGAAAGCTCGTGTATGTGACAAATTTGGTGGTCTTTCTTTTTCTTCGGCATAACCCACTTCGTTTCGTTTGTGTATACATTCACTTTACTCGTGGACTTTATTGAAGATGAGCATATTTGTAGACCCCAAAATTTGTCCCATTTTTATTTTTACGTTATTTTTTAACCCAATTTTACTCTTAAAATTAAATCCTGATTACATATGTTTTTTTGGCCCACTTACTATTTAATTATTAGTTTTTTTTATTTTATTATTTTATATATTATATCATTTTTATTATTATTATTATTATTATTAATTTTTTTTCTTTTTTTTCTTTTTTTCTTTTCTCTCTCATCTTTTCTCTTTCTCTTCTTACTTTCCCCCAACTACCCCCCACCCACTCTCTCTCTCTCTCTCTCACACACACACCCATACCCCCCCAAGTGACTTCCCCTTTCTCTCATCTCTTCCATCTTCTCTCTCTTATCATTTTTTTCTCATTTTTTTTTAGTTTTTTTCTTCCCCCAACTCCCACACACACGGCTAACCCCATTTTTTTTCTATCTTCCTCATAGCTTTTCACACATTGCCACCCTCACAACCTTTTTTTTTTTTTTCCTTTTTTATTTTATTTTCTTCCTCCCTTACCACCCATTGTGGACAACCGGGAACCCCCACTTCTTTCCCAATTAAAAACATTTTTATTTTTTATTTTTTCTTCTTCTCCTACCCATTTTTCTTCCAATCTTTTTCCTTTTCTTTTCCTCCACCATACCCGACTTCCAGAGAGACCCAAACCCTTCATTCTCTCATCTCATTTTCTTCCTCTCATTCTCCATTTTTTTACTTTATTTTTAATTTCTTTATTCTTATTATTTATTTATTTATTTATTATTATTATTATTATTATTATTATTATTATTCCAGAAACCCATCAACCCTCACTCTCGCTGGTAGGATCACTAGCCAGTCACTGTCGGTGACCAATGTCGGTCGACGACCATTGTTGGCTGGCGACCTCCTTCCATTTTCTCTCATTCCCTCAATTTCCCCTCACACTCATATTCCATTATTATTATTATTATTATTATTATTATTATTATTATTATTTATTTGTGTAGTGATGGTTTGTGATTTTAGGTTTAATTTATTTAGTTATTTATTTATTAAATTGAGTTTGGTTTTTATTATGATTTGGGTTGTTGATCTTTGTGTTTTGGGCTTGTATATTTTTTGGATATTAAATTATGCTTAATTTTGGTTGTGAATTTGTGTTTGTTTATTAAATTAGATTTAAATTATGAGATATTAAATATAGGCCTAATTGGATTTATTTTGATTTATTGTATTTGGGTTTGACTAATTTTGCTTGTATTTTGGTATTTAATTGAAAAATTTTGCACTATGGTTATTGGCATGAGGATATTTTTGTTGGGTTATATTTGTCAATTTGGATCCATTTTTAATTGCTGAAATTTATTGGACTAATTTGAGGTTTGAATTTGGGCTTGAATAATTATTTTGGACTATACATATTTTTGAATATTTACATTTGGACTATTTTTGTTTTTACATGGACCTATTCTGCAATTATGTTGGCTAAGTACGAATTTATGACACGTGGAGGACGAAATTTCATGGAAGAAAGTAAGACTCGAAAAACTGTAGGAAGACATTGAACCTGTTGTAAGTTTATTTGGGTACATATTTTATTTTACACTTTTATTTGGTTTTATTTTTATTAGTTCTGTAAATATTATTTTGTATATATTTATTGAGTGTGTACAAAATTGGATATCGAAACAAATCATAAATTTGGTTTAAATAAGATGAATAATTTAGTAAATATGTTTTAATAAAATAATAATTTTAAAATATTCTTCTTAATAAAAGAAAGTTTTTTTATCAATAAAAATTCAGAAAAATGATTTTAGAAGAATAAAAAAAATTGTTTTTAATAGAATTTGATTTTTTTTTAAATAATAATTGTCCGAAAATTTCTTTGTTTAATAAAAGTTATCCAAAAATTGTTTCGTAAATAAAATTGTCCCAAAAATTAATTTTTTAATTAAAAATTCTTTTGCAAATAAAGTTATATATATATATTTTAATAATTTGTATAAATCATTTTTTCTTAAATGAAAACAAATAGAAATATTTTTGTAAATAAAATTGTAAAAATTCATTCATTTTTTGTAAAAGCAAGCAAAATAATTTTTATTGCCAAATTGAAATTTTGTAATAAATTCTTTTGATATAATAAGTGTAAATAACTTTTTTTAAAATTAAATACAAATGAAATTGTATCAAATCACTTGAAGAAAATATTTTGTAAATAAATAAATTGAAATCACTCATTCAAAATTGTTTTTAATAAAATCATTTGAAATTTTCGGGAAACTAATTTTTTTCAAATATCTTTTTTTAATTAGTTCAATAAATCAATTTGCATAATCCTCTTGTAATTTATTTTGTGTATTCTTGTAATTAGATTTCATCATTATTTGTATATATTTATTTTCACCATGACTTGTACATTGATTATTTTTCTTGGTATTCATAATTAATTAATTAATTGTCACAATTTACTTAATTCGTTTAGTAGAGGTCGTATGTGTATATGGGTTTAACGGGGTGTTATGGCTCACCATCGTACCTTTCCAATAAGTAACCTGACCCTCGAACCTGGACTTGGTTTTTCGTATACCTATTTTTCCTTTAGGAGTCACATTTAGGGTTTTTCTTTCTTATTTTGTTTTTCTCTTAAAAAATAAAACAAAAATAAGTGGCGACTCTAAATATTTTCCTAAAAATCAAATTTTCACTAAAGGAATAAAAAACGAGTTTTTTCATTGAGTGGGAACTTGCAAAATGCGGGTTCACACATATACTTTAATCAATTTTAATATATAATTGAAATATTTTTTTTTCTAAAAATTGGGGGAAAAAGAAAAAGAAAAACAAAGTGTGTGAAGCAAATTTTTATCATCATTTATTCAAGTTTAATTTTAGGAGAGATTTCTTCTTTAAAATTTTAGCAATGCATTAAATGAATAAAGAGGTGTATTTTTTTTTATGAAAGATAACATTTTTATTAACCAATAATTTTTGAGAGAGAGAGAGGGATATTTTTGGAATTTTCAAAATTTATGTAACCATCAAAACCAATATTATTAATATAATAATGCCAAATCATAATTTTATTTTGAGATAGAAATTACTATTTTGATTCTTAAAAATGTGAAATCTGATTTTAAAATAAATTTTTGGGCAAATATGATTTTTTTTAAAACAAAAATTTAATAGAGTAATTTCATTCTCAAAATAATCCATGTCATAAAACCGTAGTTGGTAACTACCTTTTTGACTTTTTTTTTTAAATGGTAAAACACGTAAACAACTTTAAATTTCCAATTTTAAGTTTAAATAAAGTCATTGTCACTAACTACGGTTTTATGTTTAAAAAATTCTCAAAACCATAGCTACAACTATGGTTTTGCAATGAAAAAAAAATGCAAAAAATTCAAGCCATGTGGATGTCCAAGTGGTTGAGATGTATTTATGTGACAATTATTTTCGAGAACATTTTTCTATTATTTAGAACGAAAAATTAATAAAATATATTTGACAATTAAAATTTTTTTTTTATTTTTTATTCTTAAGAATAAAAAAATACTATGTTTACAGAAAATATCGTTTAGTTGTTTTCATTTGGGTTTTTTTTTATTATTTTAAAAAATAATTATATAAATATGTAGAATAATTAAAAATAAAACATTAGATATAAAAGTTATTTTTAAAACATATTTAAACATACGTTAAAAACATTTTAAGTTTTTAAACAAACTTTTATTCTAGAAAAATATTAAAAAATGGTTCTTAAAAATTGTTTCTTAGAATTGTTTTAAAAAACAATTATCAAACAAGCCCTTAGTTTGTACATTTGTTTTTTTTTTTTATAAATACATTATTTTTGCTCAAAACTCTTTAAAATAAAGGCATTCTATATTCAAATATTATTTTGTTGGTAGAATCTAAAATTTTAAGAAAAATGGCTTTTTTAAATATATTAATAGCAATAAATATTATTATTTACATGTTCTTAATTTTTATTTTCCTTGTTTGGTTCATGGCCACCCCATAAAATAGCCTTCATTCAACTCTTAAATGGCTACTATTAATGTGATGGAATCGCAATTTGAAAATACCTAAAAAATTGTATCATTAGGTGGCACATTTAATGTTTATAATTTCCTAAATGTATACATTCTGAAATTAAAAAATAAAAATAAAAATCTACCACTGAAATTACTAGTAAGAAAATTTTAAAATGTAAAAAAAGAAAAAGAAAAAGGAAAATAGGTTAGATTTAGAATTATTTTTTAAAATATGCTTAAAGTTTAGGAAATGGGCATCTTCAATAATTCAAGCCAATTATTTGAAATTTATGAACGTAAACTCTATGTTTGTTTGAAATTAATGTTAATTTTCAATTGATCACTAATGAACTCAATAAACAATCTCAAAAAGAGAAATTGTAATTGAAAATTTAAAGTTATATATTTAATAAAATCCTAATAATTTAGATATAATTAAGAAAATAGAGTATATAGAATAATATTAATATTTTAATCCGTTGAAGAATAATATATTTAATTTTTTAGGATTAATTGATGAAAATGGATGAAAAGATCCCAAATTTGTAAACTAATTTATCTCATTTTAAACTTAAAGAGTAACCAATTTTCGACATAAATACCCTTCATCATTTCAATTATTTGCATGTATGTTTTAAAAAAAATGATTATTTTTGCAAGAAAAAAGTAAGTGTATTTTTATGTGAAAAAGGTGAAATGTTAGTTTTACAAATTGGGGATGATTTAATTCCTTTTAGGGGATGTTTGGAATAGGGGATAGAAATGAATATTTTGTTTCCATTCATATTTCTTAGTGGATAGAAATAAATTTGATGATTCAATTTCTAGTATTTGGATGAACTTAGGAATGCAAGATTGGAATGCTTATTTGTTTCCATTCCAATGTTTGATAATAATAGGAATGGAAATGAAAAAGAAATAAATTTACAATAATATCCTTCCATATAATTTAAAATAATTTTTTATTTTTATTTTTATTTTAAAAAAATAAAATTTGAGAGTTTTTTTGTTATTAAATAATAAGACTAAAAAAATATGTATACTCAATAAATAAAAAATTAACCATAAAAATCATATAACCCTAATGTATAAATATTTAATTATCATTTTTATTAAAAATTTGAATAATTTGTCATGCTTAAGTAGTTATAAAATTATATTTTACCAATATATATATATATATATATAATTATTATAATATTTAAATTATCAAAGCTAACAAATGTTTTTCCTATTTCAAAAGAGGAAATAAAAGAATTCAAATTTCATTCAAAACCCTAAAAATTAGAAATTGAAATTTTTTTTTCTAAATGTCTTGGAAGGTTTGATTGATTCAGTTTGGGAGAATCATTTGTTGCATAGAAGTGGATGATGAATGAGTCTCTAACTTTGTAAAGAAGATTAGCATCGGACTTAAAGAATGAGATAAGAGGGTAAAATAGTAAATTTAAGTTATTTTATATTATCAAATGGGTTAATGAGTTAGAATACCACCTACTTTTGATGAATTCAAATCCGATTTATAAGTTGGATTTGATTTTTGCCTTAATAATTTTTTATTTAATTTTTGTCTTCTTAACATTTATCGAAACATAGGAATAAGGGAGAAAATAAATGAGATGTCTATTCCCACTCCCTATTCCTGTGTACCAAACACCCCCTTAGAGTTATTTGATTAAAAGGTTCAATAAAAACCCAAAATTTGAAATTTAACTATTTGTCCTTTTTTTGGTCTTATTTTTGACAAAAATACTTTCATTATTTTCTTGTGAAAATAACCTTTTGTTTGAAAACTTACATATAAAATATTTGATATGGTAAAGGGTATTTACGTAAAAATGGGTCACTTTTAAAAAAACCATAAAAATGATTAGATTCACATTTTGGGGGTTATTTAATCTCTTTTGACCAAATATTTCTTCTTTTTAACCAAATAACCCTAATTTTTATTATCACTTAGTACTTTAAATACATGAATCCCCTTTGATATACAAAATTCGCAAGATAATAATTATGTACTTCCTCTTCGAGTTCCTGTCTAGCAAAATATTGGTTTTTATTTATTTTATTTTCTAGAAAAAACATATGTTAAAATAAAAATAATGAATTTTTTTTATTAATATCCAAATTTTACAAATGAAATTAAGAATAACAATTCTTTGTTAAGAGTAACATGATTTTAGAAACAAAGCATGCATGTGGTAAATAATTAAAAGAAATAGATAATTTCTCAAAAATAAAATAAAATAAGGGACTATTTGGTAACAGTTTTTGAGAATAATTTTCTATTTTCTAAAAGAAAAAAATATAGGAAATACATTTGATAACAAAAATTGTTTTCTATTTTCTATTCTTAAGAATAGAAAATATGATGTTTTTCAGAAAACATCTTTTTGTTATTTTTTGTTATTTTCATTTACTTTTTGAGGGTTGTTTTTTTTTTAAAAAAAAAAAATTATACAAACATGTAGAATGATTAAAAATAAAACACTAGATATAAATTTTTTTAAAACATGTCTAAAATATTAAAAATAGGTTAAAAATATTTTAGGTTTTCAAATAGACTTTTGTCATACAAAAATCATCGAACAATTTTTAAAAACTGTTCTAAAAAACTATTTTTCAAAATTATTTTTAAAAATAGTTACCAAATAGACCTAAGATTCTTTGAAAACAAATTCCATCATCTCTTTCATATTTCAATTACAATTACATATATTTTGAAGGGTTTTCTTTCAAAGTGATGTAAAAAAATGAAGAAAAAAAAGTTCAAAGTGTAAATGGGAATGCAAATTGAGAACGATTTCTACATATATGTGCAAATTGGTCAATAATGTCACAATTTGATGAATTGGCCCAAGTTGGCTAACTAATGAGATGAGTTAACGCATTAGAAAGTCTTGTTTTAGCCAATGGTCCAACCATAGTAATAATTATATCAAATTTCTTAATGGTATTAGGTGTAACAATTTTCTAACAATTGACTCTATACCATTGAAGGATTTAGTCGTACACTTGGAAGATGGTTTAAGACTTCCCTTTATTATTCCAAATCAATATACACTATGATTAAAGTCAAGTATACTATTTCTTACCTAAGCATCAACTACTCAAACTCAAGACATTCCAAATAATCTAATGCTTATGAAAGTAGTAAGTAGCAACAATTGAGAGAATTAAAACTAATAACCACAATAATCTAATTTCTCTTGAATATGGTAACTATAAATATTCCGATTCTACATTTCTCATTTTAAAAAGGAAGCATGGTAGGACAACTATGATCAAAGTTGGCAATAGTTGTAGATAAAGTTACCAATAGTGGTGAGCAGAGCTAGTACTACCTCTAATCGTTATTTCACAAGTTAATTTCATTCAAAGTCTTGAAATATATTATAAATATAAATCATCATTGATTTCAAATTTCGTCTTATAGAAGTTTAAGGATGAAAATATCAGTAATATACTTCAATTTTACTATATTGGATATATCGAAGATATATCGAGAATATTTTGACATAAATATACATAATGAAAATTATGAAAATATTAAGAAAATTTCAAAAAAAAATTATATAAGAAGCAAAAATAAACATTTTACAGTTATATATAATTTGTTATATTTGATAATAATATCTTCTACATTGATAAAAAAAAATATAAATTTTATAAGTGTATTATAATAATATTACGATAATATATCTAATTTTAAAATATATTTAAGATTAGAATTATAAGCCATTTTAATTTAAATATATTCAATGGTATCAAATAAATGATATTATATGTATAATTTTTTAAATATTTATATTTTTTATATTTCATAAATATATAGATTATATGAAAAAGACCTATTAAGAAAATTATGTTTTTATATTTTTAGTAATAAATTAAATCAAATACAAAAATAAAATAATTAAAATTAATTTATTTAATAATCGTAAAAATTGAAAAATCAATGAAATATTGGTAAATATTTGGAATATCAATCAAAACGTGAAAAAAACAAAAAAATCGATGAAATATTCGAAAATATCTATTGATTTATATATATATCATCCCGAATTTCATATTGTAATCCACATATGTTGGATTTATGGATGATATATCTTGATATTTTAAACCTTAAACCCATTATGCTTTTATAAAATTTATTATTTAGAGAATAGTTAAATTTATGTATCTAAAATCTTTCATTTAAACTTACCTATATAAAATCCTTTATCTAAAATCTTTCTAGAAGATAAATTTTGTAAAAGGAATACATCAATAGAGATATTAGACAATAAAATTTGAAATCAATGGTAATTAAGTATATTTACACCAAATCTCATAGAGATATGAATGAAATTAAGCAGTTTTTGGACATTGTCAACAATTGGAAAATGTGACAAAATCAATTAGATACATAATACGATGGAGGATTTTCTTTACATGCTACCAAAAAGTAAGAAAACTACAATAACAATATATTAGTCCAGAATTAGGAATTTAGTAATAAACCCAAAGAAGTTATGTAACCGGAGCTCAATATTAAATGCAAATACCTAAGATTAGGCACAAAATATGTAATTAGTAAGCTTCCTTCACCTGCACTTACTTTTTTCAAGTGTTGAAATTAGTCACTTGGAGGTCACCTTATTGTCTTTGGATCACTAGTAAAAAAGGATTAGAGGGTGTTTTGTAAATCAACCTAATGACCTTAATTAACTTAATAACTTGATTTAAGTTATTAAATAGATTAATCATATTTTGTAAAATAACTTAATATTATAACTTGAAGTTAAAAATAACTTTAAGTATTAAATCAAAATAGTTAATTTATTCTTAATCCAATATATAATTTTTTTGTCTTATTTATACATATCTAATAAGAATATATTTCAAATCTATGGCTCTTTTTTTATTTTTTTTATTTATAAATATTAGGGTTATCTTATAAATTTACAATACTTCAAATATGGATGTTTAATAAACAAATTTATTATTTAAGAATGATGAAAATAAATATTAGTTAAAATTTTTAATAATAAATATTAATTACAATTATTAGGGTAAATATATCAATTTAATAGTTTAAAATAAAATTTAAGTTAGTTTTACTATATAATCTTAATACCTAAGATAAAAATAAATAAGAAGTTCTAAATTAACAACTTAAAACTTAATGATTTATAATTAAGGAGAACGGACTAATGAACATTTAAGTATTTCTCATAATAGAACTTTTCAATCTTTGAGTGTTTTTCCAAAACTTATCACGTTTGGAACACAGAAATAGTTTATTAATATATTTGGATTAATTTTTATAACAAGAACAAGAATACAAAATCTATTAATATGAAAATCAAATCATGCTCTCATTGAAATTCTGTATAATATTATGATTTATTTTCATTTTTATTCTATTTTCATTTCTATTTACACATATCAAACACATCCTAGATATATTTGACTAGATATATTTGACGACATTTACAAATGAAAAATAAAAAAAGTTGTAAGAATGGGTATTGTACTAGGGAATGTTTGATAAAATTTAATACTTATTATTTAATGACTTAAGTTAATTTTAAGTTAAATCATATTTAAATTGTTAATTTAAAACTTATTATTTAATTCTTACTTTAAATATTAAGGTTGTTTGATGAAATTAACTTAAAACATATTTTAAATCATCAAATTAATACATTTATTATCATAAATTATAACTAAGGTAAAAGAGTTCAAGTAACACTAGAGATAGTTGAATGGTAAAGGAGATCATGCTTATAATTAAGACAAATAAGAGTAAAAAAATAAAATAAATATATGAACTTAAAAATAAGTTAATTGATTTTATTAATTATTTAAAGTTTTTTTTAAGTCATAACATTAAATTATTTTACCAAAATACTTAATTTATTTAATAACTTAAATTAAGTTATTAATTCTTGTTAAGTTCGTGTACTAAACATTCACTAAATGCTCTTTTAAACTCAAGGTTTTTAACAATAATGATTGAAAATATAAGGTGAGTTGTTTATTTGAAACTATGAGGTGAGTCATAAATAAGGTCTGAAAGTCATTTAAGTAGGTTTCTACAAGAAAAATAATTATTAGAGACAAACTCGCCTGGAATTGGCCAACCACTTATCTACATAAGTTATTAGCCATTAGACATTAAATGTAGTTGGAGGTGGTTATTAATTAACACAGGCTCACCAATCTAACCATCCAACCAATTGATGTCTTGTCAAATGGGTCTCCTTAAAATAAATAAATAAATAAATAAAACAAGTTAAGCCTTAAGCCTAAAAGAAAACCTATAGATAAAAGTAAAACTTGGAGGTCTTATGTTGCCTTTTAGCTCATTTTCGTTTATTTATTGATATAAAAAATAAATGAAAATTGGTTATGAATTTGACCCCAAAATACCCATATCAAAAATAAAAATAAATCATGAAAATTGACCCCAAAATATTGAAATTTTGGATGAAACTTTAAAAAATAAATTAATAAATAAAGTATAAATTAAACTAAGTATTGTAAACTTAACATCATTGGTGATGTGTGCTAATAAACAATTTTATTTTAATATCCATTTTTAGTTCTAAATATTCTTTAAAAAAATCATATTCTAAATTACGATAAATATTAAAATCCAAAAGTCAAATCCTTAAAATATGTTTATCCCATTAAATTTAAAATTTCAAGACTAGTGAGATATTATTTTTAAAATAATTATTTTTCAATTTTAAATTGTTGCTCAAAATATTATAAAAAGCAACCTAAATACTATTTTTTATTATAAGTTTCCCAAACATGTTTTTTATTTATTTATTACAAAACTTGAATAAATTTTGTTGTGTTTCGTTTGAGATGTTAGAGGTTGAGTTGTCCGAACACAAATGAGAGGTGTTTGTGAAAGCTTTATCTTTATAACTCTTTTTATTTCTTTTGATTAGTGGATTGTTGAGTGTTGATACACTTTGTAGACGTATGATTACATAGATCGTCGAATCATGTTAAAAATTCCGTATTTGACTTTTTTGTTCATGTCTGTGATTTGATAAATAAATAATTATACTATACAAATTATTTTCAGATATGACCTTTATTACATTGAAAAATTGAAAATTTAATTAATTTTATTCTTAATTATAAATATAAGAATTTTAAATTGCATTAAAAAAACATGACAAAAAAAAAGTAGAAAGAATCTCTTTTTGACCCAAAACATGTCAAATGTTGGACACTTTGACAGATCCCTTTCACACCACAACCTTTATTCATATTTTTAAAATTTTGTTTTTATATCAAAGGGGAAGAAAGCTGCACTCTTAGAGAACCAACAACCAAAGGGTGGTAAGTATAATTTCATATACAGACTTAGATTTTGTTGGATTAGCTAAACTAGCCCCCATTTTATGTAGAATACCAAAATGTGCCCAGTGGATTATCCTTTACCTACCTATATTTTCTCCCCTTTAATAATAATAATAATAATAATAATTAATAATAAAATTGGTTGGGCCATCCATATCAACTACTTCAGTGAAATCAATACTATGTCAGCCACCTAATCAAAGAAAGTCATGTTTCCTCTTGTTTTCTTCTTTCCTATCACCTTTTATAAATTAATTCCTTTTTCAAATGTTGAATGCTTAGCAACCAAATCTGATTGCGGTAGTTGAGGTATAAATTTCATAAAGATTCTTAATTTTATAAATATTTGTCATTGATAAAAGTAAGGTAGTTAATGAGAATTTTCTTTTCTTTGTTTAGTGTTGATAGAACTTAGAAGTATCACATGACTGAAAATCTTTACCTTATGTTTAGTTATTAAAATTTTTGAGGGAAAATACGACAAAAAATAAAAATAAAAAATAGAGGAGGAGGAGAATCCGTAGTGAGGAGTTGGCCCACAAAATGACCAAGAAGGTGAAGGTGAAGGTGAAGGATGATGATATCATTTGCTTACACGCCTCAATCTCACATTTTTTTTTATGAGTTTTGATTGAATATAATTGTCTTTTAGTTAAATTTGTTTTGATATATATAATTCAAAGGGATGATAATAGGACAGATTCAAACCAATTGCCCTCATCCCAATTATTTTTTATTTATTTAACATAATTCTCATTCTCATTCAATTAAAAAAAAAAAAAAAAATGGGTGAGACATTAACTTTTTTTTTATTGTTTTATATTTTTTTATATTTAAATATTTTTATTTTTATTTTTAAAATATTTTAATTACATTAAAATAAATATATTATATAAATAATTAAATTATTATATTTTTTTATAACTCATTCTATTGAAAAATATTTATTATTATTATTATTATTATTATCTATATATTAAAAATAAGAAAATAAAAATTAAATTAATTTTATAGATAATGGGTGGGGTGGTGGGGGAGAAAACAACACCGTCTTAGATTTAAAAATAAAATAAAATCCAAAACTCGTTTATTTAAATTTCAAACTCGTCCCATTAGAGAGGAATACCCAAAAAAACATATCCCATTGTCATTCCTAATAATTAATTTGTTAGATCAAGGTTTTATTAAACTTAAATTTGATGATAATAAAATAAAATTTTGATTATAAAGTTAAAAGAAAATTAAGAAGAAACCAAAAACTTCAAATAATATATTGAGTTTAATATTTTAAAATCTCTTTATAAGGTTGTTAGTGTACTAAGGATTGCATTTTATATTTTTATTTAAGCTCCTAAATTCATCTAAGTGCCTAAATCAATTTTATACTTTTGTGATTTGGATAAAAATTAATTCAAATCAAAGGAAAAGTTAAGCTTAAATTAATTTAAAATCATTTTTTAAAAGTTTTTCAAAATGGTAAAGAGAATCTTAAATTTCAAAATTCTCAAAGTACAAGGTAAGGGTGGTTGCACCTCTATTGGTAGTGAAGTTGGCATCCTAACCAATCAAGGCTAGTCATAACTAGTTGAGGCAACCATTTGAGCTTTTGTGACCGATGGTCACAGGTTGTACCTTTTGACTAATGGGAGATCTCTCCGTTTCCTAAGTCCAAATCAACTTAGAAACATACATAACTATCATAAGCCTTTTCTAAACCCTATGCATAATGGAATTTTTTTTAAATTTTTTTTTTTTTTATATATGCTTTAAAAGGATTTAGAAAGTGCTAAGGAAAACCATACCTTAAATTCGGATGTCCTGAATCAAATCCATATGGTGAAGATGAAGATCAAAATCGTAAAAGTCTTGTAAACTAGTAGTCTTCTGCTCGATGACTTGAATCTAAACTAGTAGTCTTGATAGAGAGGAAAAGAAGGTGAAGACTATGACTTTCTATCTCTTTGGATGATGGAAGACAAAAGTTATGAAAATTTTAACCTCTATGGGGTATTTATAGGGTTCCTAAGTGGGTTTAAGTGACTTAAGCCTAGATGGGCTTGAGTCACTTAATTTAACCCAAATGGGTCATAATTGATTAATTAACTTAAGGGGGCCTATTAATTAATCAATTAACCTAATCGAGAGATTTTGTTCACTTACCCCTGTGCAACCTTGCATGATTACCAAAACATCCTTATACACAAAAGTGAACCTAAAGCTAATCCGACCCTCATTACTCATGCCAACAAGGTATATGAGCTCAGACCAAGGACCATTGAGATCTATAGGAATACTGGCTTCCTCAAAATCCAATTCCAAAGTTAATTCAACATCTCAATCATAGAGAATCAATGAAACTTCGATATCCTATGTAATTAACAATGAGACACCAAGTGCTCGGGTCTGTGACTTACTATTTATTGTGTTTAGTCTTCCCATGAACTGGTGTTTATAGTTTAATAATGTGAAAGTTATCAACATTTCAATATTACCTCTACCATCCTTGAGTTACATATCCTCTTATTGTGTGTTCAATTGATATATCCTAGCTCTCAAAGAGTTTATGTCAAGTTTCACTTAAGGAACTACTATGACCATAGTTTTTATGAGCACACCTCCTTAGGATCACCCAAATGACACACTATCTCAATCCTAAGAGGTATCATGGTGCCTTTATTAAGAATACCTATTGCTACCGGCTTCCATCAACAGTGACCCAATCCATAGGGAATATATGATCAACTTATGATCTCACCTATAGGTCAAAGCCATTGCTAACTTTAGCATAAACTTAATATTCTCTCAAAGATTGAGAGATAACACAATGAATCAGCTTGGTAAGGTCATGACTTGATAGTCTTAAGTCATGACTTACTGTAGGTCATGTTTAATGTGTAACTACACACACTAGTGCACTCACCATGGGAAACCCATCCCGTTAGCCAAGACCAGCCGTCCCTTCAATTAGGAGGTGGTTCACTACAACCTCTAATGGGTTGCCTAAACCCATGAACCGGTTGTGAATAAGTCATCTATTTGCAAGGAACCCATAACTTAGATCTTCTATGCAACTCCTAATGCACCTAAGTCACATACAATGCAAAAGATGTAGACAAGAATGCTCATAAAGTATAATATATGGAATAAGGATAGATAAACGTAAAACTGGAACATCATTGAATAAATAATGGATTCCAACTTTATTACATTATGTGATGCTTTTATGGGCTTTATCTTAACATTGACCTCTAACAACTATGCAATCGATTAATCATTAAGGTAAATCGATTGAACCTAATTATGTTTAATTGCTAGTTTCATCTTCCAACTCATATTTAAAGGCTCCAAAATTTATGTATTTCATAAGAAAGAATTCCAAATTTTTGTAAAAAATTAGTTAAGCTTTTTTGAGTATATCATTATTCCAAATCTTGTAAATCCACTTAGTGCTCATCAATCCTAATTTCTTAGTATTGGTTTATGTTAAAATGTGAACTAGAAATTTGATTAAGAAGTTTCAAACAATTTGTAACCTTGCAAGGTTTCTCAAGTATGGGAATCAGTTGAGGGAGTTGCCAAGTGGGGGATCAACAAGGAAAAAGGGTCCCTAGCTTGAAACCATAATCTAAGTGTCTCCATTGAAACCGTAATCCAAATGTAAGAGTTTGGAGTGTTTGATTTTAAAAGTTTTGTTAAAGGGTTCATTACAATCATAATCCAAATATAAAGAATTTGAAAGCTTTAACTTTGAAAACCTTGAATTAATGGAACTCTCATTGTGGTCGAAGTTTGAGGAGAGTGGATGTACATAAGGTTGCACTAAACCACTATAAAACTGTTGAGTATGCATCTTGCTCTCTTTTCTATTTACTTTATAAGCAAGTTATTCTTTAATTATTTTTGTTTATATTTGTCTTTGCATTCATAATTGTAGAATAGTAAAAAATGATCATCATCCAATTCAACCCTTTCTCTCTTGGGTGATTAATTTAGGTTGATTAGAAATTTTTAATAAGTAGATTATTTTTTGGTCAACCTACATAAATGAATTTGACCCAAATTGACCTATTTATTAATCATGTTGATTAACTTGATTATAATTATCGTCTATTTAACTCACATTTAACTTATTCAAAATTTGATTTTAAATAAATAGATAAATTGAGTCATAAATATATCAAGTTGGGATGTTAATTATATTGACTCAAATATGATCTAACTCGACTTGATTATTAAATAGACCATAATTATTAAATGGATTAAATGATGTGTCATATTAAATAACTAGATTGCATTTAAGTTAATGTTTTTAATTTAATTATTATTCATGTTGAATTTGGATGAACAAATTTCATCAAATATATGAGTTTTGACACAATAAAAATATAATCCGCTAATGGGAATTGTCACTCCAAAGGACCCATAGAGGAGAATTTTATAATCATTTTAATTCCATATTTATACTTTTTATAAAATAAAAAATTATTATTAAATAATTTTATTTTATTTTATTTTTCAAAATTCCTTCATGTAATAAAATTTAAATTTTAAATAAAGAACCTATTTTAATCGATTTATGAAAAATATATTAACCAAAGTCAAAATTACTTGATTTATGTTAAAATTAATTTTTTAAAAAATATATATTTTTTATTTTTAGTCATTTAATACAATACAATAAAAAATTCTAGATGGATCTATTTAATTCATTTATTAGAATTAATTTTCGATTAAATTACAAATGAAAAGAATCTAAAAATTATTATTATAATTCTTTATTTTTGATATCAACTTCATTCTTTTAAAGTTGGACTTTGACCAGAGTGTTCAACCGTACATTAGTTTTGAACTTGTATGTTTTTGAGTTTGATATTATTATTTTTTATTTATATATTTGTACTAAAATTCAAATAATAAATAAGATCATATTTAATAAGAGAAGAAGATATGTTTGCATACGTAGCAACTTGTGATGCAGGAAATTAATTTTTATTTAATTAAATTTTTTAGAAATGTTAAGTTTATCCTTAATTTTAATAACCATATTTTTAAAAAATAATCCTTAAATATAAAATTTAATCACATAGTAACCACTTCCACTTTTATTTTCCAAGTTTGAGAATACCATTGTTTTAAATTTCTGTTTGTCTTATTTTATTGAAAAAGTTGAAACTTATTTTTTAGAAAAAAAAAAAAAAAAAAAAGGCTCCAAGAGGTTGTAGACACGTGCGTTTTGGATGGGTGCCAGGCAGGCATTTATAGGATGAGAATCATCTTTTTGGGTTCTGGAGTATTCTAGGAGATTCGGGAGGAAAGTACACGAGGAGATGATGTGTTTTTCATCACCACATATCACAAGTTTTTCTGGATTTTTCCGGAAGCTAGGTCTTTTCTGGAGAGATGCGTCTCTGCCAGCAGTGAGCATCACCTCCACAGGGGCGCCATCCGTTGGAGGAGACGAGCCTTCTTTATAGTAGTCTTCTGCATATCTACACCAGTGCACCGCGTCTCCATAGAAAAGCGACAACTCATCGAAGCCACAATAGACCAGCTCTTGATACTGATCATCACCGCCATTATCATTCTCTGCAATTCATCGCGATCATGACACACCGGCTGGGGAGATTTGATCATGTTCGGTTCTATCATCAGATATCCAATTTCAGTTTTCACCATCATATCTCTTTATCTGATCATTACCGATTTATTTCTTGAATCATCTTGAATTTCCGGAAAAGGCACATCAAGAACATATCCACAGCAGATTCACAGATTTGATCATCACGCATTAGGTTTAATGGGATCTTTTTTAGCATTCTGAAAAGGGTAGGAGAACGAGCTCTCTATTATTTTTTGGATCATCATCTACCAGGTTCTGGAAGAGTTGATCAACAGCTTTTGCATCTGGATAGTGACAGATCTCCATAAGCAAGGCATCATTTGAGGATTCATCTTCAGGCGCATCATCTTGATATCTGGACCAAGATAGCACCAATTGGAGTTCTCCCATCATCTCCACAACTGAAGCATCAATTGACCACATAATCAGTTCTCCCATCATTGGCTGCATCATCAGTACTAATATCGCCCTCCGATTGATGCATTGCCATTTCTCCTCCATGAACATAGCAGCAGAATGAACTCCACTACCGTAGGTGACATAGAGAATAACCAGATTGGAATTCGAGTGGAGAATGCATCGAATTACGGTTTGAAGATAGAAGGTGACAACGATTCTTAATTATCCTTGAAGTGCAGTTCCAGAAGCTTAGTGCATGAAGGAAAGTGGCAGCCATGTTGAAAAAATGGAGAATTTTGTTGCCATGTTGATGGAGGAGTCAAAGCATAAATTCGGCGTGGAAAATTACTAGTTGCAACCTCATATATAAATGGTTAAAATCTAATGAATTAAAATCAAGAGATAATGTGGTTAGTTGTAAAAGTGGATGTAATGATCGAATTGCATATGAATATATGGCCGGCTGTAGCATGTCTTAGTGGCATGTTAATCTTTGAATAAATTTATGTAGGATATATATGTTAGTGGCATGTTGATTTTTTGAATAAAATATTGCAATGAATTTATGAAGGATATGTTAATGGCATGTTTGTGTCACACCCCAAATTCTGGCCAACCCAAAACTCAACTCGTCACCCCAGGTCAAGGGTTTGACCCTAAGGGTTACTCGAGCTTTGACCCAAAATGATACACTTTAAAAAAAAAATCCATAAAGTAAACCTAATGTGAAAATAATGCCCAATCTAGTGCGTTTGTGCCACATAGGATGCCACATCATAAAACCGTAGTTGGTAATTACGGTTTTATTTTTTTAAAACATTCAAAACCGTAGTCACCAACTTTAAATTTATATATATAAATAATTATATTGTTTGATTTAAAGTATTTAACTTTAATTTATTTAAATAAATATATTATATTATTTTGATTTTAGATAGACTAAAAATATGTGAGTGATTTAATAAAAATATTTAACTTTAATTTATTTAAATAAAAATATTATATTATTTTGATTTTAGATTGACGAAAAATATGTGAGTGGTTTAATAAAAATATTTAACTTTAATTGATCTCATTATTTAAAGAATAATAATAGATGAAATTAAATAATTGATGTCTTTAATTTGATATAAAAATACTTAAATAAAAATATTATATTATTTTGATTTTAGATAGACTAAAAATATGTGAGTGATTTAATAAAAATATTTAACTTTAATTTATTTAAATAAAAATATTATATTATTTTAATTTTAGATTGACTAAAAATATGTGAGTGGTTTAATAAAAATATTTAACTTTAATTGATAAGAATAATAATATATGAAATTAAATAATTGATGTCTTTAATTTGATATAAAAATATTTAAATAAAAATATTATATTATTTTGATTTTAGATAAACTAAAAATATGTGAGTGATTTAATAAAAATATTTAACTTTAATTTATTTAAATAAAAATATTATATTATTTTGATTTTAGATTGACTAAAAATATGTGAGTGGTTTAATAAAAATATTTAACTTTAATTGATCTCATTATTTAAAGAATAATAATATATGAAATTAAATAATTGATGTCTTTAATTTGATATAAAAATATTATGGTTTAGTTTTATTAAAATATTTGACACTATACTCAATATAAATATAATTAGTTAAAAATATACTATTTTATGCCCTCATAATGAAGAATATTATATTATTTTGTAACTTTGTACAAAAATTAAAGCCAATTATGCATTTGTACAAAACATAATATGACTTCAAGTGGGTAAATAATTGGAAAATTACTTAAATACAACAAAAATAATTTTATTTTCTCCAATTTTTTCCTTTCAAAATGGGATCAAAATGGAATGGAATGGAAAGACTTAAAATTTTAAACTTAAAATGCCAACCTAATAGAATTTGTTTTTCCGCTTCTTAAAATATAGAATTGTAGAAAGAAAATACCTATGTTTTTCCAATCAATTCACCATTTAGTTTAACTGTTTTGGTAAATAAATGAAAATGCTTTTAGAACATTTTTGTAAATTCATTGAGAATAAGAAAAATGTTCCTTATTGGGTTTTAACGGGAGTTTTGGACAAAAATGATTTCTTTAAAACAAAAAATTCATAAATTAATTTTATTCTCAAAATAATTTTCAATGTGATGTGTGTCTTATTCATGAGGGTATTTACATCATAAAATTGTAATTGGTAATTACGATTTTTGATTTTTTTTTTAAATAGTCAAAATAGTAATTGGTGATCATAGCTTTAAATTTAAACCTAAAACCAATTTTTTTAAGTTCAAATTTTAAATCATGCGAATGTTCAATTTTTTAAGAATTATTTTGATTGGAGGTTAAGATTGTAAATTAGTTTTAATGCATTATTTTTTCTATATTGATATAGTGTTGTTGTAACTAATTAGTTACAAATTTTTAGATTGTCGAATTGCTATATATATATATATATATATATATATATATAAGTTCAATTTAAGTTTAAAATTGATCATATTTTCATTTAAATATATAATAATTTGTTCATAATAATAATAAAAAAAAGTTAACAATATAATGCAAATGAAAATAAACACAAAAACTAAAAACCAGTCCTCAATGAGTGCCACATGATGGGGTCTTCCTCTTTCTCTACGGATGCCTATGATAAAGAGACATCTCTGTGGAATCTATCTGTGCAATCTGCCATGTCTCGGTATGTATAGGTTGAGATAGAGTTGATGGAGGCAAGACTCGACGTCTACGTGGACCACGACGTCTCCTAGGTGGACATACATCTAACTGTGTAACATGTGTAAGGGTATGATGCATGGTAGTCTCTATGGGAAGAGGTGTAGGTGATGGTAGAGTGGTAGATGGTGGGGCGATCTCAGGTACAGTGATATCTGATATGGTAGCATCTAGGAGAGGTGATATAGGAGATGGAAGAATGACATTTACTATAGTGGTAGCTGGTGCAATAACATCTGATATAGTGGGCTCGAGGAGAGGAAATATAAGTGATGATAGTGAGGTGACATGTGGTGTAGTGGTCTCCTCGAGACAAGGTAGAGGTGATGGTAGATTAGTAGATAGTGGGGTAGTCTCTGGTGTAGTGACATCAGGTATAGTGGTGTCTGTGGGAGGAAATACAGGTGATGGTAGAGTGGTATCTGATACGACATGCTCTAAGGGAGAAGGTCTAGGTGAAGGTGATGGTAGGGTGAAGGGGGAAGTGTGGAAACCTCAGGTGCAAATGGGGTAGATGATGTGGATGGTGCTAACATGGTCTCAGGTGGATGCATAGATCGTCGAGGCTGTCGACCAGCTCGCCCACCATCTCTCCTACTATCTCTCCCTCGGCCTCAAATAGGCTGCATCCTAACTGTAGTGGCTGACACAGGTGGTCTCATAGATGGGTATGATGATGTAGGCGACTGACGGGCAAAATGTATGCGATGGTCCTCTCCAATAACATGCAAAATATCAATAGCAATCCGATGAATGTCGCCTAATGCACCTGAAGTAGGCCAGCAGATCGACTAGCAATCTCAACCATACCAGTGATCTATTAAAAAAAAAAAAAAAAGTTAAAGCAGACGAAGATGATTTTTAATTAATTAAAATTTAATAAACCATTTATAAATTAAAAAAATCTTACCAACAAGCGAGTATTTCTTTGTTGTACTATGATACCTCATCCTGATCTCTATGGGGGAGAGGGTGTGATCAAACGTTGTGTAATACGTCGGTACCACTCCATATATGGATCATGAAACTGCATAGCACCCACCATAGGTGGTGCCGTCACAATACGCTCCGCACGACTAGCCCATAAGGTAATATATTGTGCATGAAATGCCTCCCAATCATACTTATGTCGTCTTTGCCTATCCACGGAATGGAGGTGTTGCTCTATGGAACAAGATGGAGGTATCCTTTGTTGGAGGCCAAACTGTCACAACACTCGCTCTGGTCGATGCCACTCGACAATGTCAAAGCAGATAAGAGGTGACATCGTCCTCCAAATCTCCTGGTCTGCTAGAGATATCGCCGGAAGATGGGCAACTAAGTCTCCCATGTAAGGCTCCCATAAAACCTGTTAAAATCAACATTTGAAATTAATAAATTTAACGTTTATATGGTTAACAATAGCACATTAGATCTTATATGTACCTGGTCATGGGTCTGTGCATCTAATTGGTCTCGATAAAATGTCAACACACGTGATGGGTTTTGAGCCCATGATAAAGGTACTCTCCACCTACATCCTAACGGATCAGCCAGTAAACCCTCGTGTAACAATGCCTCATCCTGTAATCCCTGCTCTAAATGCTCAGCTGGTAAATCATCGACTGCATCATGCTTTAAATGTTGGGCTGCTGGAGGGGCTGGTGGTCGACCAAAATCGGGTCGACCCAGGTGGAGTCTCTCCCAAGACCATAACTGCAAAAAAATGTAACATTAAAATTTTACTTAAATTATAAACTTCAAACAACTAGAAATTTTAATCTAATGTGAATAATTAATTATACCTGTAATAGTGTCACACATCCAGCAATATCGGTGGCACCATCCAAACTCGCTCGACACAACTCCCTATATAGGTGTGCTAATACTACACTACCCCAACTATACATAGATGTCTGAGTCAAGTCTCTAAGAAGTGGGAGATAACACATATGTATGTGAGTACCCTTCTTGTCTGTAAATAGCGCTGAACCTATGAGTCCTAATATGAAAGCCCGTGCATACTGCTCTAAGGTGGCATCATCTAAATCAATTGGTGGATGAGAGAACTGGTGACATAGCCATCGTGTCGATATCTCTGATCCTTTAATCTCAGATGTAGGGGGAGTCACCCCTAAAAGTTCATAACATAGCAATGACCAATCTATATCACATGTGCCAGTGATGGGAAGCCCATGAATACGAAGACCTAATATGACAGCAACATCCTGTAAAGTAATGGTCATCTCCCCAACAGGTAAGTGAAATGTGTGTGTCTCAGGACGCCATCTCTCAACTAGACTAGTGATCAATCCCCAATCTAGTGTAATGTGTCCAATACGATATACACCATAAAATCCAGATCGAATAATATAAGGTCGAAGACGAGGATCCATCTCCCACTCTCGCATAAACCTAGATATATGTTGTCGACAATCAAGACTGAAGCAAGCTGTAAAAATACAAATAAATCATTTAGATAATAAACTGTAATTTTTTTCATTCTTTAAAGAGATATTATGTGTTTTCATATACATACCGACTGTGAGTCAACTAAATGAGACCTATGTCTATCCTGCAGAACCAAAATAGACGTATCTAATGGATCTGGATCAGAACTATGTCCTCTATACTCCATATTTGTAACAAAATTGTGAAGATAAATAAACAATACTTATTGTTTTTAAATAAAAAATATTTTTAATGGAAAAGTTTAAAAAATTTATGGAGTTTTCCATATATTAAGTATATATCAGTTTGATAAATTTAAGTAGATCAATTCATTTATGACCAATAAACAAGTCATACTAGTTTAAAATAAAATTAGAGATACAAATACAATGAAGCATTTTGTTAACATTTTTAATAGAAAATTTCAAAATTTTGACAGAGTTTCCCCTATAATATGGACATTATTCCAAATACAAATAACCTGATTAGGCAAATAACATCAATATTTATAATCAAACCAAAGCAAATAATTGAATAAAGGTAGTATCATAGTAGCTTACATCACAATATCCAAGAAAATTACATGCACACATCATAAGGTCTAATAAACTCCATTACTGTTTTGACAAGAACGACGATTGTGGCCACTTTGTTTGCATAACCCACACGTAATAGAAGTCTTGCCCTCTCTAACATCCATTTCATTATGCAAACGACTTGATTTAGGTCATCCACTCAATGCACGTTTCATCGACTCAGAAGGCATGATAATCGGGCCATCATAAGGAGGTCACTCATATACATTGAAAATGGGATGGAACAAGGGTGCCCAAGTATTATAGTACGATTGTGTACTGTAGTAGTGTTGAACAAGTGGTCTAAAATCAATTGAACGAAAATGACATGCTGCTAAAATATGACTACATGGGAATCCATATATGAGTGTTTTACCACACGTGCATGCATACTCCTGTAAGTTGACGCGATATGTTCGACTACGAGTTGAGCTACTCTTAGTACCCCTATTACTCTTCACATGGAATTGTCCTTGGATGTGATCATATAAAACAATCTCATGAGATCCCGCCTTAACCACATTTGCCTTCATCTTAGCATCAACATATGGAGTGTATTCCTCACTTGAAGCAAGTCGATTAGCACCTTGTTCCCTTCTCACAACAAAGTAACTATTTAACCGAAAAAATGTCAATTGAACCAAAGTAGTTACAGGTAAGCTACGAGCCCCTTTAAGCACATTATTGAACACCTCCGACACGTTTGTAGTCATGATGCCGTACCTTCGACCTCCGTCATGAGAGAGTGCCCATTTCTCAAAAGGGATTGCTTCCAACCATTGTTGTGCGGCTGCATTAATCCTCCCAATTGTGTTCATATGTTTATTGAATTTTTCAATCTTGGTTGCTAAGGTTGCTCTGCACATCAGATTTTTCAATGTTTTATCCTTGAATCGAGTCATAAAATTGCTAGCAAGATGACACATACAAACCCTATAATATGCGTATGGCTCAGACCAACCAAGATGAACATTGCTCATTGCAGCCATAATGCCTGGATGTCGATCTGATATAACACAAAGTTTCCTCCTATTAGTGACTCTTGTTCTAATACATGCCAAAAACCATCTCCAACTATCAATATTCTCACCCTCTGTTAGGGCAAAAGCCAATCGAAATAACTGATTATTTCCATCACAACCCATAGCAATCATTAAAGTGCCTTTATACTTCCCATACAAATGTGTACCATTAATATTGAGTACAGGCCGACAATGCTTGAATCCTTCAATAGATGGTTGAAATGTCCAAAAAACTCGTTGAAATATTTCTGTATTCTCCATAATACCAGGAAATGTTTTTGAAATTACAACACATCCTAGATTTGCCTGCTCTAAGGCAATGAAAAAATGTGGCAGCTCTGCATATGACTTATAAAAATCACCAAATAAGTTTGTAAGAGCTTTAAGCTTCGCTTTAGATGCCTTCTTGTATGATATTTGGTATCCGAATTTCTCCACAATACTTGCTTGAATAGCAGCCACTGACAATGTGAATTGTGCCTTAATCATTCCTTGGATATGAGCAGCAATCAAGTTGGAATCTAATTGTTGATGATCTCGATTCAAGCAAGGATTTACACATTTGTGGGGACCATTGTATTTATTGATTGCAAATGAAGTTGTACCTTTTACAACCATAGCACGAAGTTTCCATGGACATTGCGATTGCTCAGCCTTCTTGCATCTTAGGACCAACAACTTTGTAGTTGACGAAACAACAACGTACTCTTGGTGTTGACTTAAAGAGTACAACTTCGCAGCATGTTGTAAATCTGCTTTTGAATTAAAAACTTGGCCAACCATGAACTCTCCACGAGTTTCCAATATTAGTGTTCCCCCATGGGGTCCAGTCACTTGAAACGACGTTACCAATGTTTTCTACATTTTCAAACTGCAATGATGGTGCCGAGTGATACTGAACAGGGGAATACTCTATTGGATCATCAGGATCTGGGTTATTTAACATATCACAACATTCCCCATCCACGGAGACATATCTCCCTTGTTCACTTTCCATTGCTTCGTGAAGAGCTAAGAAAGATGAAACAACATTAACATTATTGTTTTCCTCATCAATAAATTCGAACACCCCATCGCCATCATGTTGAACATCTTCTGCTCTCTCACTTTGATCATCACCTTCTTAGGATTCACATTTTTCTTCATTTTCATCTGCTCTACACTCATAAGTCATTGCAACTGGGGCACTACTAGGTCCACAACCATACTCAAATTCCTCAACATTATCATTTTGTCCGAGTAATAATTGTGTGAAGTTACCCAAAAATTGCCCTCTCTCCCGTGGTTGTACTGGCACTTGTTCAATATACAATTCAATTTCGTCCATTCCAAATGTGTTAACCAATTTCAACATTTGAGATAAACTATTATCATCCCATATTGGACAAGGTTGAAACCTATTTTCCCTTTTCAAAGGATATCTACAGTTGAGGACTAATTGAAATTGTTTTTTGTCAATGCCAATTCTCGAGTATATCATAGATAACAAGTGTTCATAGGTTGAACCAACAGGCACATCCAAAGGCACAATTACAGCTAGATCCCCAATATACTTTACATCTGTTTCTGTCCTCAACATTTTTCCTTTACAAAAGCAAATCACAGGAGCAATAGATTCATACATGATTTACCTATAAAAAATACAATATCAAATGGTTTAATAATCAATGAAAATAATAGCAAGAGAAATTGCATATAATATTTTAACATGTGAATACACAATTATATAATAAAACACATTTTTAGACATTAGGAGGAAAAATATAAATCACTTCATAATAATAATTTTTTTATTTAAATAGTTATCTATGATACAAATATAATCATAGATAAATGTTTTATAGAATTTTAATTTAAAACTTAGGTAGTGGGCTATAAATCAATAAATGTTGAGTTAAAAAATTACAATAATCTTAAAATTAAATAAAAAATAATCCACCAAAATTTTTTTTATTATAAAATATCATATATTAAAATAAAATTGAATGTTATGAACTATTAAATAATATATAATTTAAATAATTATGTTATTATTCATGAATCAATTGATATTTGATTAAAGCTAAAAGTCGAAAAAAAAAAATCAAAATCAAAATAAAATAAAAGTAACTGACCAAAAAAATATATATTAATAAAGTATCAATTACACAATTATAAAAATTTGATATATGTGTTTATTCTGTTTTTGGAAAGCTAGGTTCCTTCTTTTGACTAGTTTCATTGATCAGAAGCTGTCTAGATGAGAAATTGTGTGTGAAGATGAATCAATAACCTAGGATAAATCAACAATTTCATATGAATTACCAAATTGCAGATCTAAAACAGGGGACAACATGGGATATGGGAAGCAGGACCTCAAAAAGATAGTAGAACCAAGGATGAGACATCAGTTTTCATGGATATATCGGTAGTTGGATTTTACGAATATACTAGGATATATCAGTGGAAATTTTGACAAATAAATCAATGGAAGAAATTTTGAGGGAAAAAAAAGAAGAAAAAACAAGAAATAATACGCATATTCAAGTTATTACTTTTAAATTATATATATATATATATATATATATATATATATATATATATATATTATTTCTAATATTCAATAATAAATTAATAATATATAGAACTTGAAAACACATTTTACATTGATATATCTAAAAGATACAAAAGAAATGATGGTATATGTATGATTTTTAAAATATTTGTAATTTTTTTTCTATTAAGTTTAATTAATAAAAAAAATATGAACAAAGACTCATTAAAAAATTTATGATAATCATTTTTATATTTTTAATACTTAAATCAAATTTGGAAATAAGATAATTAAAATTAAATTATTTATTAGATGTTTATTTTAATATCTTATGTATGATAAAAATGTATTAAAAATATATTTGTCTCCAAAATTCCTTTATTTTTTTAATTAAAATGAGAAAAATAAAAATTTGTGTGTGTGTATATATATATTTATTAACAATTGTAAAACCAAAAATCACATTAGTCCCACTGGTCATGAACTCTTTTGCCATGTATAAGAATAAGGGGGTATGAGTCCCAATATGGTTTTCCCAAAATTTAAATTATTTATGTTGTCTACCATATGAAGTAACAACCATCTGGAGTGGCAACAAAAAGGTCAAGATCAGATTCTGATGGCTAAGATAAAGGCCTTGAACCCACCTTAATAATAGCAATCATTACTTTGTTTTCGTGTACACACTTTCCTCTCTAAATACAAGGCAAAAAAAAAAAATTGTTTAAATGAAGGGCTCTCATTTTTTCTTCTTCAAACTTGGCAACTTCCATACATATCAAGAAGAGAACTATTAGGCAAATTCTAAGTGGAAGGAAATTAACAAAAGTTGAACTGTTACAAACTTATACTAGAGGCCTTCTACTCCAAGTGTACTAAGCCTTTCATTGTACCATGTATATTGTGAAAAGATCATAAGCTTAAAGCTACTATACTTTTTCTCTTTTTCACATTAATTACTTTTCTGCATGGAAAATGAAAGCAAAAGAGAAAAACATGTCCCTTGACACTTTCCATACCAAACAATCCATGGTCAGCTTTTTTGTCTATTTTACTTGTAACCTTTATGCACTGCACCTCATTTACCATTTTTGTATTTCTCAAAAACTAGCTAGCTAGGTTCTATTTGACAGCCTTTAATTGGTAGGAATACACTTCTTTTTGAGAACCCAAATATAGAAGTTTTTTTTTTTTTGCTCGAGATATTGTACACTTATGAAATAATACAAAATTTTCCAACTTATCCTCATTATTTTTAGATTAATTTTCAAAACACTCTACAAAAAAAATATGTGAAAAATCCTTAAACTTATTCAAACAAACCACTCTATGTTTAGGATAAATTTTCAAAAGCTATTTCCAGTCTACAACTTACCAAACATTGAAAAACTATTGTTTGTTCTAAAAACAAAAACTTTTTCAGAAAATAGGCCCCCTAAAGGATCCACAAGATGAATAGGGCAAAGATCAAGGAGATCAATAAAAAAGGATCACACAGTGAGATCTATTAACATAGTGCTCAATCTAAACAACCTTGTTCACAAAAAAAAAAAAAAAAAAAAAACAATGGGTCTAGTTTTTTCATGAGTTTTACAGTGGTATGTATTCATATTTCCATGGAATGTTTTTGACAGTGAGAAACGTAAGATTGAACCCATAAGAAGGGAGAAAAACCAAGCTTTGAAGCTTACCTATCCACAAATACAGGAAAACAACCTCAGAAGAAGAAGAAGAAGAAGAAGAAGAATATGCTTGTACTAAAGGTTTTGATTAAGGTTTAATTTGGAAGAGAAGGGCAAAGAGATTCTTGAGGTAAACCAAAACAGCAGCAGGAGAAGGAGAAGAAGAAGAAGCAGAAAGAATAACTAAAAAGGAAGTTGATCATGAGCCCTGCTTTTCATTCAATTCATCTGTTTCCCATGCAAATATATATGATGTAAGTCCGAATATTGGCTAAAAATCCAGAAACACAGATAATAAATTTAAAAATTATTTTTTACATTGGGGGTTTCAAGTAAAATTTTGAAAATAACTGACAGATAGTTTAAAAAATTATCCTCAAAAATTGTTTTTTATAACAATTTTAAAAAACAGTACTAGACAAGTTCTAATAATTTCTTATTGAGTGGGAGAATGAGAGAAAATACAAATAAAATAATTAAAAATCTCATATATACCAACTGATGAAGGATTGAATGTTCTAGTTTCCAACTTTTCATTAGTTCAATAAAATTACAATAAAAGGAATGAGAATTTCTGCAGATGCAAAGAAGAGAATAGATTTAACAATAAAAAATCATTAAATTATGTTCAATCAGAATCTCACAGGAAGCTGAATGGAAAAAAAATCAAGTATCACCAAACTAAAGAACTATATAAACAAATCTCAAGGTTCCAGGAAGTGGAGAACTAAATAACAAAACATTAATTTTGCATAAATTTTGAGAATGGGTTTAAGATTCTTGTTTAGATATTTGAAGATATACCATCTGAGTGGTCCCCTCACTCTTGGTAACAAATATTTGAAGATATTTTCTATTTCTATAACAAAAATCACCGGAGTTTTTTTTACAGTGGTCTCCTCCATTTTTGGTATCTTTAACAAAAAGAAATCCATACTGGTCCCCCATTCCATATCCGTTTTCTTTACCAAAAAAACCATTTTCTTTCTTCTAAGCTCAAAATCAAAATAAAATCAAACATGTCTTTACCAAACAGAAACCAAACAAATCTACAACAACAAACCAAACAGATTTACAAAAAAAAAAAAAAAAATTAAAATTTACGATTAACTGAAAAATTCATAAATCTTACCTGACAACGACTTCCAAAATTTGAATTTGAACCAAGGATGCAACGGGAAGGATGAAACCCTAAAGGGA
Organism: Vitis amurensis; assembly: GCA_037355405.1. Classification (NCBI taxonomy): domain Eukaryota; kingdom Viridiplantae; phylum Streptophyta; class Magnoliopsida; order Vitales; family Vitaceae; genus Vitis; species Vitis amurensis. Next base: position 12,620,214 of record CM074682.1, on the reverse strand, counting down.
AGAATGAAACCCTAAAGGGAAGAAAAAAACCATAAATGGAAGAAAGCCAATCAGGGAAATGGAGAAACTTAATGGGAAAGGGACAGAAAAGGAATTCAAAACCGTAGTTACCAACTACGGTTTTGACCAATTTAAAAAAATTCAATACCGTAGTTACCAACTATGGTTTTATGATGTGGCATTCCACGTGGCCCAGACGCACTAGATTGGGCATTATTTTCATATTCGGTTTAGTTTATGCATTTTTTTTAAATGCAGCATTTTGGGTCAAAGCTCGGGTTACTCTTATTCACGTTGGTAATCAATCAAAACATTTTAATTTTTTTTTCCCAATAAAATGTCTAATCTTAAATAAATTTATTAAGTTAAGATTTACTGTAATATATTATTTTACTTTTCTAAAACCAACCATCACACTATCTTCTATTCACAAGTATAATAAATCCAACAATCATCTTCTAATCCAAAAGCTCAAATATTTACAATAATCTAAGTCAAAAAGCATATTTCCAAAAACATTTTACAAACTAACCAAATATAATTTAACTTACAAAAGCTCATATAACTCAAATTGGTACATGTAAAAAGGGTAATATACATTTAAAAACAACCGTTATTATGATTCTTTTGCTTTCTCAAATACTTTCTGAACTTCCTGTGGTCCCTCTGAAACTATATTTGCATCTAAAAATTTTAGAAAATAAAGGGGTGAGCATTTCTACGTTCCTCAGTAGAGTGTTTTACAGCCAAATAGGTTAGAAATTCTAGGTCAGTAACACAACCATATGCTAAAACATAATATTACCTTTACATTATACACACCAAAAGAAACACAGCCATACAAATTTAAACCAATCAAAATTGTCATTTCCTTGTTCAATCATATGTCTAACATATCAACAATTCTAAATTTACAAAATAAATAAGTCATTTTAGTTTTGAATAATATATTCAAACATACACTTAATAAATAATACAAATCTTTCTTCCAAATGCAACCATGATGTAAATGCTTACACACAATCACACAATACACTGTCGTTCTCGGGCTTTCACTGAAGGATACGCATCCGTACCCAAATACACTCCCCATTCGGAGTCTTCCCGGGGTAAACTTTTGGGTCTTTCACCATAGAGATCTCACTCCCTTCTTAATTCGCCTTCTTTGGGATCATTTTTTTTTCTTTTCATTTTTGCCATCTTCCGGGTTTTTTCATTCTCATTTCCATTTCACATAACCATTTCTTTAATTTTTTTTTTCTTTGCACAACCATGATGCATATGAAGTGCAATCACATCATATTTCAACATCCAAAATTTTCCGAGGCATAATTCTATTCACTTTCATTATGTTTCATAATTTCCAATAATCCATACAACGATTTTTTCTTCACTTTAATCACCACAAACATTAAAGAAAATTTAGAATTAATTGTATAGTATCAATACATAGTTTTAAACCTTAGCCACATAAATTCTATTTTTTTTTCCGACAAACTTATTAATTTACAACAACCAACATAACCATTTTTTTTTCAATTAAATAACCTCACATATCCAAAAAAATTCCCACTAATACAAATATCAACAAAACACAATTTATGTTATAATTTATTTATCTCTAATAATCTCAATAATATTAACACCCAATACAACAATTTTCCACAACTAAACCACCACAACATTTGGGAAAATATTTTTTTAATAATTCAAATATTAACAAAAACCCAATTTACATCATCAATTTATTAATAATTTTAAAACAATCATTTTAAACATATTTCAATATTCAAAATTTTCAACAAATAATTTCAATTATTTTCAACCCTAATATATCACCAATAAATTCATATAATTTCTAACATGACAACAATCATTAAAGTATATTAACCAATATTCCAATAAAAAGAATTTTCACAGCTACAACAATCTGGTAAATCCTAATATGAGAACAACAATTAAATATGAACAATTCTAATATTTTTTTTTCTTGCATTAAACTTTCATTCACTTCCCATTTAACATTTTCAAAGCAAAATCAAATCATTTTACACATTTAGGGTTTCCAAAAACAACTTAATTGAAATCTATATGACAATCTACTACAACCCAACAACTCACCCATTTCCATGAAGTTTTTTGAACGTAATTAAAAGCAAAACGAAAAGCCTAAAATAAGTCGAGAGAGAAATTTAGGAAAAACACACCCCTACCTATATGGTAAGAACCAACCATGGGATAAAAAATCTGACTTCGTAGAAATGTTCACCATGTTGAAGACTGTCACCGTCTAAAATTTCGTCACGATCGGAGGTCGTTTCACCGTCGGATCGACAAAAACACACGACGAAGAACTTCCCTACATCTCCCCTGTGCTGCCTCCCCCATTCCTTTCTTTCTTTTCCCTTTCTTTTGCCTCCCGACCAACAACCCACTTATATATATATTGAAAATGCACATCCCTTCTCTTAATAAATTAAAACCATTATTCTTAAATTCACCTTCCGTAATTATGAATTATGCCAAACTAATGACTTTCACCTCACGAAAAATACTATCGTATTCATAATTTAATTTACTATAGGTATGCTATTCAAAAAGTATAATTTGACTATAATTACCTAAAACATTTTTACTTTGAAATTCACTTAAAATATGTTATAATTAACTATTAACAAAATTCAATTTCATAAAAATATTAAATACATAAAATAATTTTTCGATAACCAAGAAGTCGAAATTAATAACCCTTAACTCGTTAATTTTACTAATATTTATTTACCAACAAAATTTAAGTAATATTCTAAAACTTAATTCCATAAATTAATTAGTCATTCAATTTATAAAACTCAAATTCTCAACCTTTTGGTATAACTTTTATTTAATTTACTTCATTTGTCAAATTATTCAATCGCATCAAAATTTCAAAAGTTAAATTCATAAAATTCACGTTTAATTAATTTACCCATTTTGTATATTTTTTCTAAATTCACATATCATAATTTACTCTTAATTTAATTTCAATTCAACTCCGTTTAATGTTTCATAATTTTATAAAGTTAAATTAAATTTAATTTAATTTCGATTTATTATAAAATTAAATTCAATTTCTTTTTAATTATCCATTATAACAATTTGATATAATATAAATTTTTACCAAGTTTTTCTTACTACAATTTTTTTGATAATTACTCAATAATAATTAAAATAATTCCTATAACATACTTAATATTCAAATTTTTAAAACCTAATCTCAATTATTTGATGACTAAATTTTTCTTCAAATCTAAATTTAATTTCTAAAATTTCCACTCTTTACATATGACGACGTGACACATTTTTTCAAACTATTGACTTTTAACCAATTCTTCCAAAATCTCTTCCAATTAAATACTAACACGTAGATCTTTACCACTTTTTTTGATCATTTGACCTACAATTTTATAAAAATTTTTATGCTCCTAGAATCTGACATGTCCTTAAAAGCCCAGATATTATAGTTTGTTTCTTAAGAAAACAAAAAATTGAATGGGTATATGTGAGATGTGTTAGTGATGTTTGAATTTTAATGGAATAAAAGCAAGTGTCGGCCGTAGAGAAGTTAATGGTGAGAGAATCATGCTATAGAATGTCAGTGACTTTTCATTTGAATTTTAAAATTAGAATCATGTTGGTTGAGAGAGATATTAATGGGTTGAGTATGTTGAATTTCAAAATGAAATGAATTGGAGATAATGACAGTCGGCTATGAGAAGTGAAATAGTGATGTTGTTTTGTTGAATACAATTTATAATAGAAAGTGATGCTTGGTGAATTTTTAAATCAAAGCATGAAAATACAATTGAAATGAGTGAATAAAGTGGTCGTTTAATGGAGATTTAGGTGACTGAACTTCAATGCATTCATGTGGGTTTCGGTGGTGTGTAATGAGGTGAATTTGTGGCAGCCATAGAGAAGAATCAAATATGCTCATTGCCTCTGTGTTCTAATAGAGTATGAATCTTCAAGTATAGGATTTATCAAGTACACTTTAAATCAAAGCAAGAGAAGAATAATGAATAGATGTTTGAGTAAGGTAATAGAAAGATAATTTTATGTGGGTGTTTGTTGGTTATGGTGGATTTGAAAGGATAATGTTGATTGTGGAATGAAGTTAAGAGGTATTGAACTAAGAAAGGATAATGGAAAACCATTTCTATCTAAAATCTTAGTTGATTTGATCTCTGTTCTATTGAAGATAATGGTATTTTTTGGAGGCATGAACAAGCAACTACAGATGTCCTGATGGAATCTTACACGCTTGTACTCTTGGGAAGCAAATGTTTTCTATCGGGTTATATCAAACTCATTATGCCCCGCTATCCATTTTCTTTTATAAGAAATTTAAATGTTTTTAGTGTTGGTAACTTTACATGTTTTTTCAATAGATTCACATTAAACTTTATACCCTCAATCAATGTTTTTTTTTTTTTGCTTGTCTAACTTTACAGCTATTATTTATTATAGATTTCTTACTTTCTGTTACTATTGTTTATAGGATTGGACTGTATGCCAATTCTCCAATGCCACAAGTTCTTTGTGAGCTAGGATAATCATTTTAGCTATTGAAAAGATTCAATTTTGGGCTTGAGTGGTATGTTGTAACTCTATTCTTAACTTCCATAGCCATTGCTTATATCTTATTTTGCTTATTGTCTTTTGCTTAATCTATGTACTGAAAAGTGATAAATAGAACATGGGGAACTGATATTGTTTATAAGTATTTGATTGCTTCTAAGATTGTGCAGAGTATCAGACATACAATTTTTACCAACTACAACCTGGAAGCAACTAGAATAGTAAAAATTTGATTGTTTTGCTATTCCAATTTTGAATCCTATACTATCAGTGAACTAATGTCTCTCTCTCTCTATAGAACATGGAGCCTAAGATATCAATAAATAGTAATTTAATTTCTATTAGGATTTTTTTTTCTATTTTGTTAGTATTTTCTTTAATTGACTCAGTAAAAGTAAGGACGATTTGATTGATTTTTTTTAGCAAGAAAGGAGAACCAAGATTTTTCTAACAGCAAGGGATAACCATAATTTTTTTTAGCAAGAATGGAAAATAGGAAGATAATCAGAATTTTTTTTTTCTCAAGAAGAAAGGAGAATAATTTTTTTTTGGTTATTTAAAGGGACAAACAGGATTACTAGCAGCACGAGGGATGAATAAGAATTTCCAGAAACAAGAAGATGAACTAGAATTTTTCCTCCAGCAAAAAGGATGGCTCAAAAATGACAAGATATTCAAGTTAGGCTTGGAAAAACGTTAGTCAATCTTTCTACATTAAATGTCAAAGTTGTTCTTGTGTGTAGCTCCCAAAGTCATAGGCTAGTGCAAATGTCAAGCTGACTTTCTTGTCCATAGATGATTAGGTACTTTACTAAAATTTTGCTTTGAAAGTCGAGTAATAATAATAATGTAAAGTAATGTAATTGAAATAAATGTCGATCATAATTTCAGCCATCATGTGTCTCCTAAAAAGCATTTTCACATGGGTTTTTTTTTTTTTTTCTTTTTCTTTTGGGAACTGATGGAGTTGTTTTGTTTGGAGCCTAGTTTTTTTTTTTTTTTTTTGGTCTATTCTACAAACCTTGTAAAATAAAGGCATGATAAATTTTTCCCGTTGTTTAGTTCATTCATCAGCCAAAAAGGTTTTTCCACTATCTTAAATTTGAAAATGAGTGCTGTGTCAAACTTGGTTCAGTTAGAAAACAATGTTCTATTAGGCAGCCATTTGGTCTCTTTTCTTTTTATGATCTTGAACAATATGTCTACTTTATGCAACAAGTAATGAGGAGTTATGATATTTGTTGTAGGGAGCATTGGCTAATTCTAAGGGGCACTAATTTCGCGATAGATACTCGAGGGATGACATCTCCAATAAGAGCTCTTCCCTTGGTTTCTTACTATCATGATTGCTGAATATGTATCTTACTGTGAATTCTTTGAATTGTAGATTGGAGTGCTACTTCCATTTGTGCCATTTGAATCGCGATGGATATGTATACTTGTTTCGACGGATGTTACCTTATCCGTTCTCTCTCTTCTGAAGCAAAAAGAAACTAACTTTCTCCATGAAATCTTTGTTCATAAGGTTTTGAATTTCAAATAGGTACATAAGTTTTGGTAAATTTGAATTTTTTTCAACAAAAATAATAAATTTTTACTCTATTTATAGTTTTTTTTTTCTTTTTTTTTTTTGGTTATTTATTATTATAATTATTTTTTTATTTGATGTGAATGGATGTTGAACTTGAATCAGTTTCAGATTTGTTCTAGAGAAAAAAGAGACAGATCCTTAATTGTCTCTTAAAAGAGAAGTTGTGTGTTCTTGAACTATAGTTATTATTAACAGAAAATATCAGAAAATGACTTAGAGCTTTGCATTGGTACTTGCAAAAAGATGAGGTGCTCCATTTCTGTTTCTGCAACAGGAAGAGAAGAGATCAAGTGCTTCAGTAGCCTTCCAAATCAAAATCAAGGACTCATCTTTTGGAAGTAGCCTTGTGATTATGAAAAAGGTATTGTCTTTTTCTTTACTTGATTTTATAAATTTATCAAAATCAAAACCTCACTTGCTAAAATCATTAGACTAATAGAAGAGTTTATTAAGGCATAACTTTATATGACAGTAAGCTATCTTTCCTTGTGGTTTAAGGTGTTATATACTTTGAGAATTGAATCGGGTAGTACATGTGATATGCCATTTTATACACTTTCCTATATGTTTATCTGTGTATTTTTTTAATAAATAAATTTTATTACCAGATGATTAATTATACAAAATTTATCAAGTATCATTTTGTTTAAGAAGTGGATTTTTTATTTTGCATTGTTAAAATAGGTTGGTGGACTTTCAACTTCTATTACAATATTATAATTGAATAGATTTCCTTTAAAAGATGACACAAATTTCCATTATAATTCATAATTTTTCGTTGACCACCCATGATTCATGCTTGCAAAATCAATAGTAAATGATAAAACCGAAAGGAAAAACTTCAATTTTTTGTCTTTCTAATTGATGTGATTTTTTTAATTATATTTTAGATTACTTCCATAAGAGTATATGTATATTCCACAAATAAATCTATATATATATTTACTTTTTTGAATATGCCCTCATGTGCATCACTAAATCTTTTAGGAAAAAAAAACCTCACATTTTTATGTGGTTGATTCTTCCTTTTTCTTGCTTATAAACCATTATCTCCATAATTTTGTAGTGCAAACTTGGAAACAACCACTTGATAATTTTGTGTGTTCCAAGTACAATTTATACTTAAATTGACATTGCCTTTTTTTTTTTTTTTAAAAAAAAAAATTCTTCTTCAAATTGTTAATGTAAGCTTCTTCACCTTGGTTGTTTTCCTACAGGATTATTTAGTGTTATTCTTCAAATTGTTAAATAATCCAAATAGTTAGGAATTTTCTTCTACAAGGTTTCTTCTTATGATTACTATGGGTGCACCATTGTTATTTATTTATATTTGTTGATTAGGATTGAAGATTCTAGAGACAATGTTAGGGTGGGGCATTAGAATATCCTTATAAGAAAAGAGAAACCACATCAAAAAGAGTTAACAAGAATATGAAAATAAAAATAAAAATAAATAAAGAGAATTGAAAGTCAAATTATGTGTTTACACTTAGTTGTGATAAGATTGATATTGTAAAATCCATTAAATGTTGAAAGTCAAAGTTACCATTATATTTTCTTCTTCCATTCATACTTTGCCTTGAATTATTCCTAGAACTATTCCTTTATTATTTTCTTTGTATACTTGAATTTTTGTTGTTTACTACTCTTTTTGTAGAACATTTATTTTATTTTTGTTTTAGAGTACCATTATTTATTATTTTTTATTTTTGGATATTATATCATATTTGGAAATATATTACACTTGATTTTTATTTTTTTATTGATGAAACATTGTGTACAATTTTATTATAGAGTTTATGTGCACAATTAGTGAAATATATCTTATCCTCATGTGATAATTAGTGCTAACTATTTTTCTGTAACTCATGTTTATTTTTCTCAATTTTTTTTTTTTACATTTCATTTGACATTAATTCTAATTACCTTTTTCCTTAAATTTTTGTGAAGCTTATAATTTTAATTATACTTATTGGTTGTTTCGAGTATAATGAAAAGCAATCAATGGAATATCAATTGATGTTGCTCCTCAATCATACAACATTTTTGTTCACCTATGTATGTTTTTATTTTTTATAGCTTTTCTCAAATGCGGAACATGCTTATTATTAATATACCACATAACTCAAAAACCACTCAACAAGTGGAAATGCAAGTGGTTTCATGACCAGACACATGATACTCTTGGAATAGAGTCCTTCCAATGGAATTGACACATGATACTTCAAGTTCATATTAGAGAGAGACCCATGATTTCTCACTAATCCTCTTAGCATAGTAATTGGTTTTGTGTTTTTTTCCAAGGTATAAGAACCACTTGAAGACAAATTACAGTAAAAAAATTGTTTTTTTATTTATTTATAAACAATGAGTGGAGTAAATTTTCTCTGATTCTCTGCTTTCCCTCTTGAAATTATATTGTCATAACAAAGTTCTTGTTTTTTTTGTCACTAAGGGCATGAGACCGAAGTTGTGGCAGGATTCAGGAGTATTGAAACTAAACGATTAGTTATTTCACAATGATAAATTTTTCCTTGTTTTGTTCTATTTTCAAATAGGGACAAACATTTTCCAAATCTATAAACCACTTCAGGATTTCGTTTTGGTTTTAGAAAAGCAATTGGTGAAATCTCAATTGATGCTGCTCCTCAATGGTACAACATTTTTTGTTCCCTTTGCATGTTTTGATTTTTCTAGTTTTTCTCAAATATGGAACATGTTTTGATAAAAAAAACCCAATTTTTGTTTTTATTTTTATTGCATTTTGTTTTCAAGTCGTTCTTATACCTTGGAAGAAAACATAAAACCAATTACAACACTAAGAGGATTAGTGGGAAATCATGGGTCTATCTCTAATATGAACTTGAAGTATCATGTGTCAATTCAATGCAAGGACTATTCCAATAGTATCATGTGTCTAGTCATGAAACCGCTTGCATTTCCACTAGTTAAGTAGTTTTCAAGTTATGTGGTATATTAATAATAAGCATATTCCATATTTGAGAAAAGCTATAAAAAAATCAAAACATGCATAAGGGAATGAAAATGTTGTATCATTGAGGAGCAACATCAATTGAGATTCCATCGATTGCTTTTCTGAAAGCAAATGAAATCCTAAAGTGGTTTCTAGATTCAGAAAAATATCTGTCCTTATTTGGAAATAAAACAAAACAAGAAAGAATTTATTGTAGTGACATGACTAATCATTCAGTTTTGATCCTCCATAATCCTACCACATCTTGGGTTTCATGCCCTTAGTGAAAAAAACAAGAACTTTGTTATGACAATATGACACAAAATATGGGATGAAAAATAATAAATTATGTTTATTAGATTGATTATACACCCAATTTATATAAGAGATTACAAGAAAAGAAATAGGAAACAAAAGACATAATAGGAAACTAACTTATTCCTAAACTAACTTATTCCTAAATCATAAAACTATCTATTTACAGAAATAGGAAACTAATAAAACTATCAATTTTTGAAACTAATAAAACTATCTATTTACAGAAATATGAAACTAACATAATAGGAAAATAATTCTCCTATTTTATTTACAGCTCAACACTCTCCCTCAAGCCGAGGAATAGATGTCTTCCATTCCCAGCTTGAATACAAGATTGTGAAACATTGAACGGTTCAACCCTTTTGTTAGGATATCAGCTAATTGATGTTTTGACGGAACATAGGACATACACACTACTCATTCCTCTAATTTTTCTTTGATGAAATGCCTATCAATCTCAATATGTTTTGTTCTATCGTGTTGTATAGGGTTATGAGCAATATTGATAGCTGACTTATTGTCACAATAGAGCTTTATAGGACCATCCCACTTGATTCTCAAATCATCTAGAATAATCTTCAGCCAAAGTAGTTCACACAACCCTTGAGTAATGGCCCTAAACTTTGATTCTGCAGACGACCTTGCTACCACATTTTGCTTTTTACTTCTCCATGTTACCAAATTACCTCGAAAAGTACAATACCCTGCAGTTGATCTTCAATCCACTAGGGAACATGCATAGTCAGCGTTATGCTTCTAGAGCAAGAGTATTGTTCTTCTTGAACAAAATTCCTTTCCTAGGGTTGCCTTTCAAGTAATGCAGCACCCTATAAGCAGCTTGAAGATGAGGTTCTCTTGGATCTTACATGAATTGACTGATCACGCTCATCGAGTAGGTGATGTTTGGCCGAGTGTGAGCAAAGTATATAAGCCTACCAACCAGCCTTTGGTACATTCTTTTATCCACCATAGGTTCTTCTTTAGCTTCTCCCAACTTGTGGTTTGGATCCATTGGGGTAGAGACTGGTTTACACACAATCTTCCTTGTTTCTACTAATAAATCAGTCACATACTTTTGTTAAGAGATGAAGATCCCTTGTATGGAATATGCCACCTCAATACCGAGGAAGTACTTCAGTTTCCCTAGTTCCTTTATCTCAAACTCTGTTGTTAATCTTTGCTTCAATTCATGCTTTTCTCTCTCATCATTTCCAGTCACTATGATGTCGTCAACATAGACTAGAAGAGCAGTTACTCCCCCTGAAGCCGAGTGCTTAATGAAGAGAGTGTGGTCACCTTGGCTTTGTTTGTACCCAAACTCTTTCATGACTTTTGCAAATCTCCCAAACCAAGCCTTAGGAGATTGTTTTAGCCCATAAAGGGCCTTTTTTAGCTTGCACACCTTGTTACTTGTGTTTCCTTCAAATCCCGGTGGGATGTTCATGTAAATCTCTTCATCTAAACCACCATGAAGAAATGCATTCTTAACATCATACTGTAGGAGTTGCCAATTGTAGTGGGCAACCAGTGACAGTAGGATTCTTACAGTATTCATTTTTGCAACTAGAGCAAAAGTCTCTTGATAATCAACTCCATAAGTTTGAGTGTACCCTTTGGCTACCAATCTTACTTTATGTCTCTTAAGAGATCCATCAACATTATATTTTAGTGTGAAAATCCACTTGCAATCAACAATGTTTTTCCCTTTTGGTCTTTCAACAATCTCCCATGTTTTATTTTTTTCTAATGCACTCATTTCCTCTCTCATAGCATCATTCCATTCCCTTTTTGTTAATGCCTCAAAAACAGTGTTAGGGATGATAGTGGTGTTTAGACTCACAATAAAATTCTTGTGGGCTGGTGATAGGTGCTTAAGAGACACACAGTGTGATATTGGATAGAGTGGTCGGTTAGTGCATTCTCTGGTGCATTTTCTAACAGCAATAGGAAGGTCTAGGTCTAGGTTGTCTGTTGAGTCAGTGGAAGTTTCACTAGGTTGTGTATGTAAAGGTGGGTCCGATCTTACTGTGATTTCATTCCCAGGGTCTGAGTTGGATTCTTGGACCTGCTTTTGTTCTGGAATGACCTTTTCCCTTGAGTGCACCTTAGGAACCTGTGGAAAATTGCGAGTGACACTGACTGGAACAGGGGATGACACGGGTTCAGTGGTAAAATTGGGTTAGATCGCGAAACAAAAAAATCAGCAGCAATGAAGGTTGGTAAAGAACACGTGAATACAAAAAAAAATCCAGCTATGAAGGCCAGAAAAATGGTGATGAAGGCCAGAATGATGCCCAGTTCTTAAAAAACCTACAACTCTGATACCATGACACAAAATATGGGATGAAAAATAATAAATTCTGTTTATTAGATTGATTATACACAGTTTATATAGGAGATTACAAGAGAAGAAATAGGAAACAAGAGACATAATAGGAAACTAACTTATTCCTAAATCATAAAACTATCTATTTACAAAAATAGGAAATTAATAAAACTATCTATTTCTGAAACTAACAAAACTATCTATTTACAGAAATAGGAAACTAACATAATAGAAAAATAATTCTCCTATTTTATTTACAGCTCAACACAATATAATTTCAAGAGGAATAGCAGAGGAGCAAAGAAAATTTACTCCACTCATATTTGATCTAAACAAAAAAAAAAATCATTTTTTTTTGTTGCATTTGGTCTTTAAATGGTTCATATACCTTGGAAAAAAAAATCATAAAACCAATTACTATGATAAGAAGATTAGTGGGAAATCGTGGGTCTCTCTTTAATATGAACTTGGAGTATCGTGTGTCAATTCCAATGTAAAGACTTTATTCCAATAGTATTATGTGTTTGGTTGTGAAACCTCTTGCATTTCCACTTCTTGAATGGTTTTTGAGTTATGTGGTATATTCATAATAAGCATGTCCCATATTTGAGAAAAACTAGAAAAAATCAAAACATGCAAAGTAGACAGAAAATATTGTACTAGAGGAGCAACATCAATTTAGATTCAATCAATTGCTTTTCTGAAACCAAACCAAATCCTGAAGTGGTTTCTGGTTTCAGAAGATGTCTATCCCTACTTGGAAATAGAACGAAGTAAGACCAGATGCATAAAAAAAATTGATTTTTTTTTTCATTTAGATCAAATATGAGTGGAGTGAATTTTCTCCAATTCTCTTATTTCCCTCTTGAAATTATATTGTCATAACAAAGTTCTTGTTTTTTTTTTTCACTAAGGGCATGAGACCTAAGTTGTGGCAGGATTCAGGAGGATCATAACTAAACGATTAGTCATTTCACAATGATAAATTCTTTCGTTCTATTGCCAAATAGGGACAAACATTTTCCAAATCTTGAAACCACTTTAGGATTTCATTTCGTTTCAAACAAGCAATCGATGGAATCCCAATTGATGTTGCTCCTCAATAGTATAACATTTTCTGTCCCCTTTCCATGTATTGATTTTTTGTAGCTTTTCTCAAATATGAAACATGCTTATTATTAATATACCACATGATTCAAATACCACTTAACGAGTAGGAACACAAGAGGTTTCATGACCAAACACATGACACTATAGGAATAAAGTTTCATATTTGAGAAAAGCTAGGAAAAATCAAAACATGCAAATGGGGCAAAAAATGTTGTACCATTGAGGAGCAAAATCAATTGAGATTCCATTAATTGTTTTTTTTGAGACCAAATGAAATCTTCAAGTGGTTTCTTGTCTATCCTTACTTGAAAATAGAGTGAAATAATACCAAATGATGAGACCAAATGCAGCAAAAAAATTGATATTTTTTTTCGTTTAGATCAAACATGAGTAGACTGAATTTTCTCTAATTCTCTTCTTTTCCTCTTGAAATTGTATTCTCATAACACTGTTTTCATTTTTTTTACTAAGGGCATGAAGCCTAAGTTGTGGCATGATTCTAGAGGATAAAAAATAAACTATTAGTCATTTTACAATGATAAATTCTTTCTTATTTTGTTATATTTCCAAATAGTAATAGACAATTTTTGAATCTAGAAACCACTTAAGGATTTCGTTCCACTTTACAAAAGCGATAGATGGAATCTTGATTGATGTTGCTCTTAAATGGGATAACATTTTCTGTCTTCAATGCATGGTTTGATTTTTTATAGTTTTCCTCAAATATGGAACATGCTTATTGTTAATATACCACATAACACAAAAAACACTCAACAAGTGGAAATGTAAGTGGTTTCGTGACCAGACACATGATACTATTGGAATAGAGTATTTGCATTGTAATTGACACATGATATTTCAAGTTCATATTGGAGAGAGAGCCACAATTTCTCACTCATCTTCTTAGTGCAGTAATTAGTTTTGTGTTTTTTTTTTCCAAGGTATAGGAACCACTTGAAGACCAAATGCAGTTAAAAAAAAAATTATTTATTTTTTTTCGTTTAGGTCAAACATGAGTGGAGTAAATTTTTTTTGATTCTCTTCTTTCCCTTTTGAAATTAATTGTCATAACAAAGTTCTTGTTTTTTTCACTAAGGGCATGAGACCCAAGTTGTGGTAGGATTTAGGAGGATTAGAACTAAACGGTTGGTCATTTCACAATGATAAATTCTTATTGTTTTGTTCTATTTCCAAATAGGGACAAACATTTTCTAAATCGAGAAACCACTTCAGGATTTCATTTTGTTTAAAACAAGCAATCGATGGAATCCCAATTGATGTTGCTCCTCAATAGTATAGCATTTTCTGTCCCCTTTACACGTTTTAATTTTTGTAGCATTTCTCAAATGTGGAACATGCTTATTATTAATATACCACATGATTCAAATACCACTTAATGAGTAGGATCGCAAGAGGTTTCATGATAAGACACATGCCACTGCAAGAATAAAGTTTCATATTTGAGAAAAGCTAGAAAAAAATCAAAATATGTAAAGGAGACAGAAAATATTGTACCATTGAGGAGCAAAATCAATTGAGATTCCATCAATTGCTTTTCTGAAAGCAAATGAAATCCTGAAGTGGTTTCTTGTTTGTCCCTACTTGGAAATAGAATGAAACAAAACCAAATGATGAAACTAGATGCAACAAAAAAAATTTATTTATTTTTTTGTTTGGATGAACGTGAGTGGACTAAATTTTTTCCGATTCTCTTCTTTTCCTCTTGAAAGTATATTCTAATAACATTATTTTTTTTTCACTAAGGGAATGAGACCCAAGTTGTGGCATGATTCTAAAGGATTAGAACTAAACTATTAGTCATTTCACAATGATAAATTATTTCTTATTTTGTTATATTTCCAAATAGTAACAGACAATTTTTGAATCTAGAAACCACTTCAAGATTTTGTTTCACTTCACAAAAGCGATCGATGGAACTTGATTGATGTTTCTCTTCAATGGGACTACTTTTTCTCTCTCCTATGCATGTTTTGAATTTTTTTTTTTTTATAGTTTTTCTCAAATATGGAATATGCTTATTAATAATATACCACATAACATAAAAACCACTCAACAAGTGGAAGTGCAAGAGGTTTCATGACTAGACACATGATACTATTGGAATAGAGTCTTTGCATTGGAATTGACACACGATACTTCAAGTTCATAGTGGAGAGAGACCCATGATTTCCCACTCATCTTTTTAGCGTAGTAATTAGTTTTATGTTTTTTTTTTTCCCATTGTATAGGAACCACTTGAAGACCAAATACGTTAAAAAAAAAAAAAAAAAAAATTCGTTTAAATCTAACATAAGTGGAGTAAATATTCTCTGATCCTCTTATTTTCCTCTTGAAATTATATTGTCACAACAAAGTTCTTGTTTTTTTTCACTAAAGGCATGAGACCTAAGTTGTGGCAGGATTAAGGAGAATCAGAACTAAGTGGTTAGTCATTTCACAATGATAAATTCTTTCTTCTTTTGTTCTATTTTCGAATAGGGACAAACATTTTCCGAATCTAGAAACCACTTCAGAATTTCATTTCATTTCAAACAAGCAATCGATGGAATCTCAATTGATGTTACTCCTAAATAGTATAACATTTTTTTGTCCATTCTGTATGTTTTTATTTTTTTTTTCTAATTTTTCTCAAATATGGAAAATGCTTATTATTAATATACCACATGATTCAAATATCACTTCACGAGTAGGAACACAAGAGGTTTCATGACTAGACACTTGACACTACAGGAATAGAGTTTCATATTTGAGAAAAGTTATTGAAAATCAATACATGCAAAATGGATAAAAAATGTTGTACCATTGAGGATCAACCTCAATTGAGATTCCATCGATTGTTTTTCTGAAACCAAATGAAATCCTGAAGTGATTTCTGAATTCGAAAAATGTATGTCTTTATTTGGAATTAGAACAAAATAAGAAAGAATTTATTGTTGTGAAATGCGAAACTGTTTAGTTCTGATCCTCCTGAATCCTGCCACAACTTGGGTCTCATGCTTTTAATAAAAAAAAAGATAACTTAGTTATCAGAAGATAATTTCAAGAGGGAAAGCAAAGAATCAGAGAAAATTTACTGTACTCATGTTTGATCTAAAAAAAAAGAAAATTTTTTTTATTGCATTTGGTCTTCAAGTGGTTCTTATACCTTGGAAAAAAAACATAAAACCAATTACTACGCTAAGAAAAGTAGTGTGAAATTTTGGGTCTCTCTCTAATATGAACTTTAAGTATCCTGAGTCACTTCCAATGAAAGGACTATTCCAATTGTATCATGTGTCTGATCATAAAACCTTTTGCATTTCCACTTGTTGAGTTGTTTATGAGATATGTGGTATATTAATAATAAGTATGTTCCATATTTGAGAAAAACTATAAAAATTCAAATCATGCACTGGGGAACGAAAATGTTTTACCATTGAGAAGCAACATCAATTGAGATTCCATTAATTGCTTTTTTTGAAACCAAATGAAATTCTAAAGTGGTTTCTGGATTCAGAAAATGTCTGTCCCTATTTGGAAATAGAACAAAACAAGAAAGAACTTATTGTGGTGAAATGACTAATCATTTAGTTCTAATCCCCTAGAATCCTGCTACAAATTGGGTCTCATGCCCTCAATGAAAAAAACAAGAACTTTGTTATGACAATATAATTTCAAGAAAGAAAGAAGAAAGTTTGAGAAAATTTACTCCACTCATGTTTGATCTAAATGAAAAACAAAAATCATTTTTTTATTGCATTTTGAATTTAAGTGTTTCCTATATCTTAGAAAAAATAAAGCTAACTACTATGCTAAGAAGATTAGTGGGAAATCACGGGTTTCTATCTATATGAACTTAAAGTATCATGTGTCAATTCTAATGCAAAGACTCTATTCCAATAGTATCATATGTCTACTAATGAAACCTCTTGTATTTCCACTTGTTAAGTGGTTTTTTTATTTATGTGGTAAATTAATAATAAGCGTGCTCCATATTTGAGAAAAGCTAGCAAAAATCAAAACATGCAAAGATGATAGAAAATGTTGTACCATTAAAGAACAACATCAATTGAGATTTCATCGGTTGTTGTTGTTGTTTTTTTTTTTTTTTTTTTTTAACTGAACGAAATCCTGAAGTGGTTTCTAGTTTTAGAAAATGTTTGTCCTTGCTTGGAAATAGAACGAAACAAAAAAGAATTTATTGTTGTGAAATGACTAACCACTTAACTCTGATCCTCCAGAATCCTACCACAACTTAGGTCTCATGCCTTTAGTGAAAAAAACAAGAACTTTATTATGACAAGATGATTTCAAGAGGGAAAGAAGAGGATCAAAGAAAATTTACTCCATTCATGTTTGATCTAAATGAAAAAAAATCAATTTATTTATTTATTTTTTTACTACAAGTCTTCAAGTGTTTCCTATACCTTGAAAAAAAACTTAAAACCAATTACTATGCTAACAAGATTAGTGGGAAATTGTGGGTCTTTCTCTAATATGGACTTGAAGTATCGTTTTTCAATTCCAATGCAAGGACTTATTCTAATAGTATCATGTGTTTGATCGTGAAACCTCTTGTATTACCACTAGTTGAGTGGTTTCTGAGTTATGTGGTATATTAATAATAAGAATGTTCTGTATTTGAGAAAAACTAGAAAAAATCAAAACATGCAAAGGGGACAGAAAATGTTGTACTATTTAGGAACAACATCGATTGCTTTGCTAAAACCAAACGAAATCCTGAAGTGGTTTTTGGTTTTGGAAAATGTCTGTTCATACATGGAAATAGAATGAAATCTTAACCAAATGATAAGACCAAGTGCAGTAAAAAAATTGATTTTTTTTCCATTTAGATCAAACATGAGTGGAGTAATTTTTTTCTAATTCTCTTCTTTGTTTTTTTTTTGTAATTATCTTGTCATAACAAAGGTTTTTTTTTTTTTTTTTTTTCACTAAGAGCATGAGACCCAAGTTGTGGGAGGATCGGAGCTAAATGGATAGTCATTTCACAACGATAAATTCTTTTTTGTTTCATTCTATTTTCAAGTAGGGATAGACATTTTTCGAAACCAGGAAACACTTTAGGATTTCGTTTAGTTTCAGGAAAGCAATTGAAGGAATCTCAATTGATGTTGCCCCTCAATGGTACAACATTTTCTAACCCCTACTTGGAATTAGAACAAAGCAAGAAAGAATTTATCATTGTGCAACGAGTAACCATTTAGTTTTGATCCTCTTGAATCTTGCCACAACTTGGGTCTCATTTCCTTAGTGAAGAAAAGAAGAACTTTGTTATCAGAAGATAACTTCAAGTGGGAAAGTAGAGAATAAGAGAAAGTTTACTCCACTCAAGTTTGATCTAAAAAAATAAAAACCAAATTTTTTTTATTGCATTTGGTTTTCAAGTGGTTCTTATACCTTGGAAAAAAAAACATAAAACCAATTGCTACGCTAAAAAGATTAGTGTGAAATTGTGGGTCTTTCTCTAATATGAACTTGAAGTATCATGTGTCAATTCCAAAGCAAGGACTAAATTCCAATACTATCATGTGTCTAGTCGTGAAACCTCTTGCATTTCCACTTGTTGAGTTGTTTTTGAGTTATGTGGTATATTAATAATAAGCGTGTTCCATATTTGAGAAAAGCTATAAAAAAAAAATCAAAACATGCATTAGGGAACAAAAATGTAGTACCATGAAGGAGCAACATTAATTGAGATTCCACCAATTACTTTTTTAAAACTAAATGAAATCTTAAAGTAGATTACAGATTTAGAAAATATTTTTCCCTATTTTGAAATAGTACAAAATAAGAAAGAATTTATTGTTGTTAAATGACTAACTATTTAGTTCCAATCCTCCAGAATCCTGCCACAGCTTGGGTCTCTTGACCTTAGTGAAGAAAAGAACTTTGTAATGACAAAATAATTTCAAGAGAGAAAGAAGAGAATCAAAGAATATTTACTCCACCCATGTTTGATCTAAATGAAAAAAAATCAATTTTTTATTTTTTATTTTTACTGTATTTGGTCTTCAAGTGGTTCCTATACTTTGGAAAAAAAAACATAAAACCAATTACTTGAAGTATCATGTGTCAATTCCAATAATATCATGTATGTCTTGCATTTCCACTTGTTGAGTGGTTTTTGAGTTATGTGGTATATTAATAATAAGCATGTTCTATATTTGAGAAAAACTATAAAAAAATCAAAAGATGCATAGGGGATAGAAAATGTTGTACCATTGAGGAGCAACATCGATTGAGATTCCATCGATTGCTTTTGTGAAACGAAATGAAGTCTTTAAGTAGTTTCTTGATTCGGAAATTGTTTGTTGCAATTTGGAAACATAAAAAAAGAAGAAAAAAATCTATCGTTGTGAAATGACTAGCCATTTAGTATCGATCCTTTAGAATCCTGTCACAACTTAGGTCTCATGCTCTTAGTGAACAAAACAAGAACTTTGTTAAGACAAGATAATTTCAGGAAGTAAAGCATAATCAAAGACAATTTACTTTAGTCATGTTTCTTACAACCAAAAAAGATAGACAAAATCATTTTTTTTACTCATTTTTTACATTTTAATGGTTCCTATACCTTAGAAAAAAAAACATAAAATCAATTACTATGCTAAGAAGATTAGTTGGAAATCGTGGGTCTCTCTCTCATACAAACTTGAAGTATCATGTGTCAATTCCAATGCAAGGACTCTATTCCAATAGTATCCTGTGTCTGGTTGTGAAACCTCTTGCATTTCTACTTGTTGAGTGATATTTGAGTTATGTGGTATATTAATAATAAGCGTGTTCATATTTCAAAAAAGGTATAAAAAATCAAAACATGCATATGAGACAAAAAATGTTATACCATTGAGAAGCAACATCAATTGAGTTTCCATCTATTGTTTTTCTGAAACCAAAAAAAAAAAAAAAAAATCCTGAAATGGTTTCTAGATTCGAAAAATGTCTGTCCCTATTTGGAAATAGAATAAAACAAGAAAGAATTTATCATTGTGAAATGACTAACCGTTTAGTTTTGATCCTCCAAAATCCTGCCACAACTTGGGTCTCATGCATATGGTGAAAAAAACAAGAACTTTGTTATGACAAGATAATTTCAAGAGGAAAAATAGAATCAAAGAAAATTTACTACACTCATTTTTCTTGTAAAAAAAAATAAATAAACAAAATATATTTTTTTTTTACTCCTTTTTGGCCTTCCAATGGTTCCTATACCTTGGAAAAAAAAACATAAAATCAATTGTTACACTAAGAAGATTAATGAGAAATCGAGGGTCTTTCTCTAGTAACAACATGAAGTATCAAATGCCTATTCCAATGTAAAAACTCTATTGCTATAGTGTCATGTGTTTGGTCATGAATTCTCTTGTGTTCCTACTTGTTAAGTGGTATTTGAGTTATGTTGTATATTTATAATAAGCATGTTCCATATTTGAGTAAAACTATAAAAAATCAAAACATGCTAAGGGGACAAAAAATGTTGTACCATTGAGGAACAACTTCAATTGAGACACCATCTATTGCTTTTCTGAAGCTAAACCAAATCAAGAAGTAGTTTTTGGATTAAAAAAATATGAGTCCCTACTCTGAAACAAAATAAATTAAGAAAAAATTTATCATTGTCAAATCACTAACTGTTTAGTTCTAATCCTCTAGAATCTTGCCACAACTTGGATCTTATGCTCTTAGTGAAAAAAACAAGAACTTTGTTATGAGAGGATAATTTCAAGAGGGAAAGCAGAATTAGACACAATTTACACCTCATGTTCTATCTATTAATAAATAAATAAATAAATTCAATTTTTTTTACTCCCTTTTGGCCTTCTAGTGGTTCCTATACCCTGGAAAAAAAAACATAAATCCAATTATTACGTTAAGAAGATTAGTGAGAAATCGTGGCTCTCTCTCCAATACGAACTTGAAGTATTGTGTGCCAATTCCAATGCAAGGACTTTATTCCAATAGTATCATGTGTCCGATCATGAAACCTCTTGCATTCCCACTTGTTGAATGGTTTTTAAGTTATGTGGTATATTAATAATAAGCATGTTTAAAATTTGCCAAAAGTTAGAAAAAATCAAAACATGCAGATGGGACAGAAAATGTTGTACCACTGAAGAGCAACATCAATTTAGATTCCATCTATTGTTTTTTTTTTTAAACCAAACAAAATGCTGATGTAGTTTTTGGATTTGGAAAATGTTTGTCCATGTTTAGAAGTAAACAAGAAAGAATTTATCATAGTGAAATGACTAGCCATTTAGTTTTGACCCTCTATAATACTGGCACAACTTGGGTCTTATGCTATTTGTGAAAAAAAAACAAGAACTTTATTATGATAAGATAATTTCAAGAGGGAAAGTAGAATCACATACAATTTACTTCACTGATGTTTCTTATAAGCAAAAAATAAAAAATAAACAAAATCAATTTTTTTACTCCCATTTGGCATGCTAGTGATTCCTATAACCTCAAAATAAAACATAAAACCAATTATTACACTAAGGAGATTAGTAGGAAGCGTGGGTCTCTCTCTAATATGAATATGAAGCATCATGTGTCAATTCCAATGTAAGAACTCTAGTCCAATAGTATCGTGTGTCTGGTCATGAAACCTCTTGCACTTCCACTTGTTGAGTGGTTTTTGAGTTATGTGGTATATTAATAATAAGTATGTTCCATATTTTAGAAATGCTAGAAAAAATGAAAACATGCAAAGAGGACATAAAATGTTGCACCATTGAGGAGCAACATCAATTGAGATTCCATCGATTGCTTTTTTGAAACCAAACAAAATCTTGAAGTGGTTTCTAGATTCGAAAAATGTCTGTCGCTATTAAAAAATAGAACAAAATATGAAAGAATTTATCATTATGAAATGACTAACTGTTTTGTTTTGATTCTTCAGAATCCTGCCACAACCTTGGTCTGATGCCCTTAGTGAACAAAAAAAGAATTTTTTTATGACAAGATAATTTTAAGATGAAAATAAGAGAATCAGAGAACATTTACTCTACTCATGTTTGATCTACATGAAAAAAAAAATCAATTTTTTTATAGCATTTGGTCTTCAAGTGGTTCCTATACCTTGGAAGAAAACATAAAACAAATTACTATGCTAAGAAGATTAGTAGAAATTGTGGGTCTCTTTCTCATACGAACTTGAAGTATCATGTGTGAATTCTAATGTAAGGACTCTATTCCAATAGTATCATGTGTCTGGTCGTGAAACCTCTTGCATTTCCACTTGTTGAGTGGCTTCTGAGTTACATGGTATATTAACAATAAGCATGTTCCATATTTGAGAAAAACTATAAAAAAAAAAATCAAAACATGCATAAGGGATAGAAAATGTTGTACCATTGAGGAGCAACATCAATTAAGATTCCATTGATTGCTTTTCCGAAACCAAATGAATTTCAAAAGTGGTTTTTGGATTCGAAAAATGTCTTTCCCTATTTGGAAATAGAACAAAATAACAAAGAATTTATCATTGTGAAATGACTAATCGTTTAGTTTCGATCCTAGAAAATCTAACCACAACTTGGGTCTCATGCTCTTAGTGAAAGAAATAGGAACTTTGTTAGTGACAAGACAATTTTAAGAGGGAAAGTAGAATCTGAGACAATTTACTTCACTTATGTTTCTTATAACCAAAAAAGATAAACAAAATAAATTTTTTTCCCACTTTTTTAGCCTTTTAATGGTTCCTATACCTTGGAATAAAACATAAAACCAGTAACTACATTAAGAAGATTAGTGGGAAATCATGGGTCTCTTTCTCATATGAACATGAAGCATCATGTGTCAATTCTAATGCAAGGACTCTATTCCAGTAGTAATGTGTGTTTAGTCATGAAACCTCTTACATTTCCACTTTTTGAGTGGTTTTTGAGTTATGTGGTACATTAATTATAAGCATTTATCATATTTTAGAAAAGCTATAAAAAAAATCAAAATATGCATACGGGAAAGAAAATGTTGTACCATTGAGGAGCAACATCAATTGAGATTCCATCGATTGCTTTTTTGAAACCAAATGAAATCCTGAAGTGGTTTCTGGATTCGGAAAATGTCTTTTTCTATTTGGAAATAGAACAAAACAAGAAAAAAATTATTGTTGCGAAATGACTAACTATTTAGTTCTGATCCTCCAGAATCCTGCCACAACTTAGGTCTCATGTTCAAGAGGGAAAGAAGAGAATCAGAGAAAATTTACTTCACTCATGTTTGATCTTAATGAAAAATAAAAATCAAATTTTTTTTACTACATTTGGTCTTCAAGTGGCTTCTATCATTGGGAAAAAACATAAAATCAATTACTATGCTAAGAAGATTAGTGGGAAATCATGGGGCTCTCTCTAATATGAACTTGAAGTATCATGTGTCAATCTCAATTTAAGGACTCTTTTCCTATAGTATCATAAGTCTAGTCATCAAACCTCTTGCATTCCACTTGTTGAATGGTTTTTGAGTTATATGTGTTAGCCCAAGGGTTCTCCTAATCGGGTTTTGATGATAACAAACCATGGTTAAGTGACTAATTGGTTAAATGTTTAAGAATCTCAGGTATAAATTCAAAAATTCATCAAATGACCAAATGGATACAAGATTGAGATGCTTGGAAGACTTGTGATCATAGTAAACTAATGTAAGATGAATGCATGAGTGCACTTAGGATTTTCATACGTTTCATGCATTTTAGAAAACTCGGTTTATTCTTTAAAACTTCGATTTCATTAAAACCCGAGTTTCTAACTAATGTACCTTAGGAAAAATGTTTTATAATTGGCTTAATAATTTACCTAAAGACCTTGCCTAAGTGTTAGAAAAGAAAGGAATAAAAAAAATAGGTTTTCGGGGCAAAAAAGGCTCAACCGGTCGAGGCTATGGCCAATCGGCTCAACCGGTTGAGGAACCGATCGACCGATTATGCTTGTCCGGTCGAGGACCGGTTGAGGGAGGTTAAAAACCTTCTCTCTCTCTCTCCCAGTAGCCTTCTCTTCCCAGTCGAGGTGTTTCTCTTACTAGTCAAGGTTTGGTTGAGGCAACGGTAACCCGTCATGCAATAAATGCTCCAACGGTAACCGGTCGACCCCTAGCTCGATTGGACGAGGTTACCTTTTGCTGTTTTTGACTCCCGAGCTTAGAAATCTATAAATTGAGAGCTCCACTTCTTTTATTGATAAGAGAACACTTGCATTCAATAGCCTACCTACCTGTTCTTGATCAAAAGGCTCTCATTTCTTTCATAGTGCATTAAATCACCACTTGCATATCCTTTAGTGCACTCCTGTGTGTCATCCTAGCTTTGTCTTGTATTTGAGCGATCTTTAAGCTAGGTTGAGGGATTATATCTTGTAAAAATCTGAGTGTTAAAGCCTTCAAGAGGGTTGAATCTTGAAGAGGTTGTGTAAGAGCCCATTGGAGCCGGAATCCAATTGTAAGAAGATTGGAAGCTTGGTTGAAGCTTCAAGTTAGTGGAACCCTCACTCGATTAGGAGGTTGAGGAGAGTGGACGTAGACAAGGAAGTGCCGAACCACTATAAACCCAAGTTTGAATTCTCTAAACTCTATCTATTTACTTTGCTTATATTTTGTTTGAATTTGTTGTGATTGAAAAGATTTTAAAAACCTAATTCCCTTCCCCCCCGACTTTTGGGTGTTTTTCTTAACTAAGCATAGCCTTTGTTTTCTCAATATGGTATATTAATAATAAGTATGTTTCACATTTGAGAAAAGTTAGAACAAATCAAAACATATAAAGGAGACAAAAAATTGTACAATTAACAGCAACATCAATTGCTTTTCTTTAATGAAATGAAATCCTGAAGTGGTTTCTAGTTTTAGAAAATGTTTGTCCCAACTTTGAAATGGAACAAAACAACAAAGAATTTATCATTGTGAAATGACTAACTGCTTAGTTTCGATTCTCCAAAATCCTACCACAACTTGGGTCTCATGCCCTTAGTGAAAAAAAAAAAAGAACTTTTTTATGACAAGATAATTTCAAAATGGAAGAGAATTAGAGAAAATTTACTCCACTTATGTTTGATCTAAACTAAAAACAAAAATCAATTTTTTTTATACTATATTTGGTTTTCAAGTGGTTCCTGTACCTTAGAAAAAAACATAAAAGCAATTACTATGTTAAGAACATTAGTGGGAAATCTTGGGTTTCTCTTTAATATGAACTTGAAGTATCATGTGTCAATTCCAATAGTATCATGTACCCGGTTGTGGAACTTCTTGCATTTCCACTTATTGATTGGTTTTTGAGTTAGGTGGCATATTAATAACAAGCATGTTCCATATTTGAGAAAAGTTAGAAAAAAATCAAAACATGCAAATAGGACATAAATTGTTTTACCATTTAGGAGAAACATCAATTAAGATTCCATATATTGTTTTTCTTAAACCAAACGAAATCCTGAAGTGGTTTCTGGTTTCGAAAAATGTTTGTCCCAATTTTGAAATGGAACAAAACAAGAAAGAATTTATCATTGTGAAATGACTAACAACTTAGTTTCGATTCTCCAGAATCCTACCACAACTTAGGTTTCATGCCCTTAGTTAGTGAAAAAAGAAACAACTTTTTTATGGCAATATAATTTCAAGATGGAAGGAAGAGAATCAAAGAAAATTTACTCCACTCATGTTTAATCTAAATGAAAAATAAAAATCAATTTTTTTACTGCATTTGGTCTTCAAGTGGTTTCTATACCTTGGAAAAAAACATAAAACCAATTACTATGCGAAGAAGATTAGTGGGAAATCTTGGGTCTCTCTCTAATATGAACTTGAAGTATCGTGTGTCAATTCCAATGCAAAGACTTTATTCCAATAGTATTATGTGTGGGGTCGTGAAACCTCTTGCATTTCCACTTGCTGAGTGGTTTTTGAGTTATGTGGTATATTAATAATAAGCATATTCCATATTTGGAAAAAGATAAAAAAAAAAATAAAAATTCAAAGAGGACATAAAATATTGCACCATTAAGAAGCAACATCAATTTTGATTCCATCGATTGCTTTTGTGAAACCAAACGAAATCTTGATGTGGTTTCTAGTTTCGGAAAATGTTTGTCCATACATGGAAATAGAATGAAACAAGACCAAATCATGAGACCAATGCAGTAAAAAAATTAACTTTTGTTTTTCGCTTGGATCAAGCATGAGGGGAGTGAATCTTCTCTGATTCTCTTCTTTTCTTCTTGAAATTATATTCTCAGAGGAAAGTTCTTGTTTTTTTTACTAAGGGCATGAGACCCAAATGGTTAGTCATTTCAAAACGATAAATTCTTTCTTGTTTTGTTCTATTTCCAAATAGCAACAGACAATTTTTGACTCCATAAACCACTTCAAGATTTTGTTTCTTTTTACAAAAGCAATCGATGGAATCTCAATTGCTGTTGCTCCTTAATAGGATAACATTTTTTTTTTGTCTCTTATGCATGTTTTGATTTTTTATAGTTTCTCTCAAATGTAAAAATGCTTATTATTAATGTATCACATAGCTCAAAAAGCACTCAACAAGTGGAAATGCAAGTTGTTTCGTGACATGTGTTATTATTGGAATAGAGTCCTTGCATTGGAATTGACACATGATACTTCAAGTTCATATTAGAGAGAGACTCACAATTTCCTACTAATCTTCTTAGCATAGTAATTGGTTTTTGTTTTTTTCAAGGTATAGTACTTGAAGATGAAATGCAATAAAAAAAAATTGATTTTTTTTTTCATTTAAATCAGACAAGAGTGGAGTGAATTATCTTTGATTCTCCTATTTCTTTGTTGAAATTATATTCTCATCACAAAGTTTTAATTTTTTTCACTAAGAGCATAAGACCCAAGTTGTGGCATGATTCTAGAGGATCGGAAGTAAACAATTAGTCATTTCACAATGATAAATTCTTTCTAGTTTTGTTCTATTTCCAAACAGGGACAACCATTTTTTGAATCCAGAAACCACTTCAGGATTTCATTCGGTTTCAGAAAAGCAATCGATGAAATCTCAATTGATGTTGCTTCTCAATGGTACAACATTTTCTGTCCCATATGTATGTTTTGATTTTTTTTTTATAACTTTTCTAAAATATGGAACATGCTTATTATTAATATACCTCATAACTCAAAAACCACTCAACAAGTGGAAATGCAAGAGGTTTCACGGCCAGACATATGATAATATTGGAATAGAGTCCTTATATTGGAATTGACACATGATAGTTCAAGTTCATATTAGAGAGAGACCCATGGTTTTCCATTAATCTCTTAGCATGATAATTGGTTTTATGTTCTTTTCTTAGGTATAAGGACCATATGAAAACCAAATGCAGTAAAAAAAATTGATTTTTTTTTTAATTTTAATTTTTTTCGTTTAGATCAAACATGAGTAGTGTAAATTTTCTCTGATCTTCTACTTTCCCTCTTGAAATTATATTTTCATAACAAAGTTTTTGTTTTTTTCACTAAGGGCATGAGACTCAAGTTGTGGAAAGAATCTAGAGGATTGGAACTAAATGGTTAGTCATTTCATGGCGATAAATTCTTTATTGTTTTGTTCTATTTCCAAATAGGGACAAACTTTTTTCAAATCTAGAAACCACTTCATGATTTCATTTCGTTTCAAATAAGCAATCGATGGAATCCCAATTGGTGTTGCTCCTCAATAGTATGACATTTTCTGTTCCCTTTACATGTTTTGATTTTTTGTAGTTTTTCTTAAATATAGAACATGCTTAATATTAATATACCACATGATTCTAAAACCACTTAATGAGTAGGAACCCAAGAGGTTTCATGACTAGACACATGACACTACAGAAATACAGTTTCATATTTGAGAAAAGCAAGAAAAAAAATCAAAACATGCAAAGGAGGTAGAAAATGTTGTACCATAAAGGAACAACATCAATTAAGATCCCATCGATTGATTTTAGAAACCAAATGAAATCCTGAAGTGGTTTCTGGTTTCAGAAGATGTGTGTCCCTACTTGGAAATAGAGCAAAATTAGACCAATTGATGAGACTAAATGCAACAAAAAAATTACTTTTTTTTTTTTGTTTTTTTTGTTTAGATCAAACATGAGTGGAGTAAATTTTCTCTAATCTTCTTTTTCCCTCTTGAAATTATATTGTCATAACAAAGTTTTTCTTTTTTTCACTAAGGGCATGAGACCCAAGTTGTGGTAGGATTTAGGAGGATTAGAACTAAACGGTTAGTCATTTCACAATGATAGATTATTTCTTGTTTTATTCTATTTCCAAATATGGACAAATATTTTCTGAATCTAGAAACCACTTCAAGATTTCATTTAATTTCAAAGAAGCAATCAATGGAATCTCAAATGATGTTCCTCAATGGTACAACATTTTCATTCCCCTATGGATGTTTTGATTATTTATAGCTTTTCTCAAATGTAGAACATGCTTATTATTAATAGACTACATAACTCAAAAAACACTCAGCAAGTGTAAAAACTAGAGGTTTCATGACCAAACATATGATACTATTGGAATAGAGTCCTTGCATTGGAATTGACACATGATCACATGATACTTCAAGTTTAGATTAGAGAAAGACCCATGATTTCTCACTAACATTCTTAGCATAGTAATTGGTTTTATGGTTTTTTTCAAGGTATAAGAACCACATGAAGACCAAATGCAGTAAAAAAAATTGGTTTTTTGTTTTGTTTAGGTCAAACATGAGCATGAGACCCAAGTTGTGGCAGGATTCTAGAGGATCGGAACTAAATAGTTAGTCATTTCACAACGATAAATTATTTCTTATATTGTTTTATTTCCAAATAGCGATATGCATTTTTTGAATATAGAAACCACTTCAGGATTTTGTTTTGGTTTCAGAAAAGCAATCGATGGAATCCCAATTGATGTTGCTCTTGAGTGGTACAACATTTTCCTTCTCCTTTGCATGTTTTGATTTTTTTCTAGTTTTTCTCAACTCTGGAACTCAATTCTTGTAGTGTCATGTTTCTGGCCTACATAAATTGTTTCTGGAACTCTAGATACATATATTGTTTGTTACTATTTGGATTTAGAATAAATTAAGAAATAATTCATCGTTGTGAAACAACTAACCGTTTAGTTCTGATCCTCCAAAATCATGCCACAACTTAGATCTCATGCACTGAGTGAAAAAATGAAGAACTTTGTTGTGACAATGTAATTTCAAGAGGAAAAGAAGAGGATTAGAGAAAATTCACTTCACTCATGTTTGATCTAAAAGAAAATCAAAAATCAATTTTTTTTTAATTTATTGCATTTGGTCTTCAAATGATTTGTATACCTTGGAAAAAAAACATAACACCAATGACTAGGCTAAGAAGATTAGTGGAAAATCGTGAGTCTCTATTTAATATGAATTTGAAGTATCATGTCAATTCTAATGCACAAACTTTATTCCAATAGTATCATGTGTGTGCTAATGAAACCTCTTGCTTTTCCACTTCTTGAGTGGTTTTTTATTTATGTGTTATATTAATAATAAGCATGCTCTACATTTGAGAAAAGTTTGAAAAAATAAAAACAAGTAAAGGAGACAAAAAAATGTTGTACCATTGAGGAGCAACATGAATTTAGATTGCATTATTGCTTTTCTAAAACCAAACGAAATCTTGAAGTGGTTTCTAGTTTCAGAAAATGTTTATCCCTACTTGGAAATAGAACGAAACAAGACCAAATGATGACACCAAATGTAGTAAAAAAAATTTGATTTTTTTTTCATTTAGGTCAAACATTAGTAGAGTAAATTTTATCTGATTATCTTCTTTCCTTATTGTAATTATCTTGTCATAATGAAGTTATTTTTTTGTTATTTTTTTTTTTGCTCAGAGCATGAAACCCAAGTTGTGGCAGGATTTTAGAGGAATGGAACTAAACTGTTAGTCATTTCACGACGATAAATTCTTTCTTGTTTATTTCTATTTCCAAGTAATGACAATCATATTCCGAATCAAGAAGCCACTTTAAGATTTTGTTTGGTTTTAGAAAACCAATCGATGGAATCTCAATTGATGTTGCTCCTCAATGATATACATTTTTGTTTCCCTATCCATGTCTTGAATTTTCATAGATTTTCTCAAATATGGAACATACTTATTAGTAATATACCACATAACTCAAAAACCACTCAACAAGTGGAAATGCATGAGGTTTCATGACCAGACACATTGTACTATTGAAGTGTAGTCTTTGCATTGGAATTGACATAGGATACTTCTTGTTCCTATTAAAGAGAGACCCACGATTTCCCACTAATCTTCTTGGTGTAGTAATAATATACCACAACTCAAAAACCACTCAACAAATGGAAATGCAAGAGGTTTCATGACCAGGCATATGATACTATTGTAATAGAGTCCTTGTATTAGAATTGACACACGATACTTCAAGTTCATATTAGAGAGAGTCCCATGATTTTCCACTAATCTTCTTAGTGTGGTAATTGGTTTTATGTTTTTTTTCGAGGTATAAGAACCACTTAAAAATCAAATGCAGAAAAAAAAATTGATTTTTTTTTCGTTTAGATCAAATATGAGTGGAGTGAAATTTCATTGATTCTTTGCTTTCCATCTTGAAATTATCTCGTCATACAAAAGTTCTACTTTTTTTTATTAAGAGCATGAGACCTAAGTTGTGGTAGGATTTTGGAGGATCAAAACGAAATGGTTAGTCATTTCACAACGATAAATTGTTTCTTATTTTGTTATATTTCAAAATAGGGACATACCTTTTTCGAATCTAGAAACCACTTCAGGATTTTGTTTTGGTTTCAAAAAAGTAATTGATGTAATCTCAATTGATTTTACTCCTCAATGGTACAACATTTTATTTCTTCTTTGAATGTTTTGATTTTTTCTAGCTTTTCTCAAATATGGAACTCTATTCCTATAGTGTCATGTGTCTGGTCATGAAACCTCTTGTTTTCCTACTCGTTAAGTGGTATTTGAGTTATGTGGTATATTAATAATAAACATGTTCCATATTTGAGAAAATCTACAAATACTCATAACATACAAAAATGATAGAAAACATTGTACCATTGAAGAGCAACATCAATTGAGAATTCCTCGATTGCTTTTCTAAAACCAAAAGAAATCGTGAAGTGGTTGCAGGATTCGGAAAATGTCTGGCCCTATTTAGAATTAGAACAAAATAAGAAAGAAAAAATTTATCATTGTGAAATGAGTAACCGTTTAGTTTCGATCATCTTGAATCTAGCCACAACTTGGGCCTCATTTCTTTAGTGAAAAAAAATGAGAACTTTGTTATCAAAAGATAATTTCAAGAAGGAAAGTAGAGAATAAGAGAAAATTTGTTTCACTCATGTTTGATCTAAAAAAAAACCTATTTTTTTTTACTGCATTTGGTATTCAAGTGGTTCTTATACCTTGGAAAAAAAACATAAAACCAATTACTACGCTAAGAAGATTAGTGCAAAATCATGGGTCTCTTTCTAATATGAACTTGAAGTATCATGTGTCAATTCCAAAGCAAGGACTAAATTCCAATAGTATCATGTGTCAGGTCATGAAACCTCTTGCATTTTCGCTTGTTGAGTTGTTTTTGAGTTATGTAGTATATTAATAATAAGTATGTTCCATATTTGAGAAAAACTATAAAAAATCAAAACATGCATTGGGGGAATGAAAAATGTATTACCATTAAGGAGCCACATCAATTGAGATTCCACCAATTGTTTTTTTGAAACCAAACGAAATCCTAAAATGGTTTATAGATTCATAAAATGTCTATCCTTATTTTGAAATGGTATAAAATAAGAAAGAATTTATTGTTGTTAAATGACTAACTGTTTAAAATTCTATCATCTTTGTTTTGTTTCCAAATAGGGACAAACATTTTCTTAATCAGGAAACCACTTAATAATATGATTTGGTTATAGAAAAGCAATTGATGGAATCTAAATTGATGTTGTGCCTCAATGGTACAACATTTTCTATCCTCTTTGCATGTTTTTATTTTTTCTAGCTTTTCTCAAATGTGGAACATGCATTTTATTTGTATATCACATAACTTAGAAACCACTGAATGAGTGGGAATGCAAGAGGTTTCATAACCAGACACATGACGCTATTGGAATAGAGTTCTTACATTAGAATAGAGACATGATACTTCATTTTCTTACTAGAAAAAGGCTCTCAATTTTCCACTAATTTTCTCAATGTAATAACTGGCTTTATGTTTTTTTTTCTAGGGTATAAGAACCACTGGAAGAGCAAAAGGAGTAACAAAAATTGATTTAGTTTTGGTTTAGAAGAAACATGAGTGAAGTATATTGTCTTTGATTCTCTTCTTCTTCTTTTTTTCTTGAAATTATCTTGTCATAACAAAGTTCTCATTTATTTAACTAGGGGCATGTGACCCAGGTTGTGATAGGATTCTAGAAAATCAAAACTAAACGATTAGTCATTTAATAATAATAAGTTCTTTTTTGTTTTGTTCAGTTTACAAATAGGGACTAACCTTTTCTTAATCCAAAAACCACTTCATGATTTGGTTTGGTTTTAGAAAAGTAATAGATGGAATCTCAATTGATGTTGATCTTCAATGGTATAACATTTTCTATCCCATTTGAATGTTTAGATTTTTCCTAACTTTTCTCAAATATGGAAGATGCATTTTATTAATATACCACATAACTCAAAAACCACTGAATAAGTGGGAATGGAAGAGGTTTCATAACCAGACACATGATACTATAGAAATAGAGTCCTTACATTAGAATAGATAGATGATACTTCATTTTGTTACTAGAAAGCTACTCTTGATTTCCCACATATCTTCTCAGTGTAATAATTGGTTTTATGTTTTTTTTCAAGGGTATAGGAACCACTAGAAGATCGAAGGGAGCAACAAAAATTGATTTATTTTTGGTTTAGAATTAATATGAGTGAAGTATATTGTCTTTGATATTTTCTTTTCTTCTTGAAATTATCTTGTCATAACAAAGTTCTTGTTTATTTAACTAAAGTCATGTGACCCAGGTTGTGACAGGATTCTAGAGAATCATAACTAAATGGTTAGTTATTTGATAATGATAAATTCTTTCTTATTTTGTTCTATTTCCAAACAGGGACAAACATTGTCCTAATCTAGAAACCACTTCTTGATTTGGTTTGGTTTGGTTTTAGAATAACAATAGATGTAATCTCAATTGATGTTGCTCTTTAGTGGTACAACATTTTCTATCACCTTTGAATGTTTTGATTTTTTCTAGTTTTTCTCAATTATGGAACATGCCTTTTATTGATATACCACATAACTCAAAAACCACTAAATGAGTATGAATGCAAGAGGTTTCTTGACCAGACACATGATACTTCAGGTTCTTACTTGAGAGAAACATTTCATTTCCCATTATTCTTCTTAGCGTAATAATTGGTTTTATGTTTTACAAGGGTATAGGAACCATTGGAAGGTTAAAGGGAGTAAAAACAATTGTTTTTTTTTTTTTTTTTTTTTTTGTCTAGAAGAATCATCAGTGAAGTAAATTGTCTCTAATTCTCTTCTTTCCTTTTGGAAATGATCTTATCATAACAAAGTTTTATGTTTATTTCACTAAGAACATGCGACCCATATTATGGCAGGATTCTGAAGAATCAGAACTAAATGGTTAGTTATTTAACTACAAAAAATCCTTTCTTGTTTTGTTCTTTTTCTAAATAGGGATTGACATTTCTGTAATCGAGAAACCACCTAATGATTTGGTTTGGTTTCAAAAAAATCAATTGATGGAATCTTTATTGATGTTACTCTTCAATTATACAATATTTTCTATTCTCTTCACATGTATTGATTTTTCCAACTTTTCTTAGATATGAAACATGTTTTTTATTAATATACCACATAACTCAAAAACCACTGAACGAGTGGGAGTGTAGGAGGTTTCATGACCAGACACATGATACTATTGGAATAGAGTCCTTATTTTGAAATAGATACATGATACCTTAAGTTCTTACTTGAGAGAGAGATTCGATTTCCTATTAATCTTGTTAGCATAATAAATGCTTTTATGTTTTTTTTTTTAGAGTATAGGAACCACTTGAAAACCAAAAGGGTGTAAAAAATTGATTTTTTTTGTTTGTTTATAAGAAACATAAGTAGAGTAAATTGTATCTGATTCTCTTTTCTCCTTGAAATTATGTTGTCATAACAAAGTTTTTGCTTTTTTTTTTTTTTGCTAAAAGCATGAGACCCAAGTAGTGGAAGGATTATGGAGAATCAAAACTAAACAGTTAGTCATTTGACAACGATAAATTCTTTCTTGTTTTGTTCTATTTCCAATTAAGGACAAACATTTTTGCAATCTAGAGACCACTTTAGGATTTCATTTGGTTTTAGAAAAGCAATCGATTGAATCTCAATTGATGTTGCTCCTCAGTGGTACAACATTTTTTGTCCCCTTTGCATGTGTTGATATTTTTTCTAACTTTTCTTGAATATGGAACATGCTTATTATCAATATACCACATAACTCAAAAAACACTCAACCAAGTGGAAATGCAAGAGGTTTCATGACCATACATGAGATACTATTGGAATAGAGTCCTTACATTGGAATTGACACATGATACTTCAAGTTCATATCATAGAGAGACCCACAATTTCCCACTAATCTTTTTAGCGTAGTAATTGGTTTTATGTTTTTTTTTCCAAGGTATAGGAAACACTTGAAGAATAATTGTAGCAAAAAAAAAAAAACTGTTTTTTTTTTCATTTAGATCAAATATGATGATTACTACCAAAAAGTACTATTTTGTAGACCTAATAATAATGGTTTTCAGCACCTTTGAGTAGT
The DNA here is from genome assembly GCA_037355405.1 of Vitis amurensis. Classification (NCBI taxonomy): domain Eukaryota; kingdom Viridiplantae; phylum Streptophyta; class Magnoliopsida; order Vitales; family Vitaceae; genus Vitis; species Vitis amurensis. The sequence continues at coordinate 12,585,413 of CM074682.1, read as the reverse complement.
AATCATATTCATTTAACCCAATTAATTCATTAAGGTCCTTAGTAATTGGTTTTAACCATTTTGTGGCAAGTTTACACGTTTTTATCAGCTTATGAACCAATTCAAGCATGCCAATTGTTGGAGGAGCTACTTGGGCAAGTTAAGCAAGGATTTTGGATGTTTACAGGCTTGAATTTCAAGTGGAAACACGAGCACAAGCCATGGGAACACCATTTTGCAAGGAAAGAACAATGGAGAAGAGGAAAACAGAGGACAGCAGCTACAGTCTTCTTTCGCACTTTTGGAGCACTTCCCAAAGTCCATTTTCTACATACTATATACCATTTCAAAGCTCAGTAAGTCAAGAATCCAACGCTTCAAACCGTGTACGATTTGGAGCTGAAATGAGGAAGATATGGCCTTCGGAAGACAACTGCATCAGGCCATGGGAACACCATTTCGCAAGGTGAATTTCACCTTGCGAAATGCCTTTGAAATCCTCTGTTTCTCCACGCACGCACCACCGACTTCCCAGATATTTTTAGCTTGATATTTTCTCGTGTAAATTCCTTTTGTAACCTTGTGTTCAGCCGACATAAGGCTTTATCTTGTAATTTTGCTATATATAGAGGTGCACAACACCTCCAAAGAATGGGGAGATTGGGGGATCGATCCTCTATACATTAACTTAGAAATATATAAAGCTCTGTTTTTCTCTCTTCTCCTGTTCTTCCCCGTTTCTATTTTCTTAGTAGCCAAACAGCCTCTGAGGGCTTTTCCTCAGAGGATGATTGGCTAAAACTTTTAGTTTCTCAAAGTATGGATGTTATGTGATGGCTTGGATGCAATCCCATGGAAATTTCTCGCACTTGGAAGGTAAGGTAGTCGTTTTTCATTAATGGTTCATTAATGCAAAGTTTGGTTTTTATTTCCTTTGGACAACTTCCAACGGCCAATACTTGATAAGCTTTTGGATTTCTATCCATTAGTTATCTCCTACGAGCTATTGAAAGGTGAGGTTTTCAATTCCAAGTTTTGCATTAATCCGTCAGAACCAATTTCAATGGCCATTGAAAGGTGAGTTTATCACCTGGAATGACTTTGAGTTGCCAATATTTGGTAAGCTTTTGGCTTTAGACCATTAGTTATCTCTTACGAGCCATTCAAAGGAAGTCTAAGGTGAATAACCATTGATGAAATTCACTACCATCTGTTTTGCCATTTTAAAGGATTAAAACTTGATTTGCTAAATCCATACCGGTTCGGGAAGCAAGCATCACCATAGTTGCAACCCCAACGCGAGGAGCCTATCCTGAGATTTCCAATTTGCATAAGAGCCAGAGCATAACTATCCTATCTTTGAGAAACTTGTTTTTACACCCTTTCATTTTAGTCTTTAATGTTAGCTTAGATTAGTTTAAATCTTTCTAAAACATTTACATCTTCTTTTAAAGCTAACATCCATAAGAAAATCACCTATTTTCCTAATTTGAATATCACTAGTGTTTGCGAAAACCCTTCCCAGTGAACGATCCTAGAACCACTATGCTATAGTAGCTTGGCTACTTTAGTAATAGTATTTAAGGTATAAATTTTGTTGATACGCCTTTAAAGCTAAGCTACCATGAGTTGCATCAAATGGCGCCGTTGCCGGGGAAGGTGCCACAAGCACAGTGAAGCAACCATTAAGGGTAACTTGTGATCTTCATCACAAGTTTGGTGAGTTTTCTTATAATTTTTTTTTAGTTTAGTTTTTATTTAGTTAAATTTTTTTATTCTCTTTTCTTTTATTTTTGTTTTAATTTCAATTTGTGCATTCCTTGTTGGATTCGAGACCAAGAGGGAACCCTGGTACAAGTTGAAGAAAAGAGCCTTAGTTGAATAACATTTTTTTAGAAATGGAAATTCCACATGAAGATCAAAGCTCTCATTATGATCATGAGAAAGACAAATTTGCATACCTATCCATGAGGGATCGGATTGAATTAGGGAAAAGGCAAGTTCAAAAAAGCCAATGGGGTAGTAAGTATGCCTTGAATGAAGACATAAGCATGAAGGCAAAGCTAGCATCTATGGCTAGAAGGATAGAGGAGTTTGAATTGAGGAATGTGCATACTGAAGCACAACCACAAGCCATGCTAGCTTCATTTGAGTATATAAACCATCCCAACCTTGCAACCCAACCTCAACCTCAACCATCAATGGGTACATCTTCATTGGAGCAAGCCATTTTGAAGATAAGCAAAGTCATGGAGGACTTTGTAGGTGAGCAACAAAAGATCAACTCTCATCTTAATGAAAAGATTGATAATTTGGAGAGTTCAATAAATGTAAGAATGGAGGGGGTTTATAATGATCTATCACTAAGGATAGAAAAAGTTCAAGACTCCATTGAGAAGCTCACCAATCTCGACATAGCAAGGGGGAAAAGGAAGCTTCCTCCTCAACCCCACCATAACCTTCAAGGAACCAATGCAAAAAGATCAAGGAAAGTGGTGATGATCGACACTTTGGTGGGGGATTGCTATGACAACTCTATGGACCAACCTTCCATTGAAAATCATAAGGTTTAAGATGATAAAGGGGTTACCTGAACCCTTTAAAGCATCCACTTCTCCAGGGAAGAGAAGAGAAATGAATTCCCTTGGACCAAATGGGAAGGATGCCAATTTTGTTTGGGATCCAGGGGGAATTCAGCATGAAGTGGGTGTGTGAGTGAGGATGAGCTAAATAGTTCATCTTCTTTTTGGGGTACATGCTATCAGCTTCATTTAAATTCTATGCTTTCTTTAAATTTATGCATGTTTTAGTTTGAATTCTTAGCTTTAATTTAGTTTTAATGTGGTTTTAAGATGAGTTTTGAAGTGTTCATGCAGGTACGATGCTTGCAAAAATCGAAATGGAGGTGAAACAGAGGAAACAGGGGAGCCAAAATGCATAAGCAAAGCTCTCAGTGGAATTCGCACCATGAACACACTCGGTGCGAATTTTTCGTGACAATGGATGTGCATGGTGCGAAAAGGAATTTCTATACATTTTGGAAAGCCAAGCCTCCCGGGATGCTATCTTCGCACCTCAATTACTAAGTATAAAACTTTCGCACCTTGTTTATCTTGGTGCGAAATGATTTTCAAGCTAATTTCTAAAAACAAAGCTCTCGGGAAGGCTTTTTTCTTGAATTCCATGTTTTTCCAAGTTTAAAAATTCATGAATGAATTTCCAAACCTTTTGTTTTCAAACTTGGAAAACACACAGTCGGGCTTCAAAGGAGGTGAACAGTGACTGTGCCAATTTTGGCACTCACTGTTCACTACATTTTTTGTTTTCCCCTGTTTTAGCCAAAAATCTCCAATTTTAACACCCCTGCAAGCTACATTCAAATGTCATTGCAACTTATATGAGTATACCATCATGGCATGGACCCTTTGAGCCTTGTCCTCAGCTGCTCAAAGTGGGGCCCACTCATCATTTTTGTAAATATTTAGTATAAATTCCTCTCTCGTTCAATTTTTGAATTTTGAAACAGGTGGTTCAACCTTCCCAACTCCAAGTCCACATCACATGAGGTACCACTTCCTTCCTCCTTATTTTCGATTCAAACATTGAGGACAATGTTCATCTCGGTTGGGGGGAGAGATGAGGAAGTAAGTATTAGTTTAAATTTTTATCATACTTAGTTAAATTAGCTATTTTTTGTTTAAATTTTTAAAATTTTTGCTTTAAACTCCATGGATATTAAGGATTAACTCTCAAAATTAAATGAGAGAAGTCGAGTTTCAACTTGATTACATGAGTCTTAGAGTTTGTATTATGCTCTTCTAAAAGTTGATGAATGGTTGAAACTCCTATTGCATGCAAACTTATCTCTTCCACCTTAAGCTATTCGCACACACATACATTAGATTCTGATTATAAGATGTGAAACTATCTCACCCTCTAAGCTTGAGAAATCATAATTTGACACCTTTAACCTCTCTTTAATAGTGTTGGGACACCTCATAAAGACCAATGAGTCTTTGAAAAAATAGAAAAAAGAAAAAGAAAAAGAAAAAGAAAAAGAAAAAAATATATATATAATAAACTTATTTGCTTGCCTTGAAACCTGAGCATGGTCCGAAGGGGTGGCGAAAGCCTTTAAAGCCTGGTGCCCTAAACCTTTATTGGTTGGGAGTCATCGATCCTCTGCTTGTTACATGGGTGAATTGGTTAAGTTTAGTAAGTGAAAAGAATTGTGAATAAGAGGTGCGTTCCTAGCCTATCAAGAAATGGTTAATTTTGCTAAGCTTAAAGAAAGACTTAGGTTGGGGGGAGATGATAGTTATCCATACTATACTCGGAAGCTAATCACATTAACACTTAGCTTTTAGTGGAAGAATTTGATTTGGATCTTTTGAGAGTGGAAATTCTTTTGATGCTTAAAACTTGCATAATATCCATTCTTTGTACTCTATGATCAAGTGAATGCTTTGAAAACTCTTATTATAGGTTGAGTTTCACATCTTTATTGATCCATGGATGTCCATCATGCCACTCATATCATTTTTTGGAGTGATTTGCATGATCCCTTTTATGTATATTATTATAGTTTACTTAGTTTTTATCTCCTCCATTGCTAAGGGACTAGCAATGAGTCGGTTGGGGGGTGTGATTACTACCAAAAAGTGCTATTTTGTAGACCTAATAATAATGGTTTTAAGCACCTTTGAGTAGTAATCATATTCATTTAACCCAATTAATTCATTAAGGTCCTTAGTAATTGGTTTTAACCATTTTGTGGCAAGTTTACACGTTTTTATCAGCTTATGAACCAATTCAAGCATGCCAATTGTTGGAGGAGCTACTTGGGCGAGTTAAGCAAGGATTTTGGACATTTACAGGCTTGAATTTCAAGTGGAAACACGAGCACAAGCCATGGGAACACCATTTTGCAAGGAAAGAACAATGGAGAAGAGGAAAACAGAGGACAGCAGCTGCAGTCTTCTTTCGCACTTTTGGAGCACTTCCTAAAGTCCATTTTCTACATGCTATATACCATTTCAAATATCAGGAAGTCAAGAATCCAACGCTTCAAACCGTGTACGATTTGGAGCTGAAATGAGGAAGATATGGCCTTCGGAAGACAACTGCATCAGGCCATGGGAACACCATTTCGCAAGGAGGTTTTCTTCATGGTGCGAAATTCGCACCATGAAGAAAGCACCTTGCGAAATTTCGCAAGGAGGATTTAGGCACCTTGCGAAATGCCTTTGAAATCCTCTGTTTCTCCACGCACGCACCACCGACTTCCCAGATATTTTTAGCTTGATATTTTCTCGTGTAAATTCCTTTTGTAACCTTGTATTCAGCCGACATAAGGCTTTATCTTGTAATTTTTCTATATATAGAGGTGCACAACACCTCCAAAGAATGGGGAGATTGGGGGATCGATCCTCTATACATTAACTTAGAAATATATAAAGTCTGTTTTTCTCTCTTCTCCTGTTCTTCCCCGTTTCTATTTTCTTAGTAGCCAAACAGCCTCTGAGGGCTTTTCCTCAGAGGATGATTGGCTAAAACTTTTAGTTTCTCAAAGTATGGATGTTATGTGATGGCTTGGATGCAATCCCATGGAAATTTCTCGCACTTGGAAGGTAAGGTAGTCGTTTTTCATTAATGGTTCATTAATGCAAAGTTTGGTTTTTATTTCCTTTGGACAACTTCCAACGGCCAATACTTGATAAGCTTTTGGATTTCTATCCATTAGTTATCTCCTACGAGCTATTGGAAGGTGAGGTTTTCAATTCCAAGTTTTGCATTAATCCGTCAGAACCAATTTCAATGGCCATTGAAAGGTGAGTTTATCACCTGGAATGACTTTGAGTTGCCAATATTTGGTAAGCTTTTGGCTTTAGACCATTAGTTATCTCTTACGAGCCATTCAAAGGAAGTCTAAGGTGAATAACCATTGATGAAATTCACTACCATCTGTTTTGCCATTTTAAAGGATTAAAACTTGATTTGCTAAATCCATACCGGTTCGGGAAGCAAGCATCACCATAGTTGCAACCCCAACGCGAGGAGCCTATCCCGAGATTTCCAATTTGCATAAGAGCCAGAGCATAGCTATCCTATCTTTGAGAAACTTGTTTTTACACCCTTTCATTTTAGTCTTTAATGTTAGCTTAGATTAGTTTAAATCTTTCTAAAACATTTACATCTTCTTTTAAAGCTAACATCCATAAGAAAATCACCTATTTTCCTAATTTGAATATCACTAGTGTTTGCGAAAACCCTTCCCAGTGAACGATCCTAGAACCACTATGCTATAGTAGCTTGGCTACTTTAGTAATAGTATTTAAGGTATAAATTTTGTTGATACGCCTTTAAAGCTAAGCTACCATGAGTCGCATCATATGAGTAAAGTAAATTGTCTTTGATTCTCTTCTTTTCTTCTTGAAATTGTCTTATCATAACAAAGAGCATGTGATCTAGGTTGTGCCAGGATTCTGGAGAATTGGAACTAAACAGTTAGTAATTTAACAATGAGAATTTCTTTCTTGTTTTGTTCTCTTTCCAAATAAGATATAATATTTTCCTAATCTAGAAACCACACCATGATTTTGTTTGTTTTTAGAAAAGTAGTAGGGGTAATCTCAATTGGTGTTGCTCTTTAATGGTACAACATTTTCTACCCTCTTTGCATGTCTTGATTTTTTCTTGCTTTTCTCAAATGTGGAACATGTTTTTATTTATTTATTAATATACCATATAACTTTAAAACTATTGAATGAGTGATAATGCTAGAAGTTTCATAACTAGACACATGACACTATTGGAATAGAGTCCTTACATTGGAATAGACACTTGATACTTCAAGTTCTTACTAGAGACTCTCAATTTCACACTAATTTTTTTTAGAGTAATAATTGGTTTTATATGTTTTTCAAGGGTATAGGAACCACTAGAAGACCCAAGGGAGTAAAAATAATTGAGTTTTTTCTTTTTTTTAGAAGAAACACGAGTGTAGTGAATTATCTCTAATTCGATTCTTTCTTTCTTGAACTTTTCTTGTCATGGAAAGGTTCTTGTTTATTTCACTAAAAACAAGCAACCCAGGTTATCATAGGATATATTCTTGAGAATCAGAACTAAATGGTTAGTCATTTAACAACAATAAATTCTTTCTTGTTTTGTTATGTTTCCAAATAAAGACTGTCATTTTCCTAATTTAGATACCACTTGATGATTTGGTTTGGATTGAGAAAATCAATAGATGGTATCTCAACTGATATTGCTCTTCAATCATATAACATTTTTGTCCCCTTTACATGTTTTAATTTTTTCTAGCTTTTCTTAAATATGGAGCAAACTTTTTATTAATATACCATATAACTCATAAACTACTCAACAAGTTGGAACGAAAGAAGTTTCATGACCAAACATATGACATTATTAGAATGGAGTCCATACATTAGAGTAGACATATGATACTACAAGTTCTTACTAGAGAGAGAACCTTGATTTTCCATTAATCTTCTTAGCTTAATAATTGGTTTTATAAGTTTTTCAAGGGTATAGGAACCATTGGAAGAATAAAGGGAGTAAAAAAAAATTATTTATTTATTTATTTTTTGTCTAGAAGAAATATTAGTGAAGTAAATTGTCTTTGATTATTTTCTTTCCTTCCAGAAATCATATTGTCATAACAAAGTTGTTGTTTATTTCACTAAGGACATGCGGCCCATATTGTGGTATCATGATTATGGAGAATCATAACTAAATAATTAGTTATTTAACTATGAAAAATTCTTTCTTGTTTTGTTATGTTTCCAAATAGGGATTGACCTTTTCGTAATCGAGAAATCACTTAATGATTTGGTTTGGTTTCAGAAAAGCAATAGATGGAATCTTTATTGATGTTGCTTCAATGGTATAACATTTTCTATCCCCTTTGAATGTATTGATTTTTTCTAGTTGTTCTCAAATATGGAACAAGCCTTTTATTAATATACCACATAACTCAAAAACCACTAAACGAGTGGGAATGTAGGAGGTTTCATGACCAAAGACATGATACTATTGGAATTGAGTCCCTGCATTGGAATAAACACATGATACTTCAAGTTTTTACTTAAGAGAGGCATTTGATTTCCTACTAATCTTGTTAGCGTAATAATTGGTCTCAATTTTTTTTTTCTAGTGTATTGGAACCACTCGAAGACCAAAAGGGAGTAAAAGTAATTGATGTTTTTTTTTTGGCTTATAAGAAACATGAGTGGAATAAATTGCCTCTAATTCTCTTTTCTCCTTCTTGAAATTATCATGTAATAACAAAATTATTATTTTTTCACTAAGAGCATCAGACCCAAGTTGTGGCAAGATTTTAGAGGATTGAATCTAAATGGATAGTCATTTCATAATGATAAATTATTTCTTGTTTTGTTCTATTTACAAATGGGGGTAGACATTTTTTGAATCCAGAAACCACTTCAGGATTTCATTTGGTTTCAGAAAAGAAATAGATGGTACCTCAATTGAAGTGGTTCTTCAATGGTGGAACATTTTTTTTGTAGTCTTTCACAAATATGGAACATGCTTATTGTTAACGAATAGGAACGCAAGAGGTTTCATGACCAGACACATGACACTATAGGAATAAAGCTCTTACATTGGAATATGCATTTGACACTTCATGTTCTTACTAGAAAGAGACCCTCGATCTCACATTAATCTTCATAGCGTAATAATTAGCTTGGTTTTTTCTATGGTATTGGAACCACTGGAAGACCAAAAGGGAGTTAAAAAAAATGATTTTTATTTTTTTTATTTTTTTTATTTTTTTGTTTATAAGAAACATGAGTTGAGTAAATTTTCTTTAATTCTCTTTTTTCCCTCTTGAAATAATCTTGTCATAACAAAGTTCTTGTTTTTGTCACTAAGGGCATGAGACCCAAGTTGTGGTAGGATTCTGGAGGATTGGAACTAAATGGTTAATCATTACATAGTGAAAAATTATTTCTTATTTTGTTCTTTTTCCAAATGGGGACAAACATTTCCCGAATCTAGAAACCACTTTAGGATTTCATTTTGTTTCATAAAAGCAGTTGATGGAATCTCAATTGATGTTGCTCCTTAATGATACAACATTTTTTGTTCCCTTCGCATATTTATTTTTTTCTAGCTTTTCTCAAATATGGAACATACTTATTATTAATATACCATATACCTCAAAAACTACTCAACAAGTGGAAATGCAAAAGGTTTGATGACCAGACGCATGATACTATTGGAATAGAGTCCTTACTTTGGAATTTACACACGATACTTTAAGTTCATATTAGAGAGAGACCCACGATTTTTCTACTAATTTTCTCTGTAATAATTGCTTTTATGTTTTTATCCAAGGTATATGAACCACTTGAAGACCAATTGGAGCAAAAAAACTAATTGATTTATTTTTTCGTTTACATCAAACACAAGTGAAATGAATTGTCTTTGATTATTTTCTTTCCCTCTTGAAATTATCTTATCATAAAAAAGTTCTTGTTTGTTTCATTAAGGGCATGCAACCCAAGTGGTGCTAGGATTTTGGACAATTTGAACTAAATGGTTAGTAATTTAACAAAGAGAAATTTTTTCTTGTTTTGTTCTATTTCCAAATAAGATCTAACATTTTCCTAATCTAGAAACCACATCATGATTTTGTTTATTTTCAAAAACGCAATGGTGGGAATCTCAATTGGTGTTTCTCTTCAATGGTACAACACTTTCTATTATCTTTGAATGTATTGGTTTTTTTTTTTTTCTTTTTTTGCTTTTCTCAAATATGGAACATGTTTTTTTTTTATTAATATACAACATAACTAAAAAACTATTGAATGAGTGGGAATGTTGAAGGTTTCATGACCGAACACATGATACTATTGAAATAGAGTCCTTACATTGGAATTGACACATGATACTTCAAGTTCTTAATTGAGAGAGACATTCAATTTCTCACTAATCTTCTTAGTGTAATAATTGGTTTTATGTTGTTTTTTCCCCCCAAGGAATAGGAACCACTAAAAGGCCAAAAATGAGTAAAAAAATATTGATTATATATATGTAAATGAGTGAAGTAAATTGTCTCTAATTCTGCTTTCCTTCTTGGAATTATCTTGTCATAACAAAGTCCTTCTTGAAATTATCTTGTCATAACAAAGTTCTTGTTTTTTTTTTTCACTTAGGGCATGAGACCCAAGTTGTTGTAGGATTCTGAAGGATCGAAACTAAACGATTAGTCATTTCACAACGATAAATTATTTCTTAATTTGTTTTGTTTCCAAGTAGGGACTCACATTTTCCTAATCTAAAAACTACTTCATGATTTGATTTGGTTTCATAAAAGCAATAGATGGTATCTCAATTGTTCTTCAATGGTACAACATTTTCTGTCTCCCTAGCATGTTTTGAATTTTTCTAGCTTTTCTCAAATATGGAACATGCTTTTTATTAATATAACACATAAATAAAAAATGACGAGTAGGAACACAATAGGTTTTGATGACAAGGCACATGATACTATTGGAATAGAGTCCTTACATTGGAATAGACACATGATACTTCAAGTTCTTACTAGAGCGAGACCCTCAATTTCATACTAATCTTCTTAGTGTAATAATTGGTTTCATATATTTTTCAAGGGTATAGGAACCACTAGAAGATCCAAGGGATTAAATTAAGTTTTTATTTTTTATTATTTATTTATTTATTTATTTCGTTTAGAAGAAACAAGAGTGAAGTAAATTTTCTCTAATTCCGTTTTTTCTTTCTTGAAATTTTGTTGTCATAACAAGGTTCTCGTTTATTTCACTAAGGGCATGCAACCTAGGTTATCATAGGATTCTTGAGAATTAGAACTAAACAATTAGTCATTTAACAATGAGAAAATTCTTTCTTGTTTTGTTCTGTTTCCAAATAGGGACCAACTTTTTCCTTATCTAGATACCACTTAATGATTTGGTTTGGTTTTAGAAAAGCAATAGATGGTATCTCAATTGATGTTGCTATTCAATGGTACAACATTTTTTGTCCCCTTTGCATATTTTAATTTTTTTTCTAGATTTTCTTAAATATGGAACAAACTTTTTATTAATATACCATATAACTCATAAACTACTGAACGAGTGGGAACAAAAGAGGTTTCATGACCAGACATATGACACTATTAGAATGGAGTCCTTACAATGGAATAGACACATGATACTTCAAGTTCTTACTAGAGAGAGAACCTCGATTTTCCATTAATCTTCTTAGCATAATAATTGGTTTTATAAGTTTTTCAAGGGTATAGGAACCATTGGAAGACTAAATGTAGTAATTGTTTTTTTTTTTTTTGTCTTGAAGAAACATCAGTGAAGTAAATTTTCTTTGATTCTCTTCTTTCCTTCTTGAAATTATCTTGTCATAATAAAGTTGTTGTTTATTTCACTAAGGACATGCAACCTATATTGTGGTAGGATTATGGAGAATTGGGACTAAACGGTTAGTTATTCAACTATGAAAATTCTTTCTTGTTTTATCATGTTTCCAAATAGGCATTGAGATTTTTGTAATTGAGAAACCAATTATGAAAAATTATTTCTTATTTTGTTCAGTTTCCAAATAGGGATTAACATTTTCTTAATCGAGAAATCACTTCATGATGTGGTTTGGTTTGAGAAAAGCAATAGATGGAATTTTAATTGATTTTGCTCCTCAATGATGTAACATTTTCGTCTCTATTGGCTATTTTGATTTTTTCTAGCTTTTATCAAATATGTAACATAATTTTTATTAATATAGCACATAACTTAAAAATCACTAAACGAGTGGGAATACAAGAGGTTTCTTGACCAAACACATGGCACTATTGGAATATACTTATGATACTTCAAGTTCTTACTAGAGTGAGACCCTTGATTTCACACTAGTCTTCTAAGTGTAATAATTGGTTTTGTATTTTTCCAGGGTATAGGAACCCTTAAGACCAAAGGGTGTAAAAAAATTGAATTTTTATTTATTTATTTATAAGAAACACGAGTGAAGTAAATTGTCTCTCATTCTCTTTTCTCCTTCTTGAAATTATTTTCTTGTAACAAAGTTCTTGTTTATTTCATTAAGGCAAGCAACCGTAGTTGTGGCAAGATTCTAAAGAATCAAAACTAAATGGTTAGTCATTTAATAATGAAAAATTCTTTCTTGTTTTGTTTTATTTCCAAATAGGGACTGACATTTACCTAATCGAGAAACCTCTTCATGATATGGTTTAGCTTTAGAAAAGCAATAGATTGTATCTCAATTGATGTTGCTCCACCATGGTACAACATTTTATGTCTCTTTTGCATGTTTTAATTTTTTTCTAACTTTTCTCAAATATGGAATATGTTTATTATTAATATACCTCATAACTCAAATACCACCTATGGATTACAAACACAAGAGGTTTCATGACCAAACAAGAGATATTATTGAAATAGATTCCTTACATTAGAATAGACACGTGATCCTTCAAGTTCATATTAGAGATAGACCCTCAATTTTCCACTAATCTTCTTAGCATACCAATTGTTTTTATGTTTTCTTTTCTAGGGTATAGGAACCACTAGAAGACAAAAAAGAAGAAAAAAAATTGATATATATTTTTTTTTTTGTAAGAAACATGAGTGGAGTAATTTGTTTCTAATTCTGCTTTGTTGTTTGAAATTATCTTTTTATAACAAAGTTTTTACTTTTTTCACTATGGGCATGAAACCCAAGTTGTGGCAGGATTCTAGAGGATCAAAACTAAACAATTAGTCATTTCTCAAAAATAATTTTTTTCTTGTTTTGTTCTGTTTTCAAATAGGGACTGGCATTTTCCTAATTCAAAAACCACTTCATGATTTGGTTTGGTTTCACAAAAACAATAGATGGTATGTCAATTTTTATCATTCTTCAATGGTACAACATTTTATGTCCCCTTTGCATGCTTTGGTTTTTTTTTTTCTAGCTCTTCTTAAATATGGAGCATGTTTTTTATTAATATGCTGCATAACTAAAAAACTATTGAGCGAGTGGGAACACAATAGGTTTTATAACTAGACAAATGAGACTATTGGAATAGAGTTCTTACATTGGAATAAACACGTGATACTTTAAGTTCTTACTAGAAAGAGACCCTTGATTTCCCACTAATATTCTTAGTGTAATAATTGGTTTTATATGTTTTTCAAGGGTATAGGAACCACTTGAAGACCAAAGGGAGTAAAAAAAAATAGATTTTTTTTTTAGAAGAAACATGAGTGAAGTAGATTATCTCTAATTCACTTCTTTCCTTCTTGAAATTATCTTGTTATAACAAAGTTCTTGTTTATTTCACTAAGGGCATCCTACCCAGTTTGTTGCAGGATTTTGGAGAATCGGAACTAAATGGTTAATCATTAAAGAATGATAAATTCTTTCTTATTTTGTTATGTTTCCAATTAGGGAATGTCATTTTCCTAATCCAGAAACCACTTGATGATTTGGTTTGGTTTCAAAAAAGCAATAGATGATATCTCAATTCATGTTACTCATCAATGGTACAACATATTCTGTTCCCTTTGCATGTTTTAATTTTTTCTAGTTTTTCTTAAATATTAAATGAGCTTTTTATTAGTATACCACATAACTTAAAAACCACTAAATGAGTGGAAACGAAAGAGGTTTCATGATCAGACACAAGACACCATGGAAATGGAGTCCTTAGATTTGAATAAACACATGATACTTCAAGTTCTTAGTGGACAGAGACCCTCGATTTCCCATTAATCTTTTTAGTGTAATAATTGGTTTGTTTGTTTTTCAAGGGTATAACAACCATTGGAAGACCAAAAGAAGTAGAAAAAATTAATTTTTTTCTTTTTATTAAGAAGAAACATGAGTGAAGTAAATAATCTCTAATTCTTTTCTTTCCTTCTTTTAATTATCTTGTCATAACAATGTTATTGTTTATTTTGGTAAGGGCATGCGACCTAGGTTGTGGTAGGATTTCAGAGAATCAGAACTAAACGGTTAGTCATTTAGCAACAATTTTTTTCTTGATTTGTTTTATTTCCAAATAGGGATTGACATTTTTCTAATCGAGAAACCACTTCATGATTTAGTTTGGTTTAAAAAAAGCAATAGATGAAATCTCAATTGATGTTGCTTTTGGTACAATATTTTCTATCCTCTCTACATGGATTGATTTTTTTCCAGTTTTTTGAGATATGGAACATATTTGTTTTATTAATATACAAAGATAACTCAAAAATCACTAAATGAGTGGGAACAAAAGAGGCTTCATGACTAGACACATGATACTATTAGAATAGAGTCCTTACAATGGAGTAAACACATAATACTTCAAGTTCTTACTTGAGAAAGGCATTCAATTTCCTACCAATCTTCTTAGAGTAATAATTGGTTTTATGTTTTTTTTTCAAGGTATAGGAACCACTGGAAGACTAAATATGAATTTTTTTTTTTTTAAAAAAAAAAAATTTAGTTTTTTTATTTTTGTTTATAAGAAACATGAGTGGTGTAAATTGTCTATGATTCTATTTTTCTTCATGAAATTATTTTGTCATAAGAAAGTTCTTATTTTTTTTCACTTAAGGCATGAAACTCAAGTTGTGGCAAGATTTTGGAGGATCAGAACTAAACGGTTAGTCATTTCACAACGATAAATTCTTTCTTGCTTTGTTCTATTTCCAAATAGGGACTGCCATTTTCCTAATCCAAAAACCACTTTATGATTGTGTTTGGTTTCTGAAAAGTAATAGATGGTATCTCAATTGATGTTGTTCTTCAATGGTACACCATTTTTTGTCCCCTTTGCATGGTTTGATTTTTTCAAGCTTTTCTCAAATATGGAATATGGTTTTTATTAATATACCACATAAATAAAGAACCACTGAGTGAGTGGGAAAACCATAGATTTCATATCTAGACAAATGAGACTATTGGAATAGAGTCCTTACATTGGAATATAGTTCTTACATTGGAATAGACACATGATACTTTAAGTTCTTACTAGAAAGAGACCCTTGATTTTCCACTAATACTTTTAGCATAATAATTGGTTTTATATGTTTTTTCAAGAGTATAGGAACCACTTGAAGACCAAAAGGAGTAAAAAAAATTGATTTTTTTTGTTTAAAAGAAACATGAGTGAAGTAAATTATTTCTGATTCGCTTACTTTGTTCTTGAAATAATCTTGTCATAACAAAGTTCTTGTTTATTTCACTAAGGGCATACAACCTAGTTTATGGTAGGATTCTGCAGAATCAGAACTAAACAGTTAGTCATTTAAGAACGATAATTTTTTTCTTGTTTTGTTCTATTTCCAAATAGGGAATGTCATTTTCCTAATCCAAAAACCACTTAATGATTTGGTTTGGTTTCAAAAAAGCAATAAATGGTATCTTAGTTCATGTTGCTCATCAATGGTACAACATATTTTGTTCCCTTTGCATGTTTTAATTTTTTTCTAGTTTTTCTTAAATATGAAACAAGCTTTTTATTAATATACCACATAACTTAAAAACCACTAAATAAGTGGAAATGAAAGAGGTTTCATGATCAGACATATGAAACTACTGGAATTGAGTCCTTATATTGGAATGGACACATGATACTTCAAGTTCTTACCAAAGAGAGACCCTTATTTTCCCACTAATCTATTGGGATTAAGCTCCTAAAAGCAAGATATGGTGTAACAAAGTTAGACTTAACTATCCCCTTGCTACCCCTTTGGTGTATTGACATTATTTTAAGCATTCAACTCATGTCTCTTACATTGTACATGACTTGTGTGCATTAGGAGTTGCACAAAAGATACAAGTCATTGGTTCCTTGTAAGTAAATAAGTTGTCCACAGTTGATTCACAGATTTGGGCAGTCGAATAGAAACTATAGTGCATCACCTCCTAATTGTAGGGATCACTTGTCTTGGCCATCGAGATAGGTTTCCCATGGTAAGTGCACTAGTGTATGTGATGCACACTGGACAGGACCTACGGTGAATCATGACACAAGGCTATCAATTGCCATAATTTACCAAGCTATTATACAACATGGATTTTCAACCTTGAGAGGATATTGAGTCTATGCCAAAATCGATAGGAGGCTTTGACCTATGGGTAAGACCTTAAAGTTGTCATATATCCCTATGGATTGAGTCATTATTGATGAAGGCTAGGGGTTACGGGTATTCTCAATAGAGACATTATAATATCTCATGGGATTGAGACAGTGTGTACCCTTGAGTGATCCAAAGGATATGTGATCATGAAATCTATGACCACAGTAATTCCTTTAGTGGAATTTGACATATGTTCCTTGGAGCTAGAGTATGTTATTTGATCACACAATAAGTGAGATCTATGACTCAAGAATTTGAGAGGTAATCTTGATAAGTGATAGCACTACGCTATTAGATTACGAACATTAGTTCATGGGGAGTTTGCATGTAGTGGATAGTAGGTCATGAACCCAAGCATGTAATGTCTTGTTGTTATTTACATAGGATACATGAGTTCAGTTGATTCTCTATATTGGGATATTGAATCAACTTTAAAATTGGATTTTGAGGGAGCCAGTACTCCTATGGGTCCCAATGGTCCCCCCTCTGAGCTTATATACCTTGGTCGCATGGATTATGCGGGTCGGATTGACTTAAGGTTTACTTTTGTGCATAAGGGCGTTTTGATAATTATGCAAGGTTGCATAGGAGTAAGTGAACAAGGTCTCTGGATTGGGTTAATTTATTAATTAGGACCCATTTTAGGTTGGATTAAGTGACCCAAGCCCATGTGGGCTCAAGCCACTTAAGCCCAATTAGGATCCTTATAAATACTCCCAGGATTAAGGTTTCTATAATTTTTGTCTTCCACCATCCAGAAAGAAAGAAAGTCATAGCCTTCACCATCCTTTCGTCCCCATCGAAAGTGTGCCAAGAATAGTGTTGAGTCATCAGGTAGAAGATTGTGGATGTATGAGACTTCCAACAACTTCAAGGTCGTCTTCAACACTTGGAATTTAAGGTTTGGGTTGCTTAGATCTAAGATGCCAACAACTGGTATCAGAGCATAATTTTATAAGCATGCTTAGATCTTTATTTAGGGTGTTCTAACATCTTTTTTTTCAACCTTGATATTATCCCATGGCTAAGGAATGCATGTATGTTCCTTTTTATTATTTCTTATGATGATTGAATGAGACAATCTGTTTTCTTTCTTTGTTTCTTCATAGATTTGGTTGGAAGCTTCATTAAAGGAGCATAGGTTTTCTTTTTCTCTTATGAAGTTTTAATCTTTTCCATAAATTGGGTTGTAAGCTCCATTATAGGAGTATAGGATTTCTTTTATGATGTAA
Source organism: Vitis amurensis (assembly GCA_037355405.1). Lineage (NCBI taxonomy): Eukaryota > Viridiplantae > Streptophyta > Magnoliopsida > Vitales > Vitaceae > Vitis > Vitis amurensis. The sequence continues at coordinate 12,568,057 of CM074682.1, read as the reverse complement.
AGTCCTGTTTTATTATTATTTATGGAGGGTTACAAGAGAAGATTTCCTCAATGATGTCAATAAAGATTGGATCTTTATTGGAGCATCCTCTAGGAAGATTCGAAGATTCAAGGATTTTAATGGCTGCGGAAGAAATATTGAATCCTTCATTTGATTTAATAATAATAAAAAGAAAAAAGAAAAAAAAAAGGCGGGGAAGAAGGAGAAAGTTTTTTTTTTTTTTTTTTAGATCAATGGCTGCACAACAACATTCTCTTTCACTCAAAATTGGGGCTGCCTTTTGTGAGTTTCTTGGGGCAAACTGCATATGGTTTTGAAGCTTAGTAAGTTAGGAATCCAACACCGCTAAGGGTTTGCTATTCGGAGTTGAAATGAGGGAGATATGGCTGTTTGAAGCAAAGCTACGTAAAAGGTATGTTGTTACGGGATTGCATAAAGATCCAATTCTTTTTGCTTGTTTAGGCTCATTTTTTGGGCCACTTGTTGAGCTTGAATGTTGCTGAATTGTGGCAGCTATACAGGAGCTCCTTTTGGCAAGTTTTGATGCTAAACATTGGTGTCAAGTTGAAGACAATTGGCTTTGCTTCACAATTAGAAAGTTGTGAAAATTATCCCTTGGTCATGGGATCTCTTTTTGAATATTTCCTTTTTTATGCATTTTGTTATATTGCATGTGATGAAAAGTGCTTTCAAAGTAAATAATTTTGGATTTTCTTATGGAAATAAATTTTCATAAGAAGGTTATTTCCAAATTAAGTTTTATTCAAAATTGGAATGCTACTATTAAGGAACTTTTTATATGGAAAGATTTTTAAAATTTTGTGAGAGAATCTAGTTTCCTTTTCTAAAAATCCTTAGAAGATCCCTTTTCTCAAAGTTTCTAATTTTGAGATCTTTAAGGACTTGAGTTTCAATATTAAGAGAAGATTATCTTATTTTAAAATCTTTATAAAAATTGGATATTCTTTATAAGCACAAGTATTCCAATTTAGTAAATAAATAAAGCTTTTGGGAATTCTCATGATAGATAATTTATTTTAAGAAGGTAACCAAAATTATTGAAAGTTTCTTATGAAAATTATATGAAACTCTTAGTAATTTTTATGGATATAAATTTTCTTGAAAATTAGATTCCAAAGTATGTTATTTACTTAATTTTGAAAGTGTAGATTAAGAAAGTAAAACTCGTGAAAATAAATTAGAGAGCAAAGTTTCATTTTCTAAATTATTCTAAATTATTATTTTTAAAATTATTTTGATAAGATTTTTTATAGAATAAAAGTTTCCCTTTTAGATAAAGTGCTCTCTAGTTTTTATTTTTCAAGTTTTTGGAAACTTTCTTATTACACTAATCCTTAATTTAGAGAGTAACTATTTGTTTTTGGAAATTTTTAAGATGAATAATTTATCATTAAGGGAATTACTAAAAGTTCTATTTTTGGTAATTTTAATGGAATAGATTATTATGAAAATTAGATTCCATATTTAAGAATATTTATTAAATTGTAAAGGTGTAGGGATAAAGAAATTAAATTTATGAGGAATTTTGAATATGAGAACTAAAGTTTCTTTCTAAATTTATTCTTAAGGATTTAAAATATATATTTTTTTAAGTTTATTTTTTAGAATCCTCGAAGAATTAAATCTTTCCTAATTAGATAAGTTGCTCTCAAGTTTTTCAAAATTTTGTAAATTGGAAGTTTCCTTCTTACACTAAGTTTCCAATTTGGATAATAAATATCTTATGAAAATTTTCGTTTGAAATAATTTATCATTAAAGGTTATTACCAAAATGATATTTAGTAATTTGATGGAAATAAATTTCTTTAAAAATATTCTCTAGAAAAAATATTTATTAATTAG